>CM062625.1:48689224-49010714 GCA_025617555.3 Puccinia polysora | reverse complement strand
TCTGATTCTCCCGAATTGTTGCTGATCGACGCCACATGTGGAGGAACTTCCCGATTGAAGGCCGGGTGCAAGTGCGCAGACTGTTTAAGTCTTGCATGTCGATTGCCGATACGAGGGTCCTTGACGGCCGGGAGACGTGACTTCCTTCTGGGACAGTCAACAGCCCAGTGGCCCCACTCAAAACAGTGATTGCAGGGGTGTCGGAAAGTGAGCCAAGTCTTGGCCCATTCGTCGCTGCGATCCATGTAGGTCGTTGGGTGTTCAATTGCCCTCGTCCGGTCGTTTGTAGACCTGCCCGGTCGCACTGAGTAGCTGAGCAAGGCGCTGGATGGGATATCGTTCTGTGGTGTGCAATGTCGGGAGACAAGCTCCAGAACGTCTTTTGAAGTGATTCGGACTTTCTTGTCTATTGCAATTCGGCTGTCAAGCGCGTTGGCGATTTCTTGATGCGCATGGTGAGCGTTGAAGTGAAGGACGAAAGCTAAAATGTTGTCTATGGTGAAGCCCCCAATGTGTTGTTCAATTGTTTGTAACGTTAGCTTCAACTCATTGTACGTTTTGTTTGGGTTAACCGTGATGTCTTGGGCTTGGAAGAGGCGGGGACCACCTAGTCATGAGGTAGGACCAGGACACTGATCCGAATCGCTCCTTGAGAATTTGGAAGGCTTCGCGACCCGGTTTTGCCGCCACAAACGGTGACAGGGATGGATCAATGCTGTATTCGACGATGGTGCCAGTGATCTTCCCCCTGCTTGCGCTCTCGTCGTGGGTCGGGTAGAGGTAGTAGTCTTTTTCGTCGAAGAGGCTTTGAACCTTAAGGTTGAGGGCTTGAGCCCAGTCCGGAAAATTTGATCCATCTGCGAGTAGATTGGGTCGTAGACTCTTCCCAACCTGTTCGTAGTGGATCATTGTCTGGGCCACCGAATCGAGTGTTGGTGCCGTACTTTGCGATTTGAGTGCCGCCAGGATTGTCGCAAGGTCGTTTGCTGACAATCCCGTCATTGTGTCTTTCTTTACTCGTCCAGATGCGCTTCGCGTCCCCGAAGCCGAGGTGGTAGGCGTGGATTCACCGGACTCGTCGTTGTAGGAAGACATTTCTGGCTGGTCTTGTAATTTGTCTCGTGGCTTGTAGCGCTGGCCAGATCTCGTAGATCCGTCACCGGCGGGTCGATAATCAGGATGCAACAGGCTGTTCTTTGTGTTTAAACAAATAGTATGCTAATCATATGCTGGTCCAAGTTGCAGCTTGGTAAGAGATGCGCAGGCTCATAACCTGTTGAGAGGAATTAGTCGGAAATCAATAATGTAAATTCCCCCAAAGTTTATCAGATACAAGACAGACTATGGCGTATTTATATTCTATTTACATGGTTTTTTCCAGAACGTTCTATGACCATATTATGCGTTCCCACAGTGGTTTATCCCATACTATAAGGTTCTCGATTATTCCATGTACTTATTATATCCGTATTCTTAATAAGAACAACCCATTGTTGGACATTAATGTGATCAAAGAAGTTCTATGTAGTATGCATGTACATACATATATACATACATCCACACACCAGTGGGGTGTTAAGTCAGCAAACAGCTGCCGATCGACTTGCCCTTGACCATTAGACCGCAGAGCAGAGGAGTTGGAAGTTGGGACCGCCCTGGCCGCGGGCTATTTCATACTTACATATTTATGGAGCACAACAAAGTCGTTTCAGTAGGTTATCTCGATCATCCGGAATTCATACCCACGCGGCAACCAGGCAGAAGCTAAATTATGGCGAGCGCGAATACCTGGAGCAGCGCCATCATGGCCGGCTTCATGAAACATTCAGTTCCCCAAATCGAGAGGGAATAAGTTCCATAAAGTTTTCCAATGCAGCCACGCGGTCACGGCTCTTGATCTGCTCCAACGTGCTCCGCTCGGTACACTGCCGACGAATTCTCATCCAGCCTTGAAAGGAGTCCATGACAGCTGGCAAACTGCCTACCATACTCACATCATAGCTCAGACGATCGAGCCTATTTCAATCACCATTGGGCTCCCCCCGATCGGCTTTGGATTTCTCAAATGGCTCGCTCCTTCGGTTGCTTCTCGATTTACTATGTGACTCATACTCTGTTTTTCAAGCCAATATTGGGTACAGGTTGGCCTAGTTTCGGGCACGAAGACTTGGACCTCGACCTTACTCCAACGCATGGGCCTGAGCCTGTAGACTCACATTTTTATTCAGAACTTTTGATGGTTTGTGATTTATCTTCTTGATTCTGCGGCATCATCCCAGTGGAAAGTCGTGCGTTCCTCCGGAATTTTCCTGGTTCATAACCCGCCTGACTCCTCTTGCGACTTGTTCGGGTCAACCCAAAGACGATTCCTTGGGATCACAGATATCAAGCTGAAGATACTCCTTGGGAAAGCAATCTCTCGAGTGAGAGGTGACATCTTTTTAGTCGTCCCCCAACTCGCAACTTGCGCCGAGTCCTTGTTTGACCAATTGGAAATCCTTTAGATCTCGATCATACGGACCCTCAACTCGCAACTCCGTTGGAAAACCCGCATTGCCCAAGATACAATGCTATTGCAGCACAAGCACACGTAGTAGCGACTAGGCCAAGCCAGCAGTCGTTATCCCACAGCCCCAATGTAGTAGAAACAGCCCATGCGGTGCAAACAGCACCTCATGAGCGGTTGGGTCGAAAGAATCCCAATGTTCTAGCATTAGCAGAAATGACGATGAAACCCACCAGTGACTATTCAGGTCACCAGGAGGCCAATTCAGTAACAAAAACGCGTGCGATGGCGAAAAGACCCAGGACGGAGACGGGGTCCGAAGAATTTGCAGAGGCTCGAATCACATCTGAGGCCACCGGTTTGAGAGCACTGAGTGACGAACTGACGAGTCATTCAATTTCATCCTTTGTCCAAAGAACGAGCGAGGAGTCACCAGGTTAGCCAAGTTAATCTAAGCCAGAAAAGATGTGGAGCGGTAACCGAATGTGACATGCTAGTGTTACAACTATTGACCACCCATTGTCAACTGAATTTCCCCCCCCCCCCCCTCCCTCCCCCCCAAAAAAAGGTCTGAATCCGATAATATCGACAGTTACAGGGACGCATACTCCCTGCTTGGCTCATCCGGTCCTGATTAAACCTCAACCGCTTCAAACTGATCTTTTTGACGTTAGTGGACTACCTATGAAGGTATCAGGAAGGCGCAAATTTTCCTCCAAGAAGCCCCAGGAGGTAGCAGATTTATTGATGGAATGCTCCGGGCGTTTTAGAGAAGCTTTAGACCGAACATCGCTAGGAAAGGGCGATTTTCTGTTTGAACAACTTATGGACCCTCCGGTGAAAATATTTCAAATTGGTGATATTTTTCATATTCGAGCGATGGGAAGTGACTATGAATGCACTCAACGCAAGCGCTTGTTAAAACGTTCTTTTGATAGCCTCATGGGGTGGATTTGTGTTCTTCATAAAGAAATGTTGAGGCTTCAAATCGCACTAGGAAATCGCCCTCAGAATGGTAACACATCTCATGAATTGATCAAGTGGTTATGGGAACAAGGTTTTACTCCTAAAAATGGACTACCGGCCATAGGAGCGAGTACAGCAATCAAGGGGATAAACTTTGGTCTCGTCGCAAAGCTGCTTCTCAAATACTTTGCAACCAGTAAGACACAGGGAAGCAAGTTTCTAACTGCCTGGCGTATCATTGGGATCTGGTTTAAAAATCGTCGAGTCGATGAATGGAATGAATGGTTTGAGGGAAGTGATGGTACTTTTTGGATGTTCGTCGAAAAACTCACAGAGCAAGAATCGTTAGAACCGGCGCGCAAAAGGCGCTTGATGGATATCAGGGAAGCTTTCTTTGAATCGAGGAAGAGGATGCTTCAACAACACTCTGGTTCTCATATGTAGGTTTTCACCTGGTGCCGATTGGCCCCCAAGATTGTGCCACTTCTCTCACCATAATCAGTTGACATGACATGTTCAAAGGTTTTCCACAATGATGATTTTGCTCTAACGTGGGATACTTCCATGCCATGTCAACGTTCTATTGCTTTAAGATATTATCAGTTTCTAAAAATTGAAACAAATCATTCTTTTTTTCATGTTTCATGTTTTATTTATTTTTTTATTTTCGGCCCAATAGATAAATTTGCACCTTTGGAATCGCTAAATCCACTCATATTCAATTCAGAGAAACGAAAAAAGAAAAGATGGAAGAGGCATGAGGTCAAAAAAAAAAGGAAGAAAGCCTTGATCCACAACTGTGGTACTGAATTCAAGCTCTTTGTACATGTACTGTTTTCCCACCTGGGGCAGAGCATAAAAACCTTCAATTTCTTTTCAAAAATAAAAATCTCAGATAGGGGAAGGGATTCAAGGACCCCATGGCCCATCTACTTCCATTTTATTAGCTTTGATTCAATCCAGACTGTAGAGTTTTGGGTTTTGGAAGGTCTAAAAGGTTTGAAAATCACACAGGTTCAAGTTTTCAAAAACAGCACGGCTATTTAATGACTATGATGTCAGCCAAAATGATCAAGATGTTCAACCACCAACCCCATGTACTTGAGGAATGAATGGGAGTTGGGATGATCATGTTACAAATGAGTTAACCAGAACAGAATTGAATCTCCTGGTAGCCTCAAAATACTCTTCAAATTTGACCTACTTGATTGAAGGTTTAAAGTTTAAAGTAATCTTTGAAGATTTTGGCAAGGTTGAGAAGAAAGTTTTTGATGAATAATGAAACTTATACAAGCCCAATGCAATCATTGATATGCAGCAAGGGAAAACTTGTACAAGTTCTTTTGAAGTCAAGAGAGAGCCCCTGGTATACAAATTGAAACCTGATGGAATTATGCCAACAGCAGTGAAATTATGTGAATGACAAGTCAATTGGTAGAATTTACTAAAATATTTGAAATGCAATGAAGAAATTTACCACCTCAGTGCTGCTAAGGAAAAAATCTTGAAGCAAATATAATTTAAGGCAAATCAGTTTGTAAGAAAAATAATTAAAATTCAGATGGTTAATGCCAGCTGGGAGACAAATGTAGTTGAACCCAGGCTAAATTCATGCCTTGAGAATTCCTAAATCTTCAGCTTTTTTTCATGTGTTGAGTTTTCAGTTGTCTACAACCTCTCCCTAACAATCAAGTGTCTCCCCAGTTCCAATAATTCAGTTTGAGTAAACCTCAACTCCGTCCAATCCTTGTCTCCCTTCCCTGACCCTCTTTTTTATTCTCCTTCAATTTTGTCTTGCTCCACTAGAGTTCTTGTCTCCTCTTCCTTATCTCCACTGTAAGACTCCAAACGGTGCTGAGCCACAGGCAGTTCTGTGGAGGGGAAAGGTGCTTTTGAAGCTGCCCTCCTGAGTGTTACAAAAATATTTAAATGTAACCAGAATCAAGGTTAAGAACCTTATGAATGAGGAATCAATGGGGAGGAATAAGTTTGATGGTAAT
This sequence comes from Puccinia polysora, assembly GCA_025617555.3. Lineage (NCBI taxonomy): Eukaryota > Fungi > Basidiomycota > Pucciniomycetes > Pucciniales > Pucciniaceae > Puccinia > Puccinia polysora. The sequence continues at coordinate 49,005,242 of CM062625.1, read as the reverse complement.
TGGTAGCAATGGAACAACACTATCTGAGGCAAGATGGTGTGGGAAAAGACTTGAAAAAACAAGTTAAAGTTTTTTAAGAGTTCAATAGAACAAGGCAGTTGTAAGTAACAACACCCACAAGCTAATAACTCTGGTTGTCAGAAGAAGATTAGGAAAGATCAACTCAATCCCAACCAACCTCCAGGTTCTTGATGAACCTGCCCAACTCTCCACAATCAAGCGCTTGAAGGGTACCAGATAACTGTGGGTGGCTTTACAAAAAAAAGCAATTTGTTTTATGAAGCTCTAGAAGCAAAGCAATGACTGATTTGAACAAGAATAACCCAAAAATTCTCAAGGGACTCAAGAGTAGCGTGGAAAAATTCAATTTCAAGGAAATAAAGGGAGGTTTAAAACTCCAGGTTTGAATTTCAAAGAAACCTCTCAGTCAAATGTGACTGGTTCTGGATTAATAATCAAAGAATGATCAAGACCAGTATGGTCAAAAAAGGGATCAAATATTGGTATAACACACTCAAGAATTCAATAAAATGAATTCTTCTTCAACCAGCAAGGCTATTGGTGGTGATGACAGACAAGATCATGGAGAGACCAATCAAAGATTGAGGGGAAATCATAGATAAATGCAGGATAAGGATGATGAATGGCTTGGATAAAGGGGAACAGCCCCATGGATTTATTGATTGCATACAGTGATGATTATGGGGCAAAAGGCAGGGGAGATCCACTCCTTTTATGGGCAAGAGACCCTGTGTAATACTTACAAGGAGATAAAACAAATGAAAGCATTTTTTTTTGTAATAAATGAATGATTGTGCTTGAGAAGATTTGGACCCAAAAAAGAATCATGTCATAAAAAAAAAGGCAGAAAGCTGGAAAAAGACAAAAATAAAAACAGCCTGGCAGACAGAGATGAGCAGTCTTGCGCTGCGCAGACAATGCAATGATTGGTGTTCATGGTTTACAGGGGGTTGGTGGACAATGGTGGTTGGAGTTGAGCTGGTTGCTGATGGGCCTCAGAAAGTTGGCAAATTGTCTGCAACAACTGAAATGAAGGCCCCAAGCAGCCGTCCCATCAGCAAAGGGGGGATGGATTGGTTGCATAATATGATGATGATGATGTCTCACCAAGCAGGAGATCAAATGATCCATCCAAAATCTTACCTTGCTTTTTTTAGTTCCTCCCAACTAAACATGGAAGTGTGTTGAGTTGTAAGTCCTCTACAACCTCTCCCTTACAATCACGTGCCTCCTCAGTCCCAATACTTCAGTTCAAGTGAACCTTGACTCCTCAAAATCCTTGTCTCCCTTCCCTGATTATCTTTTTTATTCTCCTTCACTTTTGTCTTGCTCATCTAGAATCCTTGTCTCCTCTTCCTTCTCTCCTCACATCTCATCATCTTCTATTTTTTTTCTCTCCCTTTTCCCTTGTGCCCACTCAACCACCTCATTCCCTCTTCCTACCTTCACCACTCTCACCCTCAACTTCCAACTTCTGAAATTCTCCTTTGAATCCTTCAATTTTGGTGACTGTCAACTCTTATTGGCTTTCCAGTTGTGAGACAAATTAACTAATCTCTTGATCCTCTTTTTTTCCGCTGCCCTGAGTTGTTCTTTTAGCTTCTCTCCTTGTTTCTTCTCCCTTGTTGTTGTGTCTCAATCTCTAAATCTCTCCATTCTGTCCCCTTGGTAAGATCTTGTCTCCTGTCTTGAAATCACCTTGTCATCATCTCTTCATTTATTCTTGGCCATTTTCTCCTAAGTCTTAGCTGGTCTCAGTTAGAAATACAGTCTTTACGTTTTCAAAATGGAGGCCTGGTTTTAGCAGTTTTTTTTTCTGTTTGAATTTCTATATCCTTCAAAGGAAGGTATGAAAATGTTATTTGTTTTACTAAATTCATGCCTTTTGGCATCTTGGCCTTCTCCAGGAATATGTGTAAAACTTAAAAAGTTGTGCCAATCAAAAAAGCGCATGAGTTTAGAAAATGAAGTTTTGGTAAAACTTTTCAAAGTTTAAGGAACTAATAGGTTTGGAGAAAAACCTTTTGAGGATTTTTTGTGACCCTTATGGCCTGTAAAGAGTAAGTCAGGCCTTAAAGGGCTAAAATAAGACCCCCCATGGGGTTTCTCTGGGGTGGAAATTTATGGAGAATCAAAATATGTAAATCATTTGGATTAATTTAAAGTTTTTGGAAACAAAAAATTCCATTCTTTTGGCAGGAATTCAAATATGAACTTAAATGCAAAAAAACTCCATCAAATAAGAAAAAAAAAGAAAACTGCTAAAAAGAAAAAAAAAATGATAAAAAGTAATTGGTCTGGTTAGATTTAAAAACCATGGATTCAAGCTTAAAAAAATGAAGAAATTTTATATATCATTAGTTTGGGAGGATATTTCTAATCAAATTTAAGATGTGAGAACAAAATTCATAACTTACATCAATCATGATGAAAAATGTCAAAAATATTTTTTTTTAAAAAAAAATCAAATATTTCTGTTGGAATATAACTTTATTCAAAACAAAAAAAAAATTGAAATTCTAAATAAACATATTTTAAAAGGAAAATCAAAATTTTGTCCAATCTAGAAAACGTTCATCAACTACAGAATAAAATGAAGAATATCAAAAATCACTTTTTTCAATAAAATTTCATATTTCTGATGTGATATAAGTAAACTCAAGCACAGCATTTGAAAAAATGATTAAATTATACTTATGACTGCTATGATTTGAATTTCCATATGTGGACATATTTGAACAAGGAATCATCGAGTAAAAAAACAATAGTAATTAATATCAAAAATTAATATCTGTGAATAAGATTTAATTTTTCTGGTGGATTTTGAATACCTTCTTACCAAACAAAAAAATGTGGAAATAAACCAAAAAATAATGATTGAATCACTGTAGAAAATAGGTATTTGAATGAGTTTTTGAGGTTTCTTCATTTTTTGTAAAACCTTATCTACATTCCATCAAGAGTATGAAATTTTATTTGGAGAAATGAATTTTCAAATTATTTATAACTATCTTTGAACTTTATGAATTTTTTTTCTGGCCCAGGTTACATTCAAAACTTCAACATTAATAAATACACATCTTTCTTTTGGAAAAGGTGTTATTTTAGAATTCATTTTTCTGAATTCACACCATCTTAAAAGAAAGGTATGATTATATTAATTTTTTTACTAAATTCACACCTTCTGGCATTTTTTCACACCCCAACAAGGCATGAAAACCTTGAAAATTTGTGCTAGTACCATAATGGTGTGAGTTTAGACAATTAAGGTTTGGAATGCCTTTTTAAGTTTTAAAGTAGTGCATGGGGCAGTAGAACATGCTTTTTGAGGATGGATTGGGCCCCAAAGGCCTTTGAATATTGATTGAGGCCATTGGGGTCTAAAATAAGGCCTCCCAAGACCATATGAACCTGTATGGGATAGAATTGTTTGTAAAATCCAAAGATGGAAACGAATTGAATTAATTTTCTATTTAAAAATGCAATTAATATACATTGTTCTCATGTGATTCAAATTTGAACTCAAATCTGAAGCAAAAATTCATCCAATGTAAAAAAAAAATGAAAAAAATCATTTTATTTATACAAAATGAAAAGATTCTGGTGGAATGTGAATAATTCTTTACAAAAAATAAAAAAAACACAGAAAAATGCTTCATATACCTATTTTATGAAAGGAATTTAAAAATTAAAAAATGCTTTAAAAAAAATATAATAAATTAAAATAATGAATATGAGAAAAATGAAAAACATAACTGTGAAGAAAATTTCAGATTTCTGATTCAATGTAAATAAAATTAAAACTAAAATAAAAAAAAGGGAAAAAAAAATCATATATCTATTTGATGAGGCAACTCAATGTTTTTGAAATATTTCAACAAAAGCTTCATAACAAACAAAAACACAATTATTAAATATAATATATTCATTAATTTGAATAAGAATTGAAATTTCCAGTAATATTTGAATAATGTTGTCAGACTCCAAAAGGTTCTGAGCCGCAGGCAGTTCTGTGGAGGGGAAATGTGCTTTTTAGGCTTCCCTCCTAAGCATTAAAAATATTTAAATGTAACCAAAATCAAGGTCAAGAACTTTATGAATGAGGAGTCAATGGAAGGGATGAGTTTGATAGTATTTGTTAGAAATGGAACAACACTATCTGAGGGAAGATGATTCAGGAAAAAACTTGAACCAAATAAGTTAGAGTTTGTTGAGAGTTCAATAGAACAAGGCAGTTGTCAGTAACAACACCCACACACTCATAGAAACGGTTGTCAGCAGAAGATTAGGAAAGATAAACTCAATCCCAAAGAACCTCCAGGTCCTCAATGAAACTGCCCAACTCTCTGCAATCAAGCGCTTGAAGGGTACCAGATAACTGCGGGTGGCTTTAAAAAGCAAAGCAATTTGCTTATGAAGCTCTAGAAGCCAAGCAGTAACAAGTTCAAACAAGAATAACCCAACACTTTCAAGGGAATCAAGAATAGCGTGGCAGAATTCAACTTTAAATAAACAAAGGGAGGTTTAACAATCCAGGTTTTAAGCTTAAGGAAACCTCTCATTCAAAAGTGACTGATTCCGGAAAGGCAATCAAGAGCCATCAAGACTGGTATGGTCAAAAGAGGGATCAAAAATTGGTATAACACACTCAAGAATTCAACCAAATGAATTCTTCTTCAACCAGTAAGGCTATTGGTTGGTGATAATGGATAAGGCCACAGAGGGAAAGATAAAAGATTTTAGTATGGAGTCTCAAGCATCAAGGGAAAATCAAAAGATATACCCAGGATAAAGACAATAAATTTCTTGGATAAAGGGAAAGGGCCCCACAGATTTATTGATCAACTTAGATGATGGATTACTGATCATGCATAGATAGATGGATAGATGGCCAAAAGGCAGGGGAGAGCCCCTCCTTTTATGGGAAAGAGGCCCTGTAGACTACTTACAAGAGATAACAAAAAATGAAAGCAAAAAAATATTATATTATATTATATTATTTTATTTTATTTTTTCAATTGGAGAATGATAGGGATGAGAAATAAAAGAAAGCTGTGAAGAATAACAATATTGGCAACAGGAAGCACATGAAATGTGAAAAAAACAGAAACAAGATGAGAAATGTCAGCCTCCTGGATTTCAAGACCCTTGCTATCCTTTAGCTAGCAGAGGTGATAGAATAAATAATAAATATATTATTTAATAAAAGCAGCGAAAATCCGTAAAATATGGGATTAAGCTTATTGCAAGGTTAAGTGGTTTGGTTATGGTTTATTGTTTTTAATCAATATGAATAAATTGATTATTAAATATTTTTATGAAGGGGTGACAATTATATTGGGGATCTTTAACACCTCTCTTCAGGGATTTCAGTATGAAAACACATAGTCCTGGTTACTTTGGGCTCTTTAGTTCAAAGGATATTTTACCCAAAGATAATATGTATATAAAATACACGGTGGATTGGCAGGGCCTTTTAACCAAGCTACCACGACAGAGAAAGGATAATGAAACTCACTGGTACATTATTAAATACTTTGGGTATCTGTTTGAGACGTGCAATGATGGGTTAAACCTGTATACTGGGGTTATAAGGTTGTTCAGCAGTTTAAATTGATAAAAAAGAGGTTGAGGACAGATATTATTGATCAGACTTAGCCATAAATCACTTACTTATCTCTTATAAGTACTTTATTACCTTGGCACGGTGTCTTGATATAAATATAACTGGGTCTCTACCCATCAATATCCTCAAAAGAGCTCTTTATTTATAGCTTTTGGAGTCCCAACATTGTCCTTCTGAGGGGTACAGGGGCTCAAAGGGAAGGACACTGAGGCTAGCAGGGTAACCAGTTATAGCCTTTCACGTGTTCTTGGTGCTATAGCACGGGTAGCATCTAATTCCTCAGTTTATGGGAATTATTCTAATTCATAATAGATATTAGGGTGTGTGAATAACACTAATCTGTCCCATTTATGTATTATTTAATTAATTATCCTTAGTAAATGTTCCCAGTAATTTAATAATTATTTAAATAGACATTTCTATGGACATCCTTATGTCAGGTGAGTTCTCATTACGTATTAAATAGCTGGAGTAAAGTCATGATATTGATTTTACTCCTTATTTTTGAGTTCCAGTTGATTTACTAAAATAATTACTTGTAAATATAAGTCATGGGAATTCATGTAATATTGATAAATGATTAGTTTTCTTAGTATGTCACAAAGATATTTCTGTCTAGGAATTCTCATAAAAGTATATTAAATTATTTTAATATATTTTTAGAAGTTGTCATTGTCTTATTTTTGACATTCTTGGTACTTTGAATTATATTTAATAAAAAATATGTATAAGGGTTATTTAAGTATTTTTATATAATATTATGTACTTTTAGACTATCTAATATCCACGGGATCATTCATTAAATATATAGAATGTTCCCTTGTGGGTTGTAGCATGTTTACGCGGAACCTAAGCCTCTCAGGCCGCCTGTTGCTCTTTCAACCCGTAGTCCCGCGGCTGCGTACTTTTCAGAGGCCAGGGGCTGCGTACACAACCTTGACGGAGTGACAGGGCTGTATCTCAGTTGCGCGCGGGTGCATTGGCTGCCGCGGCTGTGTGCAGGAATTGTGACAAAACACATTTCTGTCCATAACTCCTAAGATATACACAACACCTCAATTCTGACTGAATTTTAGGTGTGAAACCTATACGTGACAATATGTGTGAAATATTTAATTGACCAAAAGCTCAATAGTGGAGCCGTAGTATTTTGGTCTTTCTTTCCTTAATTATTTAAAAATATAAGGAGTTGGATTTCAAGGGTGGGGTCAGTGAGTGACCCCACCTAATTTTAGGTGGAGAATCCATTTCTGTAATAATATTCATGATTTTCATAATCCTTCTTAGGTTAATTGTATTATTATTATTTTTATTTTATTTTTGTTACTTTTTCAGCTTGCTTTGCAATAGTAGCAAGCTGACATTCCACCACTCCAAGATATGGCCATATCTAAAAAAATCTAGAGGATGTTGGGAGAAAATTAATTTCATGTTTTTTTCAGTTCCTTTTGCTGGCCCTGTAGTTTCTGAGATGTATTGGTCCATCAGGTATGTTATTTTCTGGTAACCATTCATCTTTGCCTGCAGATTCTCCTTTGTATCTTACTAAGTATAGTCTCACATCTTTTCCTTGTCTGATGTATGTACCTAAAACTGTATCCATTGTTCTCTGGAAGTGTGATGGAGCATTCTTTATATCAAAGGGAATCCTAAGATATTCATATATTCCCAAATGACAGATTATTCTCATAAACTTCCTGCTTTCAGGGCTTATTGGTATCTGGTGGAAACTTTAAGCATATCCATAGTAGTGATGTACTTGGCCTTGGAAAAGTTATGCAGAGCATGATCAATCCAGGGTTTAGGATAAAAATCTGCTTGAGTATAATTTTTAAGCATTCTGAAGTCTCCTACCATTCTTGACTTGTCATTATGCCAAACTATGATTACAGGTGTGGTCACATCTACCTGTTCATTATGCCCTACTTTCCTTAATACTTGTAAGTCTATTAGTTCTTGGATATGTTCCTCAAGTGCTTTTCTAGACTTAGGACTAGAAGGATAGGCTGGCCTTCTTAAGTTTGGAGGATAAGGAGGCTTAATGGTCAATGTCAATACCATATCATGTCCTTTAATATCACCAATGGAATGATCTTTAGTACAAAAATCATTCTGGTTCTCAAAGCAGAATTTCAATATATCTTTCTTCTGTTCCTCAGAAAGTTTCATATTCAGAGCTGCTTGAGAGAAATATTCTTGGTCAAAGTCTTCTAAATGCTTTTGATAAGTAGAGGAGGGGAAGTTAGACTGAATGGTGCATATCTTAAACTTCTTGTCCCAATTACCACCTACTGTGAAGTATCTCCCTGTAATCTGGAACACATCTATACCATATAGACATAAGGCATCATTACCCAGTATCAGGTAGTCACATAGTCCTTTGAGCATTACTAAAAGTTCCACTTGTATCCTCAAAGATCCTTTAGTATGAGGTAGTATTATAGGAGCAGTCCATACTCCAATAGCATTCATGGTAGAGTTGCAAGAGCTGAACATGGCTTTTGGGATGGGCAGAAGGTGTTCTTTCCAATTGGGCACCCATTTGTTTAAGAATTCAGCACAGAAACATGAGCAAAAGGCTCCGCTATCCAGTAATAACCTTATAGGTCTGTTTTTATACAATCCTGTTGCATAACAAGTTTGACCAGTGGTATAAATTTTCCCACTCATAGGTTTAACTGTTAATGTTTTGACATCCGTAATATGTCTAGGAATTATGGTAGGATCCCATTGTTGGGGCAAGCTAGAATCCCCATGGATGTTATTGATTTCTACAGAAGAGCCTATATCTCCTTCTATAACATTAACAGGGTTGGTCAGGACCAATTCACATTCAGAAAGGGATCCTTAAATATCCGCTATATCTTCATAGTTCTGATTCCCTTCAACCTCCTGCTCTCCTTCCAAGACTGCTATCTTTCTTTTTGGTAATGGGCATTCTTGTCTCATATGCTCATTTATGTTACAATTCCAACAAGTTGAAGGCATCCTCTCTTTATCCCTATTCTCATTAGGTTTCTTATTATCAGATGTATTCATCAGAGGAGGTTGTTCTCTGGTTTTTTTAATGTTATAGTTCTCTTTGGGTTTAGAAGGGACTTTCTTGTCTAACCCATTCATGTCTATTACTTCTTCTAGCACATTGATTAGAGTTGGCAAGTCAGCATCAATACTCATCCTACATCTTACACTATAGTTAAGATTGCCAGGACACATGTTGAGGAGTCTTTCATTTAATTCCTCTTTCTCAGCATCTGGATAGAAGCAATCCAACCTCTTCTTCTGTTCCAAGCACCATTTGTGAGGTTTATCCTTGGAGGGGTCAAATGAGGAATTTTCGAAATTTTTCATCATTTTTCTTCTCCACATTCTAGAACCAAATTGTTCTTTAATCAGAAGTTTCCAAGAATTCCATGGTATGGATCCTACTTCTTCTCTTTTACTGATAAACCACTCCAATGCTACTCCTTCAAATAGCCTGGGAAGCCTAACTACAGCCATAGCTTTTGGTAGGTCATTAGAGTTAATAGTGTAGTCAATAAATTTAATAAAATTTATATGATTGTATTCCCCGTCACTGGAGAACTTGGACCATTCAGAAATAGGGGGTAACAGTTTGAGGGCTTGCTCCATCTCAGGGTTAGGACTAGGCCTAAAGGTGTCACTCTTATGCATTCCTAATAAGGGTGGTGCATAAGGAGTAGTGGCTTGTCTGGGAGGTTTTGGTTCCTCTGTGGTACTGCCCAAGGGGTTGGTCAGACGGACTTTCAAGTCTCTAAGATCATTTTTGATCAGATTAAGTTGCAGGTCCACTTTGTTATTAAGCACATCCAATTTTTCACTAAGGGATAGAATAGAGCTGTTAGTAGTGGTTACCAATTCTTCTTTTAAGGGTTGGAAAGACATAATAAAATCTTCTTGGATTCCTGATAACATATTCTCAATTGTTTGAGTCTGTCTGATCCTACCTTGATTAATTGTCTCCAATAACTGTTCTGTATTTTCTTTCATTTCCTCCATTCCTACCGTCTTTGTTTGGTTATTAATCAATCTGGCTACTACTGAGGTTAATTTATCCATTTGGGTATAAACACCGTCCAAATTTTCACAAACAATTTTGAAATTATGACGCATATCATTAGAAAAGGAAGTAATTACATCAGAGGTTTGTTTGGGCTCAGAATTAGAAGCTAATTGTTGTAAACCTTTTTCCATTTTTGAGCTAGGGATATTCTCTGATCCCAGTCTTTCTTTTGCTTTGGTTTGGGATGGGAAGAAGGTCTCTTCTTTCCTGATCCTTTGCCTTTCAGTTGGGCTGATTGATCCCAAGGATTCCACTTTTCTACGTAGGATTCTACCTCTTTCCTTGGAATCATTTTCTGAAGAGCTATCTGGGTGGCTTTTGCCTGGGAGATTATCTTTTTCATAGACACCATGTCCTCCTTGGCTTGGGCTTCTTTGAATTCTTCCCAATATTTCACGTGCTCTTTGACTAAGTCTTTGATCCTGGCTTCCTTGGCCAGATTCTGCTGGGGTGGCTGCAGGGAATCTTCTTGTAAAGGAGGGTGGCTTGATTCTACTACCTTCTCCGTCTCTAGGTTGGGAGAGGGCAGAAGTAATTGGTGCTGCTCCTTGTCCATCAAAATTTGATTCACAGGTTCCAGTCCCTTCATGGTTGTCCTTATTGGTGGTCTCATGGTTACTGGGAGCTGTTTTCAAAGATCCATAGGAGGGAATTCTCCCTGAGGCTCTTGTGTTACGTCTATTCATTTTTTAATAATATGTTTATAAGTATTTTACAGAAAAAATCTGTAAAAATAAGTTTTATTCAACACTCACTTAGGTTGATGTTCAAAGGTACCAAGACTTTATTGGGATTAAATTGATCCTTAGTAGGTAATCCTACGGGGTCTTGGTGTGTTCCAATGAGGTCTTCACCTTCCCAATCAATATTTTTAGGGCGTCCAGAGATCTCTGGGATTTCTTGATCCAATAAATCAACTTCAGTGGTGGTGGTTTCTGGTACAGGAGGGTTCACTGATAAAAAAGTTTATTTTATTGGTTAATAAAATATATCACTATTATTTTTTTAAAAAAATAATATGGTAATAAAAGTTGTATACTTACTTTTATATTTCAAAAAGTAATTTATCTGGTATTTATTCCAAGCTTTATGTTTCCTTAATAGGGTCTGAAAGTTGATGCGCCTTTCAAGATCTTCTTGTTCAAGGAGTTTATCTAAGTGGTTACGTGCAGAAGAGATATTAAGTTGCTCAGCTTGAGTTAAAGCTTTCCAACCAGTAGGTTTATAATTTTTAATATATTCTTCTTTTCTTGACTTTAAAACATTTAAATAATAGATTATTAATTCTGCATTGGTTTTTAAATCCACTGCAAAATAATTTAATGATAAATCACGGTTATAAAGTCAGATAAATTTATCTTTGTTTTATTTTTTTGCGAAATGTCTGGTCCAAGGTATTAAATATAATAAAATGGAATATTTCCTGGACAGACCCCCAATTGTCAGACTCCTGGATGCCAAGACCCTTGCTATTCTTTAGATACCAGAGGTGATGGAATAAATAATAAATATATTATTTAATAAATGCAGCAAAAATCTGTAAAAATATTTGGATTAAGCTTATTGCAAGGTTCAGTGGTTTTGTTATGGTTTATTGTTTTAAATCTATATGAATAAATTGATTATTAAATATTTTTATAGAGGGGCCACGATTATATTGGGGATCTTTAACACCTCTCTTCAGGGATTTCAGTATGAAAACACATTGTCCTGGTTACATTGGGCTCTTTAGTTTAAAGGATATTTTACCCAAAGATAATATGTATATAAAATACACGGTGGAGTGGCAGGGCCTTGTAACCAAGCTTCCACGACAGAGAAAGGATAATAAAACTAACTGGTATATTATTAAATCCTTAAGGTATCTGTTTTAGACGTGCACTGATGGGTTAAACCTGTATACTGGGGTTATAAGGTTGTTCAGCAGTTTTAATTGATAAAAAAGAGGTTGAGGACAGATATTATTGATCAGACTTAGCCATCAATCACTTACTTATCTCTTATAAGTACTTGATTACCTTGGCACGGTGTCTGGATATAAATATAACTGGGTCTCTGCTCATCAATATCCTCAAAAGATCTCTTTATTTATAGCTTTTGGAGTACCAATATTGTCCTTCTGAGGGGTACAGGGGCTCAGAGGGACGTACACTAAGGCTAGCAGGTTAACCAGGGGTAGCATGTCACGAGTTCTTGGTGCTATAGCACGGGTAGCATCTAATTCCTCAGGGTATGGGAATTATTCTACTTTATAATAGATATTAGGACGTGTGAATAACACTAATCTGTCCCGTTTATGTATTATTTAATTAATTATCCTTAGTAAATGTTCCCAGTAATTTAATAATTATTTAAATAGAAATTTCTATGGACATCCTTATGTCAGGTGATTTCTCATTACATACTAAATAACTGGAGTAAAGTCATGATATTGATTTTACTCCTTATTTTTGAGTTCCAGTTGATTTACTAAAATAATTACTTAAAAATATAAGTCATGGGAATTCATGTAATATTGATACATCATTAGTTTTCTTGATATGTCACAAAGATATTGCTGCCTAGGAATTCTCATAAAAGTATATTAAAGTATTTTAATATATTTTTAGAATTTGCCATTGTCTTATTTTTGACAACCTTGGTACTTTGAATTATATTTAATAAAAAATATGTATAAGGTTTATTTAAGTATTTTTAAATAATATTATGTACTTTTACACTATCTACTATCCACAGGAACATTTATTACATATGTAGAATGTTCCCGTGTGGGTTGTAGCATGTTTACGCGGTACCTAAGCCTCTCAGGCCGCCTGTCACTCTGTAAACCCAAAGTCCCGCAGCTGCGTACTTGTCAGAGGCCCGGGGCTGCGTACACCACCTTGAGGAGTGACAGGGCTGTATCTCAGCCCCACGCGGGTGCATTGGCTGCTGCGGCTGCGTGTGGGAATTGTGACAACACATTTCCATCCATAACTCCTAAGATATACACAACACCTCAATTCTGACTGAATTTTAGGTGTGAAACCTATACGTGACAATATGTGTGAAATATTTAATTGACCAAAAGCTCAATAGTGGAGCCGTAGTATTTTGGTCTTTTTTTCCTTAATTATTTAAAAATATAAGGAGTTGGATTTCAAGGGTGGGGTCAGTGAGTGACCCTACCTAATTTTGGGTGGAAAATTCGTTTCTGTGATAATATTCATGATTTTCATAATCCTTTATAGGTTAATTATATTATTATTATTCTTATGTATTTTTTGTTACTTTTGCAGCTTGCTTTGCAATAGTAGAAAGCCGACAAGAATCAAGAGAACCAGCCTGGCCTCAAGGAAACTAGCAGGCAGTTGGACAGATGTCTGAGGCTTTTCAGAGGCAAGGTTGAAGCAGAGATCAGGCAAGATGATTAGCGGACATTTTTGGGCCAAGATGGCTCTGTCAAGGGGTGGATGAAAGAGGTTTGCAAGTTGACGGATGAAAGTACTGATGGCCATGAGCAACCAGTTGACAGGGAGAAAAGATTTTGGATTTTGGCCTGCAGGATGGAATGGGGAGATCAAGGGCAGATGGATAGATCAATGCAAGACATAGTCAGCAAGCCAGAGGATGAGGTTGTTGGCATTGACAAGCTTTTGTTGGCTTGTTGCTGACGTGTGTTGGCAAGGGTGATGATGAGCTGGAGATGATGTCAGATCAGACTGGTGGGAGATTGATGGAGTCAAAAACAACGGCCAAACAAATGAAGGAGGGAAAAGTGGTTTATGGTTTTCAGCCATCTGTTTGTTGTTGATGGGATGGATTTTTGGATGATGGCAACAGCACCATTGGACGCTAGAGGTTTTTTTTTGGTCTGTCAGATGAGCAAACCAAGGGTGATGAGCATGGATTGGTGGCTGCCAGCAAGTTTTTGAGGAAGCTTGCTCATGTCAAACACTTTTCAGAGATGGGATGGGTTGAGGATGCAGAGATCAATGAGGGAGACAACAATCAATAAAGATGGGGATGATGAGATGATGATCATGACAATGATGGCCTTCAGCATGTGCTTGGCCAAAAAGTTGGGAAGAGAGCGCAGAACGAAGGAGTTGAAAGGAGGATCAGGGTTTTTGAAAACCCTGGAGAGGCCTACCTACACTTCTAGGACAATGAGAGGTTGGGAGAAGGAAAAATAGAAGGGTTCCCATAATGATAGTGGAAAATATACATATACATATATATATTTATGATAGTTAGATGAAAGATTGTATAAAAAAAGTTAAAAAAATCCCCTTTTCATGAGTTGTCCAAAATTGGTCAGCACATCTCTCCCCAACTTAAATACTGTCCCTAGTCTGCATATCAAATTTGAGGATATTAAGAAAAGGAGGAATACAAATAAAATGAGGCAGAAGAATGGCCATTTCTTGATCTTGAGAGTTATTGAAGAGTTGAAAAAAAATATCTTGATCCATCCAAATGAGCCCTAGAAGTGGCAGGAATAAAATGAGGAGAGCGTCCCAGGTGCTCACATATGTGGCGTCAAGTAGAGTTTCACAAAAAATGCAGAAAATGACCCTGGTGGTGCACAATTGGGAGGAATTACTTCTGAGATAAATTTGATCCACAACAATGAAACCCATTAAATTGATCAGCAGAGAACCCTCTGGCAAACTGAGTACCATCCAGCTCTTTCAAAAAAATAAGATCTACCTCTAACTTGGTGAACCACCAAATAAGGACCATTCCAGCAATTTGAGAAAAGCTTTCCCGACTGGGTTTCCAAGGATCAATTTTAAGCTAAAACTAGATCACCAGGATTTAAGGGATCCCTGACTTGATTTAATTTCTTATCTTAAAAATAATTAACAAATTTTTCCTCTTGATTCCATCATCTTCTGATAAGCTTCATCACAAAAATTTTCACTTTTCTCCAGTTGCTTGGATCTAGCAACTAATAGATCAGTGGTTGAGGACACCTCTTCCCACAAGATTCCCTAGAAGGATTCCATTTCCAGATCCAAAGGAAGAACTACTGTTTGAACAAAGATTATTTTGTAAGGTGAGTAGCCAGCGGTCTGTTTGGTTGAGATTTGATCAGGGAAGAGAACAAGAGGAAGGAACTTGCAACAATTCTTTCCACTTTCTCCAGCCAGTTTAACAAATGCATCCTTCAAAGTAGAATGGCCTTGTTTCACCATGCCTTGGCCTTCAGGATAATAAGGAGTGGTAACTCAATGTTTTCCACAAAGAGATCAGATCATTTCAGAAAGTTTTCCACCATCAGTAGAATAAGATTGGGCCAATCAATAACACATTTTCCAAGTCCCACAAAGGAAAGCTGCTACTGATTCTGAGCTAAGATTCTTAAGAAATTTTGCTTCAACCAATCCCAAGAAATCATCTCTAGCCACAATGAAAAAAATAAGCACCACCTGCTTGAAAACAAACCACATCCATAGCAATCCTTCCAAAGACAGTGGAATCCCCAGTAGGATAAAACATTTCAGCTGGATGCCTAAGATCATGTTTTTGACAAAATTCACAACTCTTGCACCATTGAGAGACAGATTTCTTCAAAGATGGCCACCAGAATTGTTTGGATAATTTTTGATAAGTTTTGGTTTCCCCACAATGAACTAGACCTCTATGGAGAATTTTGAGGATAGAACCTTTTTAAAAGGGATAGTAACAACAATAAGAGCACAAGATTTCCCTCTTTTCATAAGCCTAGAGCCTTTTACAAAGAAATCAGAGGACTTTCTTTTGAGGGATTGAGATTCTTTAGAAGAAAGATCAGGGGGTTTTTGAAGAGTTAAGAGGTAATGCTCTAATTTAAGCCAGAAACCTTGTTGAAAGACAGAATAATCTTGAGAGGAGAAGGAGAAGACAGGTTGGATTAAAGGTTCTTCTTCATCAAAATCCACTCCAAAATCAGATTAATTGTCTCCAAGAGGACATTGGGATAAACAATCAGGCATGGTGAAGGATTTTCCAGGCCTGTGAACAATATCAAAAGAGAAATGCTGGATAAAGGCCCCCCAATGAGTCATAGGAGCATTAGGGAGGCTTGGAGATTTGATCATTTCAATGATGGATTGTGAATCAACTTGTAATTCAAAATTTTGACCCCAGACAAAATTTTGGAGCTTCTTCATCATTTGAGCCACACCACACAGTTCCATTTTGGGCTGAGAGTATCTGGATTCTACATCTAAAAATAAAAAATATTCATAAAGAGCAGGATGGTCCCAACCATTTTCATCTTACTGAGTAAGAACAGCCCCAACAGATTGATAACTAAAATCAACAGCCGGCTTGATCTTGCCAGCTCCAGGTCCATAAGAGATCTTTTTCAAAACTATGTCTTTACCAACAATCATTTTGAGAAACTGAAATGAATATTCAAAATTGTGGCTCCAAATCTATTCAGTATCTTTCCTGGTTAGGCAATGCAAGGGTGCACAAATTTTGGATAAAGATGGGATAAAGATTTGAAAATAAGTTACAACACCTAGAAAGCCTCTAACTTCAGTGGTATTTATTGGAGTAGGCCAAGAGAAAATCTTGTTGAGTTTGGCTGGTGCCATCCTCCTTCCTTCCTTGCATATCACATGACCAACAAGTTCCAGAGAAGGGACACAAGCAGCCAATTTGGATCCAGAGACAGTAAGTCCAGAATACTTGATTTGAAACAGAATCCTTTCCAAAGTAGTAGCAAATTCCCAGATGAATTGAAAAATTCATGAATTTCAGGGTAAGAGCTCATTATAATAGTCAGGAACTGGACCTTTAATTCTGCCATTGTCAATAAAGATACCAGTATCATCAGGTATTTCATCCTGGAGGGTCCACATCATCTGAGCCTGATAAACTGCAGATGAATTAGTGGAACCTTGAGGCGATTGAGTAATTTGTAATTAACCAAGAGGAGTATTGAAATTAGTGAGAGGGAGAGAGATAGGATGTAAGGATTGTTTTTTATAACCAACCATAATGTCCCCTAAACCATAGCAAGCTCTCCCAGAGAAGGATTCAAAAATTTTATCAGTGGGAATACCAGAGTCTTTAAAAGTAAATTTTTGAAGAGGTTGAACATCATTAACTATTCTAAGTTTACATTTACTCTTGAGGAAACAGAAGACAGTCCTGTAATAACTAGAATTTAACTGTTCATATAGAACAGTCCAAGCTTGTTTGCGGACCAACTTGATAAATTTTTTGAATTGAGCAGCAGGGATTGGGATCTTTTTCTTTTGCCAAGAATCATGTACAACTACAGGGATGATATAAGGGAGGCCATAGGATTCTTTCAAGAAACCTCTCTCTTTCAAAAAGAAAGAAATATATTTTTCCCTTAGATATAAGAAATTTTTGATAAAATTTAACTAATCAGGAAGGGCCATCCATCTGGACAAAATTTTACCACTTTCAGATGTTCTTCAGTGACCTGTCCATTGGGAACAAAGGGACCAGTAAGGGATTGAGATAATCCACAGTAAGCATCATGGGATAAGGGAGGATGCATGAGAGGAGGATTGAGGTTGAGAGGCATAGGATGGTTTACTGGTTGAATCTTTCTTTCAACTGGGTTATACTTGGCAGAAAAAGTGAGAAGTTCTTGTTTCCTCCAAGAGTTGACCAGTGAGACTTGACTATGAAAACTGAGACCAATTTCCAACATTTTCCATGTCCAATGTTCCTCAATATCCTCAAAGGGAGCCATTTACATAAAGGAAGAACCAGGAGATAACACTTTTCTCAAATTTATGGAACTAGGTAGAATTTTGAAAACAATGGTAGAAGATTTCCCTAGCAGTGCACAATTGGGAGGACTTACTTGTACCCCAAATTGCCACCACTGAAGCCAATATTCCTCAATACCAAAACCACAAAGAAAGGATCAAGATCAGGATCTAGTTTTTAATTATTACTGAGATTAAAACCAGAACTAAGAGAGGATTTATCAGACCTAAGATTACAAGGAAAAGAAGACACAACATATCCAGAGAGAGAAGAAATGATTTTGGAATCTTCTATTTTAACATGTTTTTGATTTTTAATTCTTTCCATATTAGACAAAAATGATGAGAAAAAAGAAAAATCATCCTCTAGGATGAGAGTTGATCCTTGATTTGAAGGCTGAGGCTGAGAAGAGCTACAAATATCAGTAGGATCAACTATTACCATAAAAAATGAGAGGAATTAGAATTATCCTTCTGCTTCCCCTTTAAAGAAAATTTAGGAGGATGACCAGGGAAATCTCTTTCCCAACAACCAGAATCCAAAGAACAGAGAGGAACTTCAATTTTTATACAATCAGCATCAGGGAGGAGAATTATCTCCCCAACTTGATCAGAAAACATCAGGGTAGCACCAACATCCCTTAAGAATGGTTGTCCCAAGATCATAGGACCTTTCAAACGGGTTATCCAAAAATGGCAGGTTCCAAAATATTTCAACCAATTCTAGCTGGAACATCTTCAGAAATACCAACCAATTCACAAGATTGATTACCTATCCCATAAACCGCAGAATTGAAGCTGACCCTAGGACTAAGCTTGAGTTTACAGGCCATGGCATCCAAAATAAAGTTGAGCTGAGAACCAGAATCCACAAGAAGAGAAACGGTTTTAGCTGAATCAACAAGATAAAAAGGGAGAAAACCAAGAGGACAGGAGTAAAGGTTGGAATCCGGGGAGGGAAATCTTCCACCAGAGCCCTCCATCAAAATTCCAGAGGATACCTTTAATTTGTCAGGACCAATTTACACACATCAACAAGAGACCCATTTCTTCATTCCTTCAGCAACAGATGGGGAGATCAAAAGTAGTTCAGCCACAGATATATCAGGAATTTTGAGATCAGAAATTTTATTTAATACCCCTTCCACAGCATTGGGGTGCTCCTTTGAAATTCCCCTCTCAAACCAAACTTTGGGTTGGGTGGAGGGAGGAAGTTCAGGTGAAGTGGGAACAGGACCAGAAGGTTGAGGCAATTTACATGAAGGAGGAGGACCAGAGGAATCTCAAAAACTTTCCATGAGTGGCTCCTTTTCCACCTTCATGTCTTCTACATTGGAGGAAGGAGGCTCAGGTGAAGATCCAAGTTTAACCAGTTTTTGAAGAATTGAAGTTGGCAAGGAAGGAGCTTTATGAGGTTTGGGCTCCTCATGTCTTTTCCTAGCTGGATCAGATTGATAAGCCCCAGAAAGACTGGAGGAGGAGATGGCTGGAGTTTACCTAGGTTGAAGGTTGCCACAAGAAGATTGGAAATCAAAAGAAGCCAAAGAAGCCTTCATAGGGGGTGTTGGCTGATTAGAGGCCACTGCATGACAAATAGGTCAAGATGAATCAAAAGGTATCAGCGCTCAATTAGGAAGAAAGGAATTTTTCACCTTCTGTTCCACCAAATTTTCCCCCTTATCCCTCTGGAGTTCAAGAAATTGACCAGTTCCATGACCTTCCCTATGAAAGTAGTAGCAGACCAGAGTAGATTTAATAACAGAGCTAGAGGTTTTAGGAGTAGCAAGTGAAGAAAACTTTTGATCAATTCTTTGCTCAAAATCTTGGAGTATCTTGGTGATTTTTTCTATAGTAGGAGATTCCTGGTTGGACTGAGGATTTGATTTAGGCCTAAAATATTCCTCCATCTTAATCATAATTTTGTTGGATTCTTTGAAGGAAGGAGCATGGAATGATTCAGTGTTTCAAGGCTTTTCAAAAGTTAAAGCAGTTTGAACTTTCATAAATTCATCCACAGTATCCCTAAGGAAAAGGAAAACAGGGAGATTGAATCAATTATCCCTGGTGGTGATCATTGATCCAGACTTGACCAATTCATCCCTAATCCTTTCCTTCACTGCTACAGAAAAAGATTGGAAAAATTTAACTCAAAATTTGTTCACTTTTTCAATGTGATTGTTTTGGATAAGATAATTTTGGATTGGATCCCATGAATTTCTAAAAGACTGATAGTCAGAGCCTGAAGAGACACCACCATTGGAAATTGACTGAGATACAAGATTTTCCAGGTACTGCAAAGTAAATCAAGCTAAATCTATTTTCCCCCAATATGAAAACATTGCTTCCCTCAGAAGCGTCAAGTTATGGGATTCAAATCCATCAAACAAATTGATTACTTCCATGACTTCATCAGAGGAGATAAAGAATTGTAACTGATAGGCCACATTGTGTTCACTTGCCCATCCACTTCAGCAGCCATTTTGTAAGAGTCCAGGAACCATTCAAAATTTACCCCGTTGAACTCTAAGTTCTTGCTCTGTTGTTTGATCTTGACCATCTTAGGTCACACAGAGGTGGTGGGAGTACCAGAAGATGCCATTTTGAATAAAAGAGTTCCTAGATGATCCAAAGAATGGAATTCCAAAGTGGCTCATGAGTGTGGCAAAAGTAGGGTTTCACATAAAAAACAACAAGAATCTTGCCCAAGTGGTGCACAATTGGGCGGAATTAATTATGAAATAATTTTCCTCCATGGATCAGATCTGAGATAAGAGAGAACAGAGAGGGAAAAAAAGATTGTATTTTTAGGTTAATTCCAAAACGTATTGGGACTTTAAATCCCGAGTTTGCTGGTTCAATCCTGGCCCGGGGGACAAAATGTAAGACTCCAAATGGTTCTGAGCCGCAGGAAGTTCTGTGGAGGTTAAAGGTGCTTTTTACGCTTCCCTCCTAAGTGTTACAAAAATATTTAAATGTAAACAAAATCAAGTTCCAGAAACTTATGAATGAGGAATCAATCAAAGGGATGAGTTTGATAGTATTTGTGTAAGCCTCCTGGATTTCAAGAACCTTGCTATCCTTTAGCTACCAGAGGTGATAGAATAAACAATAAATATATTATTTAATAAATGCAGAAAAAATCTGGAAAATATTTGGATAAAGCTTATTGCAAGGTTGATTGGTTTGGTTATGGTTTATTGTTATAAATCAATATGAATGAATTGATTATTAAATATTTTTATAGAGGGGCCACAATTATATTGGGGATCTTTAACACCTCTCTTCGGGGATTTCAGTATGAAAACACGTAGTCCTGGTTACTTTAGGCTCTTTAGTTTAAAGGATATTTTGCCCAAAGATAATATGTATATAAAATACACGGCGGAGTGGCAGGGCCTTGTAACCAAGTTGCCATGACAGAGAAAGGATAATAAAACTCACTGGTATATTATTAAATCCTTAGGGTATCTGTTTTAGACATGCACTGATGGGTTAAACCTGTATACTGGGGTTATAAGGTTGTTCAGCAGTTTTAATTTATAAAAAGAGGTTGAGGATGGATATTATTAATCAGACTGAGCCATAAATCACTTACTTATCTATTATAAGTACTTGATTACCTTTGCACGGTGTCTGTATATAAATATAAATGTTTCTCTGCCCATCAATATCCTCAAAAGAGCTCTTTATTTATAGCTTTTGGAGTCCCAATATTATCCTTCTGAGGGGTACAGGGGCTCAAAGGGACGGACACTGAGGCTAGAAGGGTAACAAGTGGTAGCCTGTTACATGTTCTTGGTGCTGTAGCACGGGTAGCATCTATTTTCACAGGGTATGGGAATTATTCTACTTTATAATTGATGTTTGGACGTGTGAATAATACTAATCTGTCCTATTTATGTATTATTTAATTAATTATCCTTAGTAAATATTCCCAGGAAGTTAATAATTATTTCAATAGACATTTCTTTGGAAATTCTGATGTCATGTGAGTTCTTGTTATGTATTAAATAATTGGAGTAAAGTCATGATATTGATGTTACTCCTTATTTTCGAGTTTCAGTTGATTTACTAAAATAATTACTTTAAAATATTAGTCATGGGAATTCATGTAATACTTTTACATCATTAGTTTTCTTAGTATGTCAAAAAAATATTGATGTCTAGAAACTCTCATAATAGTATATTAAAGTATTTTAATATATTTTTAGAATTTGTTGTTGTCTTATTTTCGACATTCTTGGTACTTTGAATTATATTTAATAGAAAATATGTATAAGGGTTATTTAAGTAGTTTTATTATGTAATTTTAGGCTATCTACTATCCACGGAAACATTTATTACATATGTAGAATGTTCACATGTGGGTTGTAGCATGTTTACGCGGTACCTCAGATTCTCAGGCCGCCTGTCACTTTGTCAACCCATAGTCCAGCGGCTGCGTACTTGTCAGAGGCGCGGGGCTGCGTAAACAACCTTGAAGAAGTGACAGGGCTGTATCTCAGCTGCGCGCAGGTGCATTGGCTGCCACGGCTGCGTGCAGGAATTGTGACAGAACACATTTCCCTCCGTAACTCCTAAAATATACACAAAACCTCAATTCTGACTGAATTTTAGGTGTGAAACCTATGCGTGACAATACGTGTGAAATATTTAATTGGCCAAAAGTCCAATAGTGGTGCCGTGGTATTTTGGTCTTTCTTTCCTTAATTATTTAAAAATATAAGGAGTTGGATTTCAAGGATGGGTTCAGTGAGTGACCCTACCTAATTTTGGGTGGCAAATTTGTTTCTGTAATAATATTTATGGTTTTCATACTCTTTCTTAGGTTAATTGTATTATTATTGTTTTTATGTTATTTCTGTTACTTTTGCAGCTTTCTCTGCAATAGTGGCAAGCTGACAATTTGGTGGCAATTGAAAAACACTATATATGTCAAGATGATGCAGGAAAAGATTTGAAAAAAATAAGTTAGAGTTTGTTCAGAGTTCAATAGAACAAGGAAGTTGTAAGTAACAACACCCAAACGCTAATAGCAATGGTTGTCAGCAGAAGATTAGGAAAGATCAACTCAATCCCAACCAACCTCCATGTTCTCAATGAACCTGCCCAACTCTCCGCAATCAAGTTCTTGAACGGTACTATATAACTGTGGGTGGCTGTAAAAAACAAGGCAATTTGTTTTATGAATCTCTAGAAGCAAAGCAGTAACAAATTGGAACAAGAATAACCCAGCTTTTCTCAAGGGACTCAAGAATAGTGTGGCAGAATTCAACTTTAAATAAATAAAGGGAGGTTTAAAACTCCAGGTTTCAAGCTTAAAGAAACCTCTCAGTCAAACATGAATGGTTCCACAAAGACAATCAAATGAATGATCAAGACCAAAGTGGTCAGTGAAAGGGATCAAAGGAGTGGTTTAACACACTCAAGAATTCAACCAAATGAATTCTTCTCCAACAAGAAAGGCTATTGGTTGGTGATAACGGATAAGGCGACAGAGGGATGGATCAAAGATTTGATTATGGAGGCTCAAGGATCAAGGGGAAATCATAGATATTCCCAGGATAAAAGATGGAGGATGAATTCCCCAGATGATGGATCAGATTTGTTGATTGACTAAGATGAAAATGATGATATCCATAGATGGATGATGATGCTATGATAGCTGTATGCTGGGGCAAAAGGCAGGGGAGATCCCCTCCTTTTATGGGCAAGAGGCCCTTTAGAATACTTACAAGAGATAAATACAAATGAAAGCGGGAAAAAAAATATTTTTTTATTCTACTTTAACTTATTTTTTTCAATTGGAGAACAATAGGGATGAGAAAGAAAAACAAGCAGTGAAGAATAACAAAATTGGCAACAGGAAGCGCATGACATGTGAAAAAAAAACAGAAAAAATATGAGAAAAAATAGAGCCAGCCTAGCTTCAAGGACAGCAGCAGGCAGTTGGATGGATGTCCGCAGCTTTGCAGAGGAAAGGTGGCAGCAATGGTCACACAAGATGATTAGCGGACATGGTTGGGAAGATATGGCTCTGTTGAGGGGTAAAAGAGCTTTTCAAGTTGATGGACAACAGTACCAATGGCCCCAAGCAACAAGGCAACAGGGAAAAAAGATTTTGACCCTTGGCTGGCCAGATGGAAGGGGTAGATTGAGGGCAGATGGATAGTTTGATGCAAGAGGTTATTATTTCAGATCAGACTGGTGGTAGGTTGATGGAGTCAAAACCAATGGCCAACAGAATAATGGAGCAATTGGTGGTTCATGGTTGCTGGCCATCTGTTTGTTGTTGATGGGATGGATTTTTGGATGATGACAATGGCACCATTGGCTGCTAGTGATTGCTTTCTAGTCCATTGGATGAGCAAACAAAGGCTGATGAGGATGGATTGGTGGCTGTCAGAGAGTTTGAAAGGATGCTTGCTTGCATCAAACATTCATCAGAGATGGGATGGGTCAAGGATTGCAAGATTGATGAGGGAGAAAACAATCAATAGGGATGGGGATGATGAGATGATGGCCATACATGCGCGCTTGGCAAAAAATTGGGCAGCAAGCGCAGAAAGAAGGATTTGAAAAGAGGATCAGGGGTTTTGAAAACCATGGGAAGGCCTACCTAGACCACTAGGACAATGAGAGGTTGGGGGAAGGAATAATAGAATGGTTCCCATAATGATAGAGGAATATATATATATATATATATATATATATATATATTGGTTTCTTTTTTTTTCATGATAGTAAGATGAAAGATGATATAAAAAAATTAAAAAATTCCCCTTTACATGAGGTTTCCTAAGTTGGTTACCACACCATACACCAAAAATGAAAAGACCTACAAAAATGATCTTGATTTGATTGCAGGAATCCAAATTTTAATAAAAATCAAAAATAAACTCCATCAATTTCAAGAATAATCAGAGAACAATTAATATTTGATTTCCATGAATTAGAAAAAATCAATCTTTCTTGTTTTTCTCATAATTGAAAAAATTATTTTCAAAATTTTGCAATTCCTCTATGAACAATTATATGTAGCATTTTTGAATTTTTTTGAAATCTTGTAAAAATTATACAAATTTTTCCAGAAGCGTCAAATTTAATTCAAAAAAATTTATTTTTGATGTTTTACTTATTATTCATGCATTTGATGGATTTTTTGTTGGAAAAATTTAGAATATTGGGATTTTTCCCATTGAATATGTGTATTCAATTTTTTTAAGCTTTGTGATTTTTCTAAAAATAGAGTCCACATTTCATGAGAAATTTCAATTTTGATTCAAAGGAAAGAATTTTTCACATCTGCTTGATTATTCTTTCAATTGATGGATTATTTTTCCTTTTTCATGATATTTGAATTATTTTAATAAAATATGTGTATCTGAGATTTTTTTATGTTTGTTAAGAATGTATTTAAATTGCACCAGGAAAAATATTTTTAATTCAAATTAATCAAAAAATTGTTTGCTATTCTTACTCTGTTAACCAATGAATTACCTGTTGAAATTTTCAACAGATATGAATAACCCTCAAAACATAGATAAATATATAATTTTTCTGCGTAATTTCCTGTTTAGTGTAAGCTATTTATATCTCACTTCATATTTGAATTCTTATTCCAATGAATCAATTTTTGTATTTGATTTTTTCATTTTAGTACTTGATGAAGACTTTGGTGAGATATTTTAACACATTTGAATTTTCCCAATGATATTGGAATATATTTAGCATTTTCCCTTCATTTATTTATTTTTTGTAAAAGGTTTTAAATGCAGTCAGAAACCTAAATTTTTCTTCAAAGAGGTATGTTTTTGATATTTTCACAATTTTTTCTGGAATTTATAATATTTTTGTCAAGAAATTTTAAATATTTGAATATCCTTCATGAAATAGGTATATGTAGAAATTTTCTTTGTTTTTGCATGTTTTTGCATGTTTGATAAAAAGGTATTTATTTTCCACAGGAAATATTCCATTTCTTGTGAAGAAAATGAAGTTTTATCATTTCTGTTACATGTAATGACATTTTTATTTCAAATTTGAGCTCAGGCTTTACTTACTTACAATAAAATCATCATTTCATTTGCAAATAATGCTAACTCAATTGGTGTTCATTTTTAGATTTTCCTAAAATTTCTTCCCCAACAGACCCCACAGTGGGTCTGGAAGCCTTAATTTATCCCCTCAATACCTCACTCAATGTTTAAAAGCCTTTAGGGGACCAAAAAATCCTCAAAGAGGGATTTTTATCACCCCAGGAACTCCTTCAAAATGTCAAAAGGTGTTCCAAAGCCTAATTGTCTACATTTAGGCCTTTTTTGTATTTGGAAAATTTTTTAAGGTTTTAATGCCTTCCTGGGGTGCTAAAACACACAAAAGGCTCTTTAAGTATGCCAGAATTTCTGAATTTAGTAAAAAAAATTATATAATTGTGCATTTCATTGAAGTAGGGTGTGGATCTAGTAATTTTGGATGTGTGAATTTTCAATGGGTAATTCTGGATTTGATATTTCTGTATATCAAAATTCTGCTCATAAAATTAGCATATTTAGTTTTTCCTTGTTTTTTTTGTGATTTTTACAATGGAATTTTTATCACATCATAAAAATTGAGTTCTATCAAAAAAATAACAATTGTTGAGGTTTTTAATTGTTTTGTAATTGTGAAGCTTTTTTTTGAAATCAGAAATTTTGACTGATTTATCCTCATAAAATATTCATATTAAAATTTACCTATGTTTTCTTGTGTTTGTTTAACATGTATTTATATCCCATCATAAATATTAAATATCATTAATAGAAATCCAAAAAACATATTTTTGATTATAATTTTACTTTGTGAAGTTCCCTTTAATTTTTTTTTAACAGGATTGAATTTTGACAGTTCCCCATAGGAAGGCAGGTGTTTTTGGTGTAAGCAGCTTTGATTGGTGTCAAGGGGAGCTTGGTTGGGCACCAAGTTTGACCACCCGCAAGTCCAACACAATCAAGCACCCTGGGCACCAACCCAAGTCCTGCTGGGAGAAATCCAAGTAAAACTTGCACAGGTGCCCAGACCCTCTTTACCCACCATATCTCTTATTATACCTATATCAATAATTAATAGTGATTTTTAGTATTGCCAATTTTAAATTTTCCACCTATCTGAGTTGCAAATGGATATATATATATATATATATATTCAAATTTTTTTACTTTTGTTATCTTATTTCTTTGTTTTATTTTAATGAAAAAAATGAAAAATAAATAAATAAATAAAAAATAAACTTAATCCATTAAATTAAAAATATGAATATAAAAAAATAAAATGAAATAAATAAAAAAAGGACATCATTTTTCTCATGCATCCAACCCTTCATTTCATGCATTTTGATGTTGGCACGCAGTTGCACCCCTTTTGGTATTTCACGCAAAAATACAAAAATTTCAAGAATTTCTATTTCTTTGAATTCTGGCTGCTCAACCCCATAGCAGGGGCTCTGAAACCGCTAAAAAAATCTTTTGTAATTTTTGAGCCATTAAAAACCCTTCAAAATTGCAATCAAAAAATGAAAAAATTTGGTAAAAACAATTTTTTGCATGGGTTTTTGGATCCTTATTTTGGCTAGTTTAGTTATTTTTTGGTTATTTCAGCTTCCAAAAATTTTTACCAAAATTTAAAGAGTCTTCTAATATTTTTTTTCATATTTTTTGGATGCCTCCTTTTACCTTAAAAAATTACTTCAAAAAACACAAAAGATCAAAAAAATCAAATTTCTCTTTGGACATTTGAATCCTTTTATTTTCCTTTTTATTTAATTTTTTTGGTTGATTCAAGCTATCAAAAATTTAAAACAACATTCAAAGAGCATTAAAATGTTTTTTTTCAGATGTTTTGGATGTATTATTTTACCTTAAAAAATTCCTTCAAAAAAGCAAAGAAATCAAAAAATTCAATTTTTGAATTTGACTTTTGGATCCTTATGTCTGCCATTTTGACTTTTTTTTTTTTTGGTTTTTCAAGCTTTGATAATTTTGAGAAAACTATTCAAGAGCTTTCTAAAATTTTTTACAGGATTTTTGGATGTCATTTTTGACCCTTAAAAATTCCATCAAAAAACCAAAAAATTTGAAAAATTCACTCTTCTTTGAGCCCTTCACATGCATATATTAAATATGACTGAAAATTCTTTCCTGGGACCACCACCCATCTTGGAGCGCCCCAATTATCTTATAAAACACCCCCTTGACCTGTTCCACCCTCCCATTACCCCCCACCACAACATCCCACTACCATATCATACCACACCACACCATACCACACCATACCATACCACACCATACCATACCACACCACACAACACCAAACCACATAAAAACACACCACACCACACCACACCACACCAAACCACACCACACCACACCAAACCACACCACACCACACCACACCACACCACACCACACCACACCACACCACACCACACCACACCACACCACACCACACCACACCACACCACACCACACCACACCACACCACACCACACCACACCACACCACACCACACCACACCACACCACACCACACCACACCACACCACACCACACCACACCACACCACACCACACCACACCACACCACACCACACCACACCACACCACACCACACCACACCACACCACACCACACCACACCACACCACACCACACCACACCACACCACACCACACCACACCACACCACACCACACCACACCACACCACACCACACCACACCACACCACACCACACCACACCACACCACACCACACCACACCACACCACACCTTTTCAAACCCCACCAAAAATCACTCATCAAAAAAAATTAACACTCCAGATACTTCCAAACAAGCACATCTATTTTTCCAATGGCTCAAGAAAACATCCACTCACTTTTTAGATCTGTGTCAACTGTTTCACCAGGCCCATCCTCCATTATCTAATCTAATCTAAATAGTGATTAAAATCCTCTTGCTCCTTATTCATCTACTCAAACTCTTGATTCCAATACTCTGGTCCCTCCTCCTGAGCTTTCAAATAATCAAAAGGAGGAGCTGGTTGAGGCTTTCCAATCATGGGTAATGTCCCATGGATATGCCATATCTACCAGAGTATCAAATTGAAAGAATCAGGCCTACACTTACCAATGTGATAAATATGGGGAATATAAACCCAGAAAAGATACCTCCATATTAAAAAATCAAGAAATACCAATTTTCCTTTCAGTTTATCAGGGAATTTTTCAAAAAGATTGGGTGTTTGGGTGGTGAAGTTTATATTTCCAGAGCACAACCATCCACCTTCCATTGATGATTCCCCTCATCCCATCCACAGAAGAATCAGAGGGGAGAAAAAGGAGGTGGCTGAAAATTTATCCAAAGCTCAAGTTCCCCCTTTAAAAATTCTCAATTCTCTTATACAAAACTTATCATCACCTATCCATACAAATCTCCCTACAATTTACAACAAAAGATCCCAAATAAAAAGAAATGACCTTGATGGAAAAACTCCTGTGGAAGCACTCATACTGGAACTCAGGAATACTTCTTTTCCCTACAAAATGAACAATTTGGATGGTCAAATTACTTCATTATTTATTTCACACCCTTATTTCATGAAACTTCTCAAACTTTTCCCAACTCTCATTATGATGGAATGTACATATAAAACCAGCAAATTTGGAATTCCCCTTTTTCATATTCTTGGGATAAACAATTATTCTAGAAGCTTCTCAGTTGCATTCTGTTTCTAATCTCAAGAGAAAAAACAGAACTATGATTGGGCCCTGACTCAACTTCAGGAAATATTTGAAGATAAAGAGCCTAGTGTGATTGTGACAGAAAAGTAACAAGATTTTACTAGCTCAATTGAATAAGTTTTCCCTTCCTCTCATCATCTTCTCTGTGTCTGGCACATTTTCAAGAATATTCATACTCATTTCAGGAA
Source organism: Puccinia polysora (assembly GCA_025617555.3). NCBI lineage: Eukaryota > Fungi > Basidiomycota > Pucciniomycetes > Pucciniales > Pucciniaceae > Puccinia > Puccinia polysora. The sequence continues at coordinate 48,975,828 of CM062625.1, read as the reverse complement.
GCACTTTAAATCTTAAGATGAATGGAATCTATTCCAGAAACAATGGAATCATTTGGTCTATTCAAAATCTGAATCAAGCTATCACAAAAACTTCAAACAACTTTCTCTGGTCCGGAATCCTCCCACTTCTGACTACCTTCTTGAAAACTGGATTCCTCTTAAGAGAAAATTTCTGTCCTATTTCGAAAAATAATAGTTTCACTTTGGAAACACAATTACATCAAGAATAGAAGGTTCTCACTTCTACATGAAAAGATTCATCAATTCTTCTATTGGCTCTTTCTATAATGTAGTTCAAAAAATTTACAGTTCCCTCAGTATCCAAAATTGTGATAGAGAAATTAAAGCCTCTCAGAAAGAATTAAAGCATCTCATTGGTTTGCCTCACTGTGTGGATCACCCTTCTGGAAATATCAGCCACTTTGCCCTCAAAATCATTCATTCATCTCATCAAGTTCCTGATTCTTCCACCAATTGCAACAACTGTGATTACTCTTCTTACATGGGTATACCATGTGTTCACAAATTCAAATTGGCCATCAGAAAGGGTGAAATCTTCCAAATTGATGATTTCCATCCTCAATGGAATGTTACAGCTCCCATATCAGTAAGTTTCTCTCTCTCTCTCTCTTTTTTTTTTTTTTTTTTTTTTTTTTTTTTTTTTGGTGTTCAAGCTCAAATGAATAATGTCCTGATTGATTTTGATTTTTCTTTCTCCAGTTAACTGTGAACCCTGAATCAACTGAAGATTCAGCAAAAGTTGAAGTTCCAAGCAAAGAAAGTAATCAAAACCTATATTTCACTAAACTGTTTGAAGAATTCATCAAGTTGCCACCTGGAGAACAGCTATATTATCTTGGTGAAAGTATGAATCTGTACAGTGAAAGAGATCAAATTACCCTGATTGAAGAGCCAAATTCCAATCAAGGATCCAAAGTTAGAGGAAGACCCAAAGGAGCAGCCAATAATTTCAAGAAGATCTTCCAGTCCTCAAGCAAAAGAGATCCATCTGGTTTTGAATATTTAGAAGAACCCAACAGGAGAGGAAGGCCAAAAAAGAAATTGATAGAAAATTTGAAGGTCAGTCACCAATTCTTTGGACAAAAAAATATATCAACATTCATAATTAATTTTTTTCTTATTTCTTCAGGTTTGAAGAATGTGCAAGGCCATCCAAGGGAAAGGGAAGGGAAAAAAGAAGGAGGAATCAGAGGAAGAGGTAATTTTATAACTATACTTAATTTTTCTGCAATTGACTGTTTTTTTGATGAGTCATTCTCATTTGTTTAACATAAAGTGAATCGCTGACTGAAGAGGAATATTCAGAAGATGAAGAGGTGCCAGATTTGGATGAAGGGGAAGATTCAGCAGATAAAGAGCTGTCAGATGTGGATTTAATTAAGATGTTGAGCTTTCATTTTATTTTATTTTTGGCTAATTTGTTGGATATTATTTTTCATCAATTTTTTCACTCAAACCTTTATCAGAGGTCTGGAACCATTGTGAATAAGCAAGTTTCTTCTCCTGAATAAAATCCTGGGACAATAATAAAGAGACTAAAGTTATCCAATAAAGATGCTGATGCTCCTTACCATCCTCCTGGGGGGAAGGTATTAGCAGCCCCAACAATTGGTGAGAAAGTGATGACATTTGGTATTTTCTCATTTTTAATTTTGTCTGATTTCTTTTGGGTTTTTCCTCCAGGTTTCCTGCAAATTATCTCTTTCTTCTTCTGGAATATTTGACCAAGTATTGATTCAAGAAGTGAGTATTATCTTTATTCCATATTTTTTTTTATAAAAAATTCTGATTTTTGGTTTATTTCCAATACAAAGATTCCATTTCCCCAAAAGCAGCCATTCCACATATCTCCCATGTTCAAGATTTCATAGGGGATGGGAACTGTGGCTTTAGAGCAGCAGCCATTTGCTTTGGGGAGATCTCAGAAGACTGGATTGAAGTCAGGAAAGAAATGGTGAAAGAGCTTGATTCAAACCCAATCTTCAAGGACAAAAGATTACTCCATGATATCTGGGGTGAAGCTTTCCAAGAAGCAAGAAGGAAACTGAACCACCTTTCTGGCACAGCTCCCATAAATATGTGGATGAAATTTCAATGCCATGGTCTCCTTCTGGCTGAAACGTATAAGTGTCCAGTGGTTCTGTTTTCTTCTTTAATTCCTTGCACTTATCTTCCTCTGAATTCCCCTCCCACTCCAAATTCCAAAACTTCCCCTATTTGCTCCATTCTTTTAGAAGAATCCAAATATATAGTCTCATTCAAGTTCATTCCTGATCATTGGCCAGCTCCCAGGTTAGATCCACTTTGGAAAAGCTTTGTGACAAAGAATTCCAAATCTTGGAAAACCATTGTTCAGAGAAATTTGGATCTTGTTAATGAGGTTTTGTTCCCTCCACAAAAATCAAGTAGAGAAATAAAACAAAATCATAGTTGAATAAATTTTAATATTTGTATCCATATTTGTTTTTTTAAAATTCTCAAAGCTTGAAACACCAAAAAAAAAATAATTCAAAATGGCATAAATAAGGATCCAAAAGTCAAATGAGAAAATTGAATTTTTTGAATTTTTTGCTTTTTTGAAGGAATTTTTAAGGTAAAATAATACATCCAAAAAATGTGAAAAAAATATTTTAATTTTCTTTGAGTGTTTTTTTAATTACCAAAAAGATGACATAAAAAGGAAAATAAAAGTATTAAAATGTCCAAAGAGAAATTTAATTTTTTTGGTTTTTGTGTTTTTTGAAGGAGTTTTTCAGGTGAAAAGATACATTCAAAAAATATTAAAAAAATATTTGAAGACTATCAAGTTTTTCAAAAGTTCTGGAAGCTTAAATAACCAAAAAAACCAACTAAAATAGCCAAAATAAGGATCCAAAAACCCATGCAAAAATTTGTTTTTACAAGTTTCTTTTCATTTTTTGATTGCATTTTTGAAGGGGTTCTAATGGCTCCAAAATTACCAAAGATTTTGGTTAGCATTTTAAGATCCTCTGCTACGGTGCTGCGCAGTCAGAATTCAAAAAAAAATGAATTCTTCAAAGTTGCATGAAATAAAGTATTTTTGAGTGAAATACCAAAGGGGCGCAACCGCGCGCCAACGTCAAAATAAAAGGGTTGGATGAGTGAGAAAAATAATGCCCCAAATTAATAATAAGTTAATTAATTAAATGAAAAAAATAAATGTAAAAAAAAGTATAGATCAATAAATTTAAATGAAATGAAATGAATAATAAATAAATAAATATATCAGAAATAAATTAATTAATTAAATTAAATTAGAAATAAAAATATAAAAAATGTATACATATAAATAAAATGAAATAAATAATCAAATTAATTTTTTTTTGCCATTCACTACCCAAAATGGGTCGCGTGGTGCGGTTTGCAAATGGCCATTCACAACCCACCTGAGTCGCAAACGGCCGTTTGCAACCCAAATGGGTCGCAAATGGCCGTTTGTGACCCAAAATCAGTCGCAAATTGTGCCACGCGACCCGTTTTTGGTAGTGAATGGGGGTTTCAAGGTCACAAATTCCACATTGGCCTTTTAGTATTTTGAAGGTTATTCCCATATTGATCAAATTATTGGTAGAAATACACCAATATATCAATTTTTTATCTTTCTTAACTCCTTACCAATCCCAAAAGAAATTCTAAAGGTCCCTTGAAGGGGGTTTACCAGGAAGAGGACCCCAGGGTGGTTCAATTCACAGGGATCTGGGTGGAGGAAATCCTGTTTGGTGGTTTTGTTTTCACTTCCTTTTATATCATTTTAAAAATTAAAAATGGGTTTCTTTGTTCAAAATAATAGGGGCTGGATGATATTGGTCTTTTTCAAGAAAAGTTTCCAAGAAAACCCAAGGATGGTTTAAATGATGAAAAAATTACTGATATTCCAAATTCTTTTTTCCTATTGACTTGTGATTTTTTAAGCTGATTTTTTTGACTTATTCCTGTAGATTTTACATTTGGCTTGTGGGTGAATTCTGAAATGCTTCTACAGCTTGTGAGGGGGTAGAGACCAACTTTATGGTAAAAGAGTTACTCAGGGAATTCTCATGGCTTCCCCAAGGGCTATTATGAGCCTCTCTACCTACCAATAAGGTAAAGGGAGGTAGAGATACATGCAGAAATAATTCTTGCAAGAAAAATTGTGAAACAAGCCAAGAGAAAACTGTAATTCTTTGGCAAAAACCTTTAGAAAAAGGCTAGAATATGAGGAGTGGGATTGCATTGATGAAGGGTTGGAAATTCTGGGTGCTTATATTGTATCAAATTTTGCAATTTTTTCCTAAAGCTAGAGTTACTTTTAACGGTTTTGAAACATGAAACATACCTGAAAACTTCATCCCCCCTTTTTTAGCTCAATGTTTATGACCAGTTTGATTGGAGAGGTGGAGAATTCCTTGGTTGATTATTTATGAGGAAACTTATTATGCTCTATCCTGTATACAATGTTGAAGGAGTTACCTAAATTTGAGTTGATTTTTACTGGTTTATAAAATACTGAGAAATTACTGGAAAATAAATTCACCATTTGGAAACTAAAATTGTATCACTAGTGTGGTTTGAACTAGTGGTAAAAACCCTTGGTAGAATTTTATGAGGATAATTCTAAGGTTGTTTACTGTATAAAATTTTGCAGGGGTTACCTGAAGCTTGTTTTAATTTTTCTGAGTTTAAAAACACAAAAGATGCTTGGAACATGAATTCACTCTTTGGTAACTAAAATTGTATGGCTTGTGTGGTAGTACTAATTAATGATTAATTGTTTCAATTTTTGGGGGGGAGCCTCTGAGGCCTTATCCTTTATAAAATTTTGTGGAAGAATTCCCTTAAACTTCATTTTATTTTTATTTTTTCAAAGAAATAAATAATACTTGGAAAATTTATTCCCCCTTTGTTAACTAAACCAGTATTGCTTGTGTGGCTGGAATAGTGAACATCTTTTTGGTGGTGGATTTCTGAGGCATTATCCTGCAAAACCTTTTTTCAGGATTCTACTGCATTTCAAGTTGATTTTTCTGGTTGGGAAGTCATAAAGCATGCTTCGAAAGATAGCTGAACTCTTAAAAAACTAAAATTCTATGAATTGTGTGAATAATTTAATGGGAAATTTATTTTGAGGGTGTTTTTGAGGGAACTTCTGGGCCCTTTTTGTTTTTCAGTAAATTCCTAAAGCTACTGGTGTGGAAAGAGATTGTGTACTACACTTATATCTGAAAAAAATGCTATGGTGCCAGATACTTGTCTAGTCCTTAATTTGAAATACCCACTCCAAACAAAAAATCACAACTAAACTTCCTCTGCCAAGAAGATAACCACAATACACAACAAATGAAAAACACCTGATACTTCTCTGTTCTTTGTGAAAAAATCTCTGCATCTTACAGACACTTCCTCCAACTAACAAGAAACAAAATAAGGTTAATGAACTTAAATGGACTCCCCAACAAGCTCTGCACTGAACTATTCTTCAGCTAAGACTCCAAATTAATCCAAAGAAAAGAACTCTTAAGACACAATAAATGTAAAGGCATTTGATGATTAGACACACCAAAACTCTGTGATATGATAAGATTATGATCCCCAGCTAAAGAAATAATACCCTTTTATGTACAACCAAAAATAGAAACTCCAAAACAAAATAAGAAAACAAAGAATGAATTTCCTCTGTAAAACCCTCCTGATGTGTTATGTAATGACCCGGATCACTATTAGGCCTGATACTTCTAGCTGATCCATCCCCATTCATTAGATTTTGTGATACTCCTGTCATCTCTGATGACACTAAAAGTCAATTTTCACAGTGCATTACTAAAAACAGATCCCCATCAATCTTCCTTAGTGGATCCCAATCAATCCTACATAAAAAATCATAAAAGACCCCCTTCAATCTTCCTTACAGATCCCTGTCAATCCGCATGCCGCTTCTTTGACTCTAGTGTCCAATTTTCCCAAAACTCACATACCCTCTGCAATCCCAATGCACACCACATAATCAGCTCTTGGATACATACTCCATATTTCCAATTGCTTGCTTCTGCATTCTCCACTCCAAAATCCATAATTACAGAGGGGCTTAGTTATTGGCCATGAGTATTGTTCCTCAAAAGGAAAAACTTCATCTATTTATCTGCAAAAGGAAAAAATCCAGCTCAGCGTCACTTTTTTACTGCAGAATGCGCACCCACACAATTTCTGAGCCAAATATTTTCTCCGCCAGGATAGGCAATTAGCCGGAATCAGCTTTTTGAATCTATTTGGCTGCAGATCCTGCACCCGCCCACTGCTGAAACTACTTGTGTTCATTTCTATAAATAACTGCAAAACCAGGTACTAAATTTTTCATACTTCTTGTGAAATAAAAGTTTTCTTGTTGATTGGGTTCTTGGCGCAACATTTTCTGATTCTAAGTGATAAAGCATTTTTTTATTTATTTCAAATTGTTTAATTGGATATTCTCTTCAATATTTTCCTTCCTGTGTCAGGTTTGAGGGTTGCTGATGGTTAAAATGAAATCAAAAAATGGATATATTTAGACTGAGATTAAATTTTAGGGTGGTTCTTGTCGCTTGAAGGGGTATTTAGGCTTGAAAATGATGTCAATTTTGGTTTTCAATATATCTAGATAATGAATATAAGAGAGAAAATTAGTCTGATATCTGGAGGACAGGTTTGGAGAACCCCACCTAATAAGATGAGTTCATAAATGGCTTCCTAAATTTTTTCATTGGACTTCTTTTTGAAATGTTATTTACAAAGGTTGCTGTACTGTTTTCAAAGTTTGGAATATTTGATCAAGCATTGTTATTTAGGGTGATTTTGAATTTTTTGAATTTTTTTATTGGTAAAGATTGAAACAAGAATTGCAGTGGTTTTCAGGGTTATAATCAAAGGCTGGTTTGGAATTGTTATACTTGTTTTAGTTGTTCAGGATTTTCATTAGAAGTTTTAGGTGATGGGAGTTCATTTTGAAGTTAAAGTGGGGATTATATAGTCCAAAATGTTCCAAATAGAGGTGGAAATCTTTATTCATATTCCATGAACAAGGATTTCTTTGTCAAGTTTAACTCAAAGAAATTATAAAAGGGAGAGGAAGTTGTAAAAGTTTCAAATGAAAAAATCCATGGATTTGGGATTCAGTTTCAGTTAATTTGAAAACTTGAGAATTTTATTTCTAAGCGGGAACAGCTAGATTCTGGTAACAGTAAAAAAAAATTGCAAATGGATGGAAATGGAATGAAGGAAGCCAAATTTTTTGAATCAAGAGAATCTCATCAGGTTGATGTTTGAATGACAGTAGAAGGGTGAAAATTAGGCACAATTCTGAGAAAAATAAACAGGACAGAAGTGAGCAAGGACAGGAGAGAACAGGCTGGAAAGAGACAACATCAGAAGTGATTAAAGACATTATTTTAGAAATAATCTCACAGCTAGAAAAGAGATTTAAAGCTTAAGGGGTGAATTTGAAGAGGGATGCAACAGTTAGAGGGATTGGAGCTGAGGTGAGTTTGAGCGGATTGAGTCAAGACTTGAGAAAGGAGGGAGGATTGAGTCAAGACTTAAGGATGGAGGAAGTTGATGGGAGAGAAAGAGAGACAAGAAAGGGAAGAAGAAATGTGAGTTGGAAAGAGACATGACATTCAGGTTGGGAGAGGTGAAGTATTGGAATGGAGTCTTGGATGAACAAGGAAGCTGGCGGATGAGTCTTTAGGAGAGAGCAGAGAGATGAAGCAGGATTGGAGCGTCCCCACTCCTGCAGACTCTTGAGAGAGTGAGGAAAGAAACATTTGGAAAACATGATTGAGGTTCAGCCAGGGAAGGAAGATATTTTCCTCTTTATTGGAGGAAACCAGTTCTTTGATTTTTATCCAGAGCTTGAATGGGAAGTTTGTGGTAAGATTGGCTGTAACACAGGCTACCAGCAATCAATGGACTTGAAATCATTGAATGAGCCCTGTCATGAATGAGAACTAAGAATTTGCAATAAATGCCAATATTACCCCAAGTGGAAGGTATTTTACAATGAAACACTGGTAGAGTCCATTTTGCTGCAGGGAAATGTTTTGAGCTTCCCAGGCACAATAATAAGTATATGTTCAAAGGGGGCTTTGAGTTTTTTTTTCATGAGGATTTCAATTGGAGGTGAAGTAGTTGAGTCTTTGAACCTGTTGGAGCAATAGGCCCAACAGAGGTTGAAGATCAATTTTTTAATGAGGAGTTGATTTTAACAGACTGAATATTTTGAGCTGGAGCGCTATCAAAATGGTAAAAAGGTCCTGGTAGGACCTTTCTGATGAGACTGTGTGAATTCAATAAGAGGAAACATTTATTCATCAAAAAACAAACAAAGGATCCCAGGAAAGGGGCCTAAAAAATAAAAAAAATGAATAATTCAATAAAAATCATGGAAGATTACTACAGAGACAAAAATTAAATAAGAATAATAAATTAATAGAGCAGTATGGATGAATAGAAAACCCATGGGGTTGATAACAATTATTAAAAGAAACTTATGGTGTTAATATAAGTCCTATGGGTACAGAGATAAGAAAGTTTTTGGGGAATTTGAAAAAAAATAATTTGGGGATAAATATATATTTAATATTAAACTATGGGTTGAGACATAGTTAATAAATTTTATAGGGATCTGGCATAAAAAATAAGACACTTAGGGTAAGTAAGGTGATGGTTTGAGATGAGGAGATAAGATGCAAATTGGTGGATGAATAAAATAAGCTCTAAATTTAAGACAAATCTGGTCATATACTTTATATACTTCAGGTATTCTTCATCTGGAATTAATTTGGCTATGCTTCAGACCCTTTCTCTTTCAATGGTTACTTTCCATCCACTGCATTATCAATCTGTTCCAAAAATTGGAGGACTTCATTTGAATTGAAACAGAGAAGGATGATACCTAGGGTGTATGTTAGCTCTTTTCCTTGAGGAAGAGATTTTTTGGGGCAACTTTTAAATATAAGAGCTTTTTCTAGGAGGAAAAGGTGGTACTCTGGATCCAAATGCAGCAGCAATTTCTAGGGTGCAAATGATCAATATGTTTGACTAAAGGGTATCCCTTCCTGAATTTCAGAAAAGAAATGTGCTAATAAGAGAACAAAGAGTTTTAGGTAAGGATTAAGGTAAATTTTGAGGAATGAGGGAAATTATCAGGCTACAGAGAGCCAATGGAGAAGGGATCATACTTCTATAGTCAAGTGGAACTGATCTGATAGGGAGGAAGGGATCCTCTGGTTGAAGTGTCTGGAAATCAGATGATTTTCATTGATGGTCCCAGGGAAGGAAAATTATTTGAGGAAAACTAGGGGGCCCCAAAGAAGGCCTAAGGCATAAGGTTGAATAAAACTAGAGATCCCCCAGAGGGGGCCTGAGACAGGAATAATAAGATAATGAATACAGTAAGATGGAAAGTAAAGGTGATAAGATTTCAAAGATTTTGTTTGAGAGCTAAGAACCAGAAGACTAAATTTAAGAGTCAGAATTACAATAGAAAGGAGATTTGATAGAAGAGAAGAAAGACAACCAACAGATAATCAGGACACAGAAGATTGAGCAGCCAAGAAAAGACAGATTTGAAGCAGAGGAGAGATACGGGCTGGTTTGGCAGAAACATAAGTTGGTGATTGATCATGGAGATTGAGGTGCGGATCATATTACCAGGCAAGGGATGGCAGCGAGTAAAGGTTTGGAATTGGTTGAGGTTTTGGATGGTCGAGTGAGACAAGTTGACAAGCGGATGATTTGATAGACAAATAGAATTGGAAGACAAGAAAGAGATTTTTGGAAAAAGATGAGGAAAAAGATTTATAAGACAAGAAAAGAAAAATAAGGAAAAAGAAAGGAAAGAAAAGGTGGAGATTGGGAGAGTAGGGGCGTTCCTCAAGGAAAGAAGAGACCAAGAAAATGAGAGAAGAATTTAAGAGTCGTCCAAGACCCCCGGGGGTGATCTCCTGGGGTTAGGTTTCAGAGAATAGCAGTCAAAGAGAGGGTAGTCGTCCTTCAGGTACGGGGATGAGTGGCATTCCTAACACTCCTTGTGTCTGGTAGGATGGAGCAGTTCTTGAGATTGTGTTGCGGTAGAGCCAAAGATGGATTTCTGGAGGAGACTTAGGGAGTTGATCAATGAGGAATTAGTAAGAGAGTCCGCCACCATGTTCTCTGCAGTAATTAACAATAGGTCAAACTTGCAGCCTTGAAATTCCTCCTGTAACCCTTTTGTTTAAATATCAATGTGCCGAGACTTGTAATGAGACCCAAATTGCTTAATATTGTCATCAAGGCCTTTATTGTCAATATGGAGAATAGGCTTGGGGCTGGGAAGGCCATAAATTTCACCTATGAGATTGACAATCCATTTGACTTCTAAGAAGCAGTCAAGCAATGCGTTGAGCTTGGAATTGGTAGACAAATAAGTGATATTTCTTTGTCTTGACAAGTTCCAAACAATGGGACTGCCATAATCAAAGATAATGAATCGAGATTGAGACTTCCTAGAAGAGGGATCATCTCCCCATGTTGCATTGCTGTACGCAGCTATAACTTCCTTGTTTGGATTGAATCAAAGGACAAGTTTCTTGTCCCTTGTTGTTTTGAGGTATTTCCACACTTTGCAGGCTTCCATCCAATGAGTCATACCTGGCTTTGAGTTGAATCTAGCTAAACTGGAAACTGCAAAGGCTATATTGGGTTGATTATACTGGGAGAGATGGTTAAGAAGACCGGTGAACAATTGGAAGTTGATGTTCAATTGAGTGAATTCAGCATGATCTTCATTGGTGGCTGGCTCTAGGTGTAGATTTTGAGTTAGGGTAGAACGGGTTTCCTTACATTCAGTAAGGCCTAGCTCTTCTAGTCCTTGATATATATGTTTTGGCTGACTAAAGAGGACCTCATCCTCTTTCACTTCCATCAACATGCCCAGGATTGTATTAGGTGGGTGACAAGAGGAGTTCTTGAATCTTGTTAAGAAGCTTCATTTGAAGGCTTTGCTCTTACCAACATGAATGAGATCATCCACATGGAAGTAGAGTACTTCCTTTAATTTGGGGTTGTAGTAGAGGCAGGTATCACTGCTTGATTCAAGATAGCCTTGCAACTTTATCCATTTGGTAAGCGTTTTGTACCAATTTTTTGGAGATTGTTTCAATCCATACAGAAATTTTTTAAGCTTGAGATAAGGAGATTTACTATGAGATCCCTTGGGCTTCTTGATGATAACCTCTTCCTCAAGGGGTGCATGTAGAAATTCTCCTTTCACATCAAATTGGGTGAAGCTCATTTTTTCTTTTAGACTGTAAAGAAGAGCAACTCTTAAATAACCGAGTTTTCCGGTGGGGGCCCACATCTCATTTTAGTTGATGCCCAGGATTTGATCAAACCCTTGAACACATAATCTTGCTTTATATCTTGCTGGTTCTCCGTGGCAGTTTTATTTTACTTTGAAGACCCAAGTGGTGTTGAGGATGTTGTTAGGCTCTTTGTAATAATCTTCCCATACCTCTTGATGCTTGATAGAGCTTAATTCTTCTTTGGTAGCTTTCTCCCATTTGGGCCATTCAGGACAGTTTTGGGACGCTTTGTATGACGGTGGTTTGTAGTAGTGGTGGAATCCATAAAGTTGCGGTTTACGAGTCTCGCGCTTTGGTTGTTGATAAGGTTCATTTTTGGGTGGTTTGGAAGCAGAGATTTGCATGGATTCTGGTGAAGGAGAAATTTGAGTAGCAGACTTGGGTGAATTGGAATTGGAGTTGGGAGCTTTGGGAGAATTGAAATTGGAATCTGAGTCCGAATTGGTATTTGGATTGTTCCAAAATGTTAATTGTTTGTCAACGGTGGAGAAATCTGATTCATTGAGATTCTGTGGTTCATGTGAAAAAAGATCCACACCAGGTGATTCTAAGAGGGGGAAGTTGTGTAGTTGTGTCTTGAAAAATTTAACGTGTTTTGTTTCAATCATAGACCCTAGTGAATTGAGAATGATATATGAGTGAAAAGAGGGATTGAACCCAACTAGTAGTCCTTTGTCTCCCTTTTCATCAAACTTCCTTCCTTTTTGAATACAATTCCTGAGGTATATCAGCAATGAGCCTACAGGTTTAAGGTAATTAGCTGGAAGTTTCTTATTGAACATGAGCTCCCAGGGGGAAAGGTGGTTACCTTCCCGAGGGATTTGTTTGAGGATGAATCAACAAATCCTTGTGATTATGTGCCAGTAAGTCTTTGGCAGGCAAGAAGATGAGAAAGTTGCTGGAGCTGATTCAATTATAATGCGAGTTGCTCTTTCTGCCCGGCCATTATGTTGGGAATGGTAAGGTTTGGATGTCATTAGCTTGATGTGCTTCAATTTGGCAAAGTCTTTGAGAGTTGAGTTGGAAAATTCCGTGCCTTTGTTGGAGAAGATCTCAGAGGAATATTAGTTGAGCCTTTTAGCTTCCATCTTGAGGATGTTAATTATCACTCTTGGGGTCTTGTCTTTGGAGTTGAGAGGGAAGGCGGCTAGGTAGCTGGAGTAATTGTCTGCTAGAGTCAGGAGATACAGATGGCTGTTCTTTGAATGTGGGGAGATTGGTCTGACAAGGTCAAGATGAATTTGCTCAAGGGGTTTACTTGAAAGAGTGGAGACAGCTGAGAAGGGGGAACTAACAATCTTGCTCTTTGCACAACTTTCACATTGGAAATGATTCAGTTTGTCATTAGTGAAAAGACCTTTGAGAATTGGCTTGAGGGTAGAAATTGCGGCGTGGCCGTACATCTTGTGAAAGTCTTCCAGAGATAAATTTTGATCCAACACCGAGTTTGAGGAGTGACTGATATGATTGACTGAGGTTCCATTCCCTATTTTCCTAGGCTTCTCTACAACAAACAGATTATCTCTTATAGAACCTCTGAGTATAGTTTGGCCCATCCTTGTGACGTGGAATTGATCTCAATTTTGAGTAAGATCACATCCTTTGTTTGCTAGTAGTCCCAGGCTGATGAGGTTCACAACTATGTCCGGGATATAAGCGCAGTTTTCCAACGTAATGATTGAATCATTCCATTCTAGTTTTACTGTCCCTGTGCCGCGTATCTTTAGGTTGGCTTCAAGCTTGCCAGTATTCACCTCTTCTAATTCATCTTGCATTACCAGGGAGGAAAAATATCTCTTGTTGTTAAAGATATGGATATTGGCCCCTGAATTCAGGAGTAGGTTTGGAATACTGTTGGCATTTATCCAGAGCGTTAGGAGGGCGTGATAATTGATGGTGGGTTGTTTGTTGATTTTACTCTTCCACTCGTTTTGTTGTTCTACCCGCCAACTAGGTGCAATTTGAGGATGTAGGTGGAAAAAGGATGATTCAGGGTGAGGTGCATTCGGATCATGGTATCCTTCTTGGCATTGTATTTTAGTTCTTTTTTTTCTCTTTCTCAGATTTCATCTTTGTTGTGACTAGGGTGAGGTCGGAGTTAGGCTTGGTAGTTTTTAACTGGGCCTTGCGCTTGTTGTTGAACTGGATTACATGGTTGAATACCACGTCCACAGTTAGATGCTTTTCCACGTGCATGATCTGCTGTTTCAGGTTTTTGAGAATTGGGGAAAATTTGAAGAGAACCAGATAGGCAAGGATATCGTTGGTCAATTCAATGCCAACATTGGTCATTTGGGTTAGGGCCTTTTTTGTATTGGTCACAAATCCTTCAATGGCACTTTTGTTGAAGGTGAAATGGAGAAAGGAGTTGAATACTCGTGCTTGATTGGCGGTTTCCAATGAAGCAAATTGTTGAGTGATTTCCGCCCATAGAATTTTGGATGAGTTTATATTGGTGGAATTGACAACGTTGGTGTGCATTGTGTTATCCAATTTGGAGAGGATAACTGCCCTGATTTCCCTATCCTGCTTTATTGAGAGATTTCCCAAATTTCTTGTGATGTTGTCCTTTATATCCTTGAGATCAAATAGGATCCACATCTTATCTTGCCAAATTGAGAAATTTTCTTTGTTGAGAGGTAGAATTGCATCAACCGCGGCCTTCAATGCAACTTGATGGAAGTTGTACGTAGCTCCTGCTGGTTTTTTCATCTTGACGGTGAGTTTGGGTGTTGGGTTTTGGCTTTTAACCATGATAAGATTTCAAAGATTTTGTTTGAGAGCTAAGAAACAGCAGACTAAATTTAAGAGTCAGAATCACAATAGAAAGGATATTGGATAGAAGAGAAGAAAGACCATCAACAGATAATTGGGACACAGAAGATTGAGCAGCCAAGAAGAGACAGATTTGAAGCAGAGGAGAGATATGGGCTGGTTTGGCAGAAACATAAGTTGGTGATTGATCATGGAGATTGAGGTGCGGATCATATTACCAGGCAAGGGATGGCAGCGAGTAAAGGTTTGGAATTGGTTGAGGTTTTGGATGGTCGAGTGAGACAAGTTGACAAGCGGATGATTTGATAGACAAATAGAATTGGAAGAAAAGAAAGAGAGTTTTGGAAAAAGATGAGGAAAAAGATTTAGAAGACAAGAAAAGAAAAATAAGGAAAAAGAAAGGAAAGAAAAGGTGGAGATTGGGAGAGTAGGAGCATTCCTCAAGGAAAGAAGAGACGAAGAAAATGAGAGAAGAAATCAAGAGTCATCCAAGACCCCCGGGGGTGATCTCCCGGGGTTAGGTTTCAGAGAATAGCAGTCAAAGAGAGGGTAGTCGTCCTTCAGGTGTGGGGAAAATTGGCATTCCTAACAAAAGGTAACTAAATTTTTTAGTTACAGAATATAAAAAGGAAAAGACAACAAAGAATCTATCTAAATATTCTACATAAGAGAAACAGATTCCAAATAAGACCACAAAATATGTGGGGAAAAATTCTGGAAATTTTAATAAATCTCTGGAACCTGCTCAAAATTTCTTGAACAAATCTAGATTTTACCATTCCACAGTTTTTTAAAAATGGGTTTCACAACTAAGTATTTTTGGATTGTTGTTCCAAAACCCCCCTCTCTAAGACAAATTAATTTTAGAACAGCAGCATAAAATCTGAACTGAGATAATCTGACTCTGCACTTATCCTGAAACTCTTTCAAAAATATTTCTTTCTCTAAGATGGTAAGTTTATTAAGTTACAAGAGTTTTCTTCCTTAAATATTAATTAAAACAGGTGAATATATTAAAAGAAGAAAAAATTTCTAAATCTCACCAGAGGCCAACACAGGCAAGGGTGGCAGAGACCAATTCAAGGGGAATGGGCTCAGGGAGTCTAGCAGTGAGAGGATTCACTGGAGTTGGCATGCCAGACCAAGAATGGTTTAAAAAAGGGGAATTTGATTTTTAGAATACTAATAGTGATAGCCAGAGGAACACCCCAGAAGGAGTGAGTACAACTTTACTGAAAGCTTGGGAGAATATGTTTCATAAGGAAGGAAGGGAAAATATAATTGGAATGAGACAGCTATTTATAATAGTATCTATAAGGAGCAACATTGATGATTGGTAAAATCTTTGTGAAATTCTCAAAGAAAGCAAAGAAAACATCATGCTAATTAATGAAGGTGTCACTGGTCCTGATCAAGTGAAACCTACTCTAGTCAACTCTGTCAAATAAATCAAAATTATGCATGATCACTATTCATCTATTTAACCACAGAGGAATTTTACCTTGCTTTTCTTTGTCCAACTCCACACACACCAATCTCCCTGTCTTACCACATTCATTTGCTGTCAAGAGTGACCAAATATTTTTTTTTTCATCTCCAAAATCTTCCTCAAAATCTGCCTTGGTGATGATTCCAATTTATAGTATCCCCCAAATTTTCTAGAATCCTTGGAATTCTTGGATTTCCCCTGCCAATTTTCCACAAAAATAACCTTCCAAATCAAGTCATGCTCCTTACCCATGCTTGTTGGTCTAAATTCTAGTTTTATTTCCTGTGTTTTCTTTTTTCTGGGCATTTGGTATCCCATATCCTTTTTTTTGTATTTAACCAATAGCTTTTGTTTCTGCATTGCAGAAAAATAAGTCATGTCATCTGCATTGCTTCCAAATATGTACAGAGCACTCCATGGTGCCTTCTTCTTTGAGCACAAGTTTCTTATTTCTTAATCTGGAGTGCTTTTTTTGGCTCAGTATCCTCTTTTATGAATCCAGAGACTTTTTCTAACAAACTTTGACCAGTATGGTGCAATTGCAGATTGTACCTATAAGTAACCAACACAGTAGTCAAGTCCATATCTGACATTTTGTTCTGTCTTGTGCAAAGGATTTGACTCTTGTTGCTACCATATATTCCTGGTTGAACAAAATAAAAAAGAGAGCACTGGATGCTTGGCTACTCAGTTGGAATTCTCAGGTGTGCTTTTGATAAAAGATGATAGTGTAGTTGAAAATAGTAGGGATAAGTACCTAGTACTTTTGGGAGAAAGCTTTCCCAACAGGCAGAGCTTTGAGGAAAACTGGACCTTATTACATAGCTGATGAGGATAAGAAGAGAGCAAGTGATAAGAGACGCCAAATCAGAACAGTCACCCAGGGATAGAGGATAATTATAGGTTTTGACTGTGAGAAGGATGAGTTTGTGCCTCCTACGTGCTTGTTTTGTACTTCTCCTCAATTTGGAGGTATTGATTAGCTGAAGGTGCACTGAAGGTCTTCTCTAGTTGGGCTGGGGTTAATCACAACTCTGGCAGGGCAGGGGTGTGGGTGAAGAGAGGGGGAATCAAGACCGTAGATAGAAGAGAGGGGAAACAGAAACAAGACAAGTGAAGAAACAGGATAAGATTCAGGATGTAGCAACCAACAGGAGGAGCAGAAGGGACTTTCTAGTCTCACATATTGGTAGTTGTAGGCAAGAAGGAGACCTGGTGCAAATACTCTGAATTCAGGGCGCTCTAGGATTGTCTGAGGGTGCATTTGAAAGCGTCCAACAAAACAAGACTTTTATGTCCTCTTTTCAACATAGTATGTGAAAAGTTTGTCCCTCCCTCCATCAACCTTTCATGATGAATAGCAAAATAACCACATATTGTCTTAATGTATGTACATAAATACACCATGGGTTCACTTTGGACTGTTGGGTGCCATGGACCCAAAACCAGGGGCCCCTTCAACGCTGCCTGTGTTGACAAACTTTCAAATGTGTAATGAATCAGACTCTCACGTTTTAAAAATTGTATAAACACATAACCACAACCAGACACATACTATATATTATAAGCATGATTTCTAGATTATGCTATTATAAGAAAATCTATGATTATATAGTCTAGCCAACCTGCCAATCTGGACAGACTCTTCCCCATCAGAGTTTGTGTCCAACACGGAAGCAGGTTAAGCTAATCTTGTGGTTTTGGGTATTTGGGCAGGTTAGTAATTGATCATCAGAGTTTGTTTCCAACACGGAGGCGGGTTTAGCTAATCTTGTGGTTTTGGGTATTTAGGAAGTCAACCAAAACAATACAGGTTAAAAGCTGGCTTACCATCAGCCCGTGTTGTGGGACCAACCTGAGTTGACTGCTGGTAGGCTAGAGTATAGTCCACCGGTTGGTGGATGACAAGTTTTTGGAATATACTTGAGGATAGCAACAATTCTGACGTGATCAGACAAAAACCGCAGTTGGGAGATTCTTCTCTTTACTCAGCTTGAGACAAGCGTTGTGGTGGTCTTTTATAGATGCGAGTTGGAATAGGCTGCGCGCTGCGCGCCCAGCAATGGGTGCAGCTTTGCGGCAGCAAGTTGTGCTGCGGGCTCAGAAGCAGTCCAATTGGGCTCAGCATCTGGAGATGCGGGATGGATTGGATTGGATCAGATTGGACGGATTGCGCATTGCAAGATGCAGATTGGATTGCGCGGATATATCTTGGATATCAGGATTGGCGCTTTGGGAAGATGCGGACATGCGCGGGGGTCTCCAAGTTGGGCGCAGCGCAAGGCCGCTTCATGAGAAGGACAAACCGGGTGGACGTAATGGAAGCAGGAAATATGGATGGATGGATATGGGATATGGGATGTGGGATATGGGTTGTGGATTATGGGATGGGAAGGATAGGGTTGAGGCTAGGGTTTTGTGCTTAGGGGTTTTATTTCAATATTCTTGCTTGTTTCTGGTTGTACTTAGGTTAGGGTTGAGGGGGAGGTTACTTAAGCAGCACCCTCAACCTGGATGTCATGGGGAGGAGGAGGAACACCGGTTGTCATAGGTTTTGGAAGGATCTTTATTCCCAATTCTCTATCTCTCAGTCAAAGGGTGAACATTTGCACTCAGGGTTTACAGATGCAAGGGATCAATAACTTCCAAACTTGGAACCATTAAGGGGAAAGTCCACTTTTGAATTCCACATCTGGGGCTCTGGCCAGGAAGCAATCTTTTGTTCCTTGTCTCTTGAAACTAACAAGCGCAATGTCCCAGTACCACCCATTGACCGTTTAGGGGTCATCTAATTTTACCCCAACTCCTCTTCCTCCTCTTCCTCCTGCTTCTTGGAAGCAACCCTCATCAGGGGCGGGGTACGGTGTCCCTTGTTCCAACAATGGCGCCAACCACAAGCCAGTTTGCATCAGGCCGCGGGAATGTCCTCACATCCGGTTCAACACTGAGGATGTTGAGTGATTTCTTGCGCAATACAAAGGAATTTCTAACGCGGAAGGTGCAAAGGGTTCAGATTAGGTGTGGCTTGTTGTCCTCTTCATCACGGAAAAAGAGAAGCTTTGGGATGTGGAGGAGATGTAAGGGTATGAGGAACTCAATTTGCCAAAACTGAAGGCGGAAATCTTGGCGCGGTGGGGAAGGTTCCAACCTTGGTTTTGGGAGAGCAACTTTGAGAAATCCCAGGCGGAAGCAAGCTCAAATGGTGGAGTTTGGACGCGGGCGCAATTGGGGGATTATGTAGCAATGTTCAATTGGATCTATTGCTACCTGGCAAAGAACAAGGTGATATTAGGGAAGGTGGGCGCAATGAAGAGGGCGTTTTTGGGAGGGATCAGTTCCCCACTCCGTGGGCGGGTGCAGCGGCACCTGTACAACAACAAATTGGTGAAGAGGTTGCTGGATGGGAGTATTGTGCTTCTCCTGGACATCCTTGTCAATTTTTGCGCAGTGGAAAGCAAGCTGGACTTGTAGGAACTGATGGAGGACACGGAACGGTTTTTCCCAACGGGGCCAAAGAAGTCTGCTTCCCACACCCTGGCGGCACCAATGCAAACTCTGGTTGCGGGCCCCTTGAAAAGGGAATGCGCTCAGGCGCCACCACCAATGAAAAGCCCGGAGGTTAGCCAAATGACGGAATTGATGAAGGATTTACGGATCTTTCTGAGTCAAATGTTGTTTGGGTCACGCAATTCTTCCCACCTTGGGGGACCGCTTGAGCCATTGAATCTTCCCCATTGCAGTTATGCAATTACCACGGGGACAAGGGGAATTGGCGGTTGAGGTGCAATAACATGACAAAGGACCTCAAGGAGGGATTGGTTTTACTTGTGGGAATGGGATTCATGTTCCCAAAGGGCGAGTGGATCTCCTCCAAACCTGGGAACCCAACTGTCATGGAGCAAGTGCGCGCGTGGGGACAGGAATTGGAGGTAACTGCTCAAGCTTTGCTGGGGATTGTCATTGGTCCTTGGGTATGGCAACCACTGCGCGTGGAAGCGGAAGTGAGGGTGCTAGCAACTGAGGAATTGGCAGTGGTGGAAAGGATGGACATGGATGCCAAGGAACGTGTACTGCTGGCAGCTCCTAAGCCAACGGCCCACATTCCGGAAAAAAATTGACAGCCTGTGAATCCAGCGGTGTGGTGTCATTATATAGCCTTGGGTCGGGGACTGCGTCGCGGCCTGCGCGCTCAGCATCTGGTAGGTAAGGCTCAGCAGTGGGGGTGCGCCGGTCCTCAGCAGTAGCCGCTGCGGGTTCAGCAGTAGCTGCTGCGGGCTCAGCAGTGGGCGCGGCGGGATCAAGCACGCGACTGCGGGCCGGGCCTGACTAAGGGAGGCGGGCCGCGACCCGCTTGGATGTCCAACTCATGGATGGAGCTGGGCCGACCAGGTTCTCGGAACGGCTAGTTGGGGGAGGAAAAAGCGGGGCGAAAGCGGGGCTATATGCGTGGGCAGCCGCGCGCAAGTGCGGGCCGGCCACGGACGGGAAATTCACGACGGCGCGTTGGGTGGATGCGCGCAAGCGCGGTGAACCTTGGGTATCGCGCGGCGGAGGGCCGCGCCACGAAAAGACGAACCGGATGCGCGTAATGGCAGGCAAGCTGGAGGGGATAGGGTATGGGTATGGGTTTAGGGATGGGTCAGGGTTCTGGGTCTAGGGTTCTTTCTTCATGGTTGCCAGTCTGTCTTTGTGCTTGTGCTTAGGTTAGGGTTGAGGGGGGAGGGCTCAAATACCCTTCCCCTCGACTCCGGGTTGTAGGGGGGAGGATCATCGTATCATTGTATCATCAGGAGGCGGGGAGCGGACTTAGGAAAACAGAATCCCTCCCCTCTTCTCTCCTTTTCTCTTGAACGGCTGCATCCAATCTCCTTACAGACGCTTTGATCAATAACTTCCGGAACTCAAGGACAACTTCAGGGGGATAACCTCTAAAGTTTCCACAGCGGGGAAGAAGAAGGCGGTGGAGATTGTGCGCAAGGTGATGGGGAATGAAAAAACTATTCCCTTGACCTTGAAGGAGTTGGCGACGGTGTTGCCAGTTGTGGTAGATGAGATGGCTCAAGGGCTGAAGGATTGCAGACACAATAGGATCCCTCTGACGGTGCAACGGGTGAAATTGGCTTGGGATGACGCGGAGCGCAAGCTAGTGGGGATGAAATTGGTTTCAACTCCACTGGCTTACGTTTTGATGAAGATTGCTGGAAGGAAAGTGTGGGTGCTGGTGAATAGTGGTTCTATGGTGAACCTCCTTCCGTCTAGATTGGTTGATGAAATGGGATTGGTTTGGCGGAAATGCGCAATGGGGCTTTGCATGCTTAACCACGGGGAGTCTCGCGTGGGTGTGGTAGTGGAGGAGGAAGGGGTTGAGGTCGCAAGGGTCTGTAAACCACTTTCTCTTCTATTGGTTGATTGATGGGAGGCTATTTTAGGACAGCCATTCATTTTTGGGTTCCAAGCGCAAATGAAATTTGATCCAGAGGCGGGAGGGAAGCATTAATGGTGGAAGATTTGTCTAGTGGGAAATTTGAAACCACAATCTGCAATCAGGATTTGGGGAAGTGGATGCAGGATTTGTGGAGAGAGGAGGAGGAGGACCCCTGCATGGAATTGGTTTGTGAGGGTTTTCTGGAGGAGGATTTTGACTATTTTGCAAAGCTTACCGCACGGAGAAAGCTCCGGCTTTGTGCAGGCGGTCAACCAGTGAGGAGCAGGTGGGAAGAAGGGAGGAAGCGCGGGACGCGCAAGCGCCAGAAGTAACTTCCTTTCCTCAGTGTGCATTGCCAGGAGGTACTTCAAAAAAGCACTGTCATTGTGCCACGCTTGTGAGCAAAGGCAAAAGCTGCGGTTTGGTTTTGACTAAGACCTATGGTAACGGATGCGTGCGGATGACACGGTGCAATGTTGGAAAGTATAAGCTGGTTGTACGAAAGGTCCATCCCCGCAAAATAGCAATGCCCCAGGATCTGAATGGACCGCTGCGACCAATCCCTTGGTTCTGGGACCCTTGGGAATCTCCGCTGAAGGTTTCAGGATGGTTAACACAATAAGAGTGGATTGAGGCCCTTAACTATGGACCTCCGGGATGGTTAAGCGCAGAGGAACAGGATTTGCTGACTTTGGTACTTGTTCTCCAGGAAAGAGTGCTCCCCTTTTGATCTGAAGGGCTGGGACTGTTAAAGAGCAAGATAGGTGACCCTTATGTGATTCCAACAATTCTGCACAAACCTTGGAAGATCAACCCTACTCCAATTCCGCAGGCGGTTCAGGGACCCTTTTTGGAGCTGGTGCGCAACCGTGTGGGGATGGGTCTTTACAAGCAGTCAACTTCAATTTATTTTACTCCAATCTTCACAGTGGTTAAGCAGGATGGGAAGTCATTAGGAATTGTTCATGATCTGCAGCGGCTCAATTCTTTTATGATCAAAGACGTGGGAGTACCTCCGTGCGTGGAAAAGTTCTTGGAATCTATGGCTGGATGCGCATGCTACGGGCTTGTGGATGTGATGTGCGGATACAACCAGCGCCAACTCAATCAGAGGTTGTGTCTGATGACTGCCTTTGAAACCAGATTGGGCAGGATGCAACTGACACAGCTGCCACAAGGTGCAACTAACTTGGTTGCGGTTCACCAAGCACAGATGACTTGGATTCTGAAGGAAAATCTTCCAGAGGGGGTTCAGATTTTCATTGAGGAAGTGGGCATCAAAGGCCTGAAAATGGATTACAGAGGGGAAATGCTTACCGACGCTTCAGAAATTTGGCAATTTGTCTGGGAGTACGCACAAACGCTGGAACCAATCTTCTTCCAGATCAAGGAAGCGGGACTTACGGTGTTGGGGACAAAGTTAGCGGTCTGCGTACCTGCACTGGAGGTTCTGGGACATGTGGTGGCTTCTGACAGAAGACGGATTGCGGAAAAGAAACGCAGCAAAGTCCTTGAGTGGCCAACGCTGTGGAGACTCCTTTGGGATTGGGTAAAAGTTTTTTAGCAAATAGCTTGCTGGCAGTCACTTGAGGGGGAATTTAGTACTACAACTACTAATAAGATAGATGAAGAATAAGGGTGGTTTTGAATTGCCTGCCCCTCTAAGTACTATAGTAGTCTCACAACAATAAAAGAAAAGATTGGTGGCTGATTTTCAAATAGAGTTGCTACTATAGTAGTCTCTATCAGACCTAGGATCAATGTATTCAAGCTTGATAAGGAAGAAATGGTGGAACAGATAGGTGACCTGGTGGATAGAAGCTGAGTAAGGGAAGAATCATTTCTCTAGTCTTATCCTTTATATATTCTTTATGTTGTTTTATTGGTTACTGATGAATACTCCCTTGATGTTACAGGTGTTGAGTGATAAAGCTGAAATGGTTGAGACTATGCTTGATAACTGATGATGATGGTTGATGATGCTTGATGATGATGATGATGGTTGAGGTAGGTGATGATGATGCTTGATGATGGTTGATGAATGATGATGGATGAGGTAGGTGATGATGGTAGTTGATGATGGTGATGGTGGATGATGATGATAGTTGATGATGGTGATGGTGGATGATGATGATGGATGATGATGATGGATGATGATGGTGATGATGGGTGATGATGATGATTGGAGATGGTGATGATGGTTATGGTGGATGATGATGATGATGTTTAGGTTATGGGGACATGGTGGTGATGTTCAAAGGTATGGGGTATTGGGTAAATAATGGTGGTGGTGGATGGTCAAAAGTATGGGTTATTGGGTTGGCTCATGGTCAAAAAAAAATATGGGGTAATGATGATGGATGGTCAAGGGTAATGGTGGTGGTTGATGGTGGATGGTCAAGGGTAATGGTGGTGGTTGATGGTGGATGGTGATGGTGATGGTATGGGTTATGGGATTGATGATTTTTACAGTATGGGTTATGGGATAATGGGTTGAGTATGGTCAAAGTATGGGTTAAGGGTGCCTAGGAGGCATGGTGATCCCTGGAGGGGAGGATGGGGGGAACTGATGGGACCTGGATGGGGGAGAGAGGCCCTCTATTTATAGAAAATCCTGCCCTCAGGGCTGCCCCTGAGGGTCTCCCTGATACAGTGAATACAGTTCATGAGGCATTTTTGCTGGTCAGAGGAGGAGGCTGTGCAGGATCTACATGCATGTACACCCTTGCATGCTTTGCTGTGCTGCATTGATACAGGTGCCCCCTGCATAAATTACTTCTGTCTAGTGGTGGTTGGTCATTTGTTTGGTCCTTTATGCAGTGTCTTGCATATATTTCTTCTGTATACAGCTGCTTGTTTGGTTCTGAATGCAGTTACTTGCATATATTGCTTCTTTATTATGTCCTGTATGATTCTGTACAGCCTCTGCATGCAGTGTCTTGCATATATTGCTGTGTATACAGGTGATTTGTTTGGTTCTTCATGCAGTGCCTTGCATATATTAGTTATGTATACTGCTGCAGGTTTGTTTGGTGCTGTATGGTTGTAATGTATGGGGTATGTACTTGAAGGAATCCAGGGTATGTCCATGAACCTTCACTGGTCTGTGACACCTGGTAGGGGTGTGGGTAGGCCAGGGTTGATTTAAGCTGTATCTTCTAACCCATGAGAGATAGAGGGGTACTTTGGCTGAGTGACTAAGGGTTATTTTTGGTTTAGAATCCATTTTTGAGTTCTGTTTGATGATTGGAGCTGTCCTTATACTAGAAAAGTGAGTATGATGGCTATAGGTTAGGTTTTGGAGCACCACAATGCCAAAGACTGTATTGCACATTCTCCAGTTCTTGGGATTGTGTAGCTATGAACGGTGTTGTGACCAAATCTGGATACCATGGACCAGATGCAGAAAATTCAAAAAAAATTTTATTCTTTTATTTAGGTGTCATTCAAAAAAAAAAAAATATTGGAATTTTTTATGTATCAGTATCACTCCTCCAATTTCCTCATCCCGCCAAGCATTCCTCTGTCCCAGTGGTCTAGGACAGGCCTCTCTTGGTCTCATCACCTAGGCATTGCGTTTGATTCCTTCTCTCTTTGTCCCCCCCTTCCTTTTGGCCCGGCCACTTGCGCCCTCCAATGATCACCTACTCAGATCCATCCTCAGCCCTTCCCTCACCCCCACCCTCTCCCAAACCCAACCCAGCTCAACTAGATCCCAATCCAAAGCCTCCGTTGACTCTCTCGGATCCCCATCCTCATCACAAGCCCAACAAGTTTGATTGTCTCCTTGCTTGGGCCAAGACTGATCCCCTCATGGCCGGCGAGATGTTGAGATCAATGTATGGCTTGGAACTGTTCTGATTGGATGGTACAGCCCTCAAAGATTGGATTTGAGAGTACCACATCGGTGGCTTCAATCCCTGCTCTCCCGCTACCAATACTACTACTACTACTACAACAACAACAACAACGAGCCCTCTGAGGATGAATTGGTGGAAGCCTTGGCTTGATGAAAGTTCTCCATCTGCACCAATCATGCTTGCGGTTTGATCTGGGGTCCCTTCAAAGATCTCCCTGACAATGATGGTCACCTGGATGCCCCAAAACCATCATCAGTCCCTACCCTCACTCAGGCCTCACCTCTCACTCCCTCAAAACCTACATCTCCCATTGGCCAACAGAGAATCTTCCCAATCCTACAATCTCCTATCCTCATCCACATCAAGCCAAAGCGTCCTCATTGACTTGTGCCACAAGCTCAACCACGACCCCCAATCTCAGGCGGTCCAGGTAATCTTCCTCTGGATCAACTTGTATCTACAATTCCAAACCTACTCAACCTCCAGCCCTGCCTTGTTCTTCCCAACTACAACAACCATCCGCTACTAAGGTTCCTTCTTGGAAGAAAGCCAAGTTTGTCAAAATCACCGTTGTACTTCCCGTTCAATCCGTTGTGGTGCCCCATCCTGGACACCCTGGCCGCCTTAAGACCTCAATCCATAAACTGTTGCACAAACGTACCATCCGGCTAAACAACTTATCCTCAGGCTCATCCAAACCGTCCTTTATCCGTGCGCGTCGCGCGCTGCACTTCCTTTATCCGCGCGCGTCGCGCGTCGCGCCTCGCGCGCTGCGTGTCCTTTGTCCGCGTTGCTCATCATCCTTGCCGTTGCGCGTTGCTTGTCAACTCCGCCGTTGTCATTGCGCGTCCTCATCTTTGTTGTTGCGCTTCCTCATCTTTGTTGTTGTGCGTCCCAATCTCCTCATTGCTACCATCGCCCGGCGCTCATCCATGATTTACCTGATTCATCCCAACCGCACCTCCAAGCATTTGGCAAATCCTCGGATCCGTCAAATCTCCCATCTCACTTGATCTCTCAGTCGTGAATCTCAAGCCTGTCAGGATTTACTCAACCGTTTCAAGCCGATCTCCTATCCGCCCATCCACGCTCTCACAGACTTCATCTTTCACCTTTCCTGGGGCTCTCCCACCCACTTCCGCCTTCAGAAAAGGGGTAAAGAGTGCCAACTACCGCCCTCGGACATCCGCGGCGGTTTGGTTCATCTCTCTTTCCCACCCCGTCTGCCTTCAGATGAGGGGTGGGTGATTCTGGTATTGTTGCGTGCGCCCATCCACGGACGGACATGAGTGACCACATGATTTCTTTTTTTTTTTTTCTTTTTTGCTCTATTTGTAGAATCCGTTGTACATAGTCTAACAGGGCCTCCTGCCCATATGAGGAGGGGCTCTCCCCTGCCTTTTGGATCCATCAGCATTGGAGCATAAAATCATCCAGCATGCAATCAGCACACCTTTGATCCCTGAGCCTCCATACTCAACCCTTGATCCCTGATCTTTATCACCCACCAATAGCCTTGCTGGTTGCAGAAAAATTCTGTCTGTTGGAATTTTTGAGTGTTTTATACCACTCCTTGATCCCTTTCTCTGACCATACTGGTCCTGATCCCTGATCACCTTTCTGGAGCCAATCACGATTGATTGAAGAGGTCTTATTAAGCTTAAGACCTGGAGTGTTATACCTCCCCTTACCTTCTTTGGAGTTGCATTCTGCCAGCCTACTCTTGAGTCCCTTGAGAAGTGTTGAGGTTATCCTTGCTTCAAATCAGTTACTGTTTGTTTTAGAGCTTCTTAAACATTGTGCTTTGTCTTGTACAGCCACCCTCAGTTATCTGGTACCCTTCAAGTGCTTTATTGCGGAGAGTTGGGCAGGTTCATTGAGAACCTGGAGGTTGCTTGGGTTTGAGTTTATCATCCCCAATCTTCTGCTGACAACCAGAGTTATTAGCTTGTGGGCGTTGTTTACATACAACAGCTTTTGTTCTTTGAACTCTAAGAAGACTTTGAATTCTTTTGTTCAAGTTTTTCCCCGCATAATCTTGTCTCAGATAGTGCTGTTCTGTTGCTACCAAACTATTATCATCCTTATCCTTTACTCCTTGATTCCTCATTTACCAGGTTCTGGACCTTGATCTTGGTTACATTTAAATATTTTTGTAACACTCAGGAGGGCAGCCTAAACAGCACCTTTCCCCTCCGCAGAACTGCCACGGCCTAGCACCGTTTGGAGTCTTACATTTGGTCCCCCGGGCCGGGATTGAACCAGCAACCTTGAGATTTACAGTCCCAACTCAAAGAATCAACTCCAAAATCCAATCCGATTTTTTTTCTTTTCTTTTTCTGTTTGTTCTTTTTTCAGATCTGATCCGTGGAAGCAGCTTGGTCCAGAAGTAAGTCCTCCCAATTGTGCACCATCTGGGCAAGATCCTTGTTGTTTTTGTGAAACTCTACTCTTGCCACACTTGTGAGCCACCTTGGAACTCTGCTTGTTTGGATCTCTTAGGAACCCTTCAACATGGAATCTGCTAGATCCTCTTTAGCTGTTTGGGCCAAGATGGTCAAAATAAAACCTCAGAACAAAAATTTAGGCTTCAATGGGACCAATGTCAAAACGATTTCTGGACTCCTATGAGATGGCTGCGGAAGTGGATGGTGCCAGTGAATATGATATGGCTTATCAGTTACGGTTTTTTATCTCTTCTGACAAAGTTATGGAGGTTATCAAATCGTTCAAGGGATTTGAAACTCACAACTGGTGGCTCCTGAAGGAGGCTATGCTGGCCTATTGGGGAAAAATAGATGTAGCCAGATTTAATTTGCAAGAATTTGATGCCCTGGTTTCTCAATGGATCTCCAATGGTGGTATCTCCTCAGCCTCTGACTATCAGACTTTCAGAAAATCTTGGGACCCTATCCAGTCCTATCTTATCCGGAATGATCACATTGATACGTTGGACAAAATTTGAGTGTGATTTTTTCAGTCTTTCTCTCCAGGAGTGCAGGAAAGAATTAAGGATGAATTGGTGAAATCTGGATCCATGATCACAACAAGAGACAATTGGTTCAAGCTCCCTGCTTTCATGGTTCTTAGGAATACTGTTGATAAAGTGATGAAAGGTCAAACAGCTCTCACCTTTGAAAAACCTAAAATCACTGAACCAGTCCTTGCCCCCTCTTTTCAAGCATCTAACAAAATCATGAATAAGATGGAAGCCAATCGCAGACCTAAACCCAATCCTCAGACTCACTGGGAGACACCTACTATAGATGAGATCACTAAATTACTTCAGGCATTTGAGAATAAAATAGATCAGAAAATATCCTCTTTACCCACTCCTAAACCTGCTAATTCTGTTCCTAAGTCTACTATAGTCTGTTATTATTGCCATAGGGAAGGCCATGGTACCGGTAGATGTCCTGAACTCCAGAAAGACAAGGAGGAGAAGTTAGTAGAGCAGAAGGGAAATAATTTTTTCCTTCCTAACGGTGCTTTGATCCCTTTTGATTTGTCTCAACCAATCTGTCATGTGGTGGCCTCATACCAACCACCAACTCCTAAGAAGGCATCCTTGGTCTCTGTGGATTTTCAATCATCCTGTGGAACTCTGCAACCTTGGTATCCTCCAGCTATCACTTCTTCCAGCTTCCCTGGTACCTATCAATCCAATCCAGCTAGGAAACGTCATGAGGAACCAAAACCTCATAAGTCTCCTCCTGTTCCATCCTCCATTCTGCAAAAACCCGTTAAACGCCAATCTTCACCTGAGCCTCCTTCCTCTGATGTGGAAGACATGGAAGTAGAAAGGGAACCACTTATGGAAAGGTTCCAGGACAACTCTGATCCTCCCCCTCTTCAACCTTCCCAACCCTCAGATCCTCTTCCATCACCTATTACACCTGATCTTCCTCCCTCCACCCAGCCCAAAGTTTGATTTGAGAGGGGCATCTCCAAGGACTACCCTAATGCTGTGGAAGGAGTATTAAAGAAAATTTCTGATCTTAAAATCCCTGATCTATCTGTGGCTGAACTCCTGTCAATCTCTCCATCTGTGGATGAAGGGATGAAGAAATGGGTTTCTCGTCAACGTGTGGAGATTGGTCCGGACGAATTAAAGGTCTCCTCTGGTACTCCAATAGAGGATTCTGGTGGAACAGATCCCTCTTCAGATACCAACCTGTATTCCTTTCCTCTTGGTTTTCTTCCATGTTGTCTTGGTGAATCAACTAAAACGGTTTCTCTCCTTGTGGATTTGGGTTCTCAGCTCAACTTGATTTCGGACTCCATGGCCTGCAAGCTTAAACTTAGCCCAAGGGTCAGTTTCAACTCTGCGGTTTATGAAATTGGGAATCAGTCCTGTGAACTGGTTTGTATTGCTGAGGATATTCCTGTTTGAATTGGTCAAAATATTGTTTGCACCTGTCACTTCTGGATCACTCTTCTGTATGGTCCCATGATCTTGGGAAGGCCTTTCTTAATGGACTTTGGTGCTACCCTGATGTTTTCTGATCAAGTTGGGGAGAGAATTCTCCTCCCTAATGCTGATGGCAGAAAGATTCAAGTTCCCCTTTGTTCTTTGGATTCTGGTCGTTGGGAAAGAGACTTCCCTGGTCACCCTCCCAAATCTGTACTGAAAGGAAAGCAGAAAGAAAACTCTCATTCCTTTCATCCTCATTTTTTTGCAGAATAGTTGATCCTACTGATAGTTGTAGTTCCGCTCAGCCTCAGACTTCAACTTATGGATCAACTTCAACCTCAGAGGCATATTTTTTGTTTACCTCATCATCTCTTCCTCATCCAAATAAGATCAAAATTCAAAAACATAAAAAATCCGCAAATTCCAAAAATATTTCTTCTCTCTCTGGATCTGTTGTATCTTCTTTTCCTTTTTCTTTTCAGCCTGATCACTCATCCTCTTTTCCGGTTTTGAATCTCCGCAATGAGTATAAAATAGATCTCAATCTCAATTCTTTTCTTAGTAGCTTTGGTATGAAGGAGTCTGGTCTTAGGTGGAGGCAATTTGGGGTAGAAGTAAGTCCTCCCAATTGTGCACCACTAAGGGCTTCTACTACTGTTGTTTTTGAAACTCCACCCTGTGCCACACATGTGAGCAATGTGTTATCTTTTGGAACCTCTTTTATGGAGAAGGCACCTTTCAAGGACGTAGCAGAACATTGGACTTGGAAGATTTTGGAACATGGCCTCAGTTTTTGTAGTCAGGTCTCACTGGTCAATGCTTGGAGGAAGCAGGGATTCCTCTCCTTTGCCACCAAGTACAAACCAGTTGCAAAGAAGGTCCAGCCAGTCAACCAACCAATGCCTCTCAACCTCAACCCTCCTCTTATGCATCCTCCGCTATCCCGCAATCCTTACTGTGGTCTATCCAAATCCCTCACTTGTCCATTTATTCCCTCTGGTTGGGTCACTGAAGAACGTCTGAAAGTGGTCAATTTTGGTCCAGATGGATGGCTTCTTCCTGATGAGTTAAATTTGATCAAAAATATCTTGTCTCTAAGGGAAAAATCTATTGCATTCTGTGAAGAAGAGAGAGGACTCTTGAAAGAATCCTATGGTCTTCCTTACATCATCCCTGTAGTTGAGCATGACCCTTGGCAAAAGAAAAAGATCCCAATCCCTGCTGCTAAAGTCAACCAATTCATCAAGTTGGTCCGCAAACGAGTCCGAACCGGTTTATACAAACAATTGACTTCTAGCTATTCCAGTCCTGTTTTCTGTGTTCTAAAGAGTAATGGTAAACTTAGAGTAGTTCATGATCTCCAACCTCTCAATAAAGTTACTATTAAAGACTCTGGCGTGCCGCCTGCCACTGAAGAATTTGTTGAATCCTTCTCTGGGAGAGCTTGCTATGGTCTAGGTGCCATTATGGGTGGCTATGATGGACAATCCTTGCATCCTATTTCTTGTCCCCTCACTACTTTTGATACTCCCCTTGGTCAATTTCAGCTGACTCAATTGCCTCAAGGTGCCACCAACTTGGTTGCAGTCTATCAGGCTCAGATGATGTGGATTCTCCAGGACAAAATCCCAGATCATGCGGGTATCTTTATAAATGATGGTGGGATTAAAGGGCCAGTTTCTGACCATGATAATGAGCTTTTACCTTGGCATTCAGGAATCCAACAATTTGTCTGGGAGTATGCTACTGTCTTGGAAAGAATTTTGTTTTGGATTGAGGAATTTTGGCCTTACTTTCTCTGGATCAAAACTTGCCGCCTGTGTCCCTGCCTTGGAAATTGTTGGTCGTATAGTCTGCAAGGACAGCAGAAGGATGGCACCCTCTAAAGTCAACAAAATCATCTCCTGGCCTACCCCAATAAATCCAACGGAAGTTAGAGGTTTCCTAGGTGTTGTAACTTATGTCAGGATCTTCATTCCCTCATTATCCAAAATATGTATTCCCTTGCGTTGCTTAACCAGGAAGGATGCTGAATGGATTTGGACCCAAGACTGCAAACAATCATTTCAGTTGCTCAAAACAATTGTTGGGAAAGACATTGTTTTGAAAAAGATCACTTATGGACCTGGAGCCGGCAAGATCAAGCTGGCAGTGGACTTGAGTTATCAATCTTTTGGGGCTGTTCTTACCCAGGAAGATGGAAATGGTTTGGATTGTCCTGCTCTGTATGAATCTCTTCTTTTCTCAGATGTGGAATCCAGGTACTCCCAGCCAAAACTGGAACTTTGCGGTGTGGCTCAAATGTTGAAGAAGCTTCAGACTGTCCTTGAGGGTCAACACTTTGAGTTACAAGTTGATGCACAATCCATTATTGAAATTATCAATGCCCCCAGCCTTCCAAATGCTCCAATGACTTGTTGGGTGGCTTTAATCCAGTTTTTCTCTTTTGATATTGTTCACAGGCCTGGAAAATCTTTCACCATGCCTGATGGTTTATCTTGACGACCTATTGGAGACAATAAATCAGAGGTTGGAATGGATTTCAATGAGGAAGAACCCTTGGTCCGCCCTGTCTTTGCCTTCTCCTCCCAAAATTACTCTGGTTTCCAGCAAGGTTTCTGGCTTAAGTTGGAGCGTTACCTTTCAACTCTCCAAAGACCCCCTGATCTCTCTGCCAAAGAATTTCTGTCCCTTACAAGGAAGTCCTCCAACTTCTTTGTCCAAGGTTCTAGGCTTATGAAAAGGTCAACTCCTTGTGCACTTGTTGTGGTCACTATCCCTTCTAAGCAAAATTTGATCCTGGAAAATCTCCATGAAGGCCTTGGTCATTGTGGGGAAACCAAAACTTATCAACAAATATCCAAACAATTCTGGTGGCCATCCCTGAAGAAATCCGTTGCTCAATGGTGTAGGAGTTGTGAAGTGTGCCAGAAACGTGATCTTAGGCACCCGGCCAAAATTTGTTACCCCACTGGAGAGTCCACTGTCTTTGGGAGGATTGCTATGGATGTGGTTCACATTAAGGCTGGTGGAGCTAAGTACCTCATTGTGGCTAGAGATGATTTTTCTGGATGGGTTGAAGCAAAGTTTCTTAAGAACCTCAGATCTGAATCAGTAGCAGCTTTCCTTCATGAGACTTGGACAATGCGTTATGGCTTGGCCCAATCTTATTCTACGGGAGGTGGCTCGGAATTTGGTGGAAAACTTGTTGAAATGATCCGATTGCTCCCTGGACAACATAGAGTTACTACTCCCTATTATCCTGAAGGACAAGGCATGGTGGAAAAAGGCCATGCTCCTTTGAAGGCTTCTCTTGTCAAATTGGCGGGTGAAAGTGGCGAGAATTGTCAAAAGTTTCTCCCCTTGGTCCTCTTCTCTGATTGAATTTCCACCAAGCAAACCACTGGTTACTCTCCTTATGAAATCATCTTTGGTCAGAGGGCTGTTCTTCCTCTTGATCTTGAAATGGAGTCTTTCTTGGGCATCTCTTGGGAACAAGTTTCCTCAAATACTGACCTATTAGTTTCCAGATCAAAGCAACTAGAGCGGAGTGAAGATATTCGTAACAAAGCTTATCAGAAGATGATGGAATCAAGAGCAAAATCAGTTCAGTATTGGGAAGATAAACATCTAAATCAAATCAGGGACCCTTTAAATCCTGGTGAACTGGTATTGGCTTATAATTGTTCCTTGGAAACTCAGTGGGGAAAGCTTTCCTCTAAAGGCTGGAATGGTCCTTACCGAGTAGTCCGTCAAGTTAGAGGTGGATCATATCTTTTGGAGGAGCTGGATGGTACTCAGATGGCCAGAAGGTTCTCTTCTGATCAGGTCAAGAAATTTCACTCTTGTGGAGGCAACTTGGTCCTGAAGTAAGTCCTCCTAATTGTGCACCATCCGGGCAAGATCCTTGTTTTTTTGTGAAAACTCTACTTCATGCCACGGGTATGAGCACTTGGGACGCCTCCTTCATTTTATCTCAGCCACTTCTAGGATTTTTGGTCGGATTGAGATATTTTTTCTCACCCACTCTCAAGATCAAAATGGCCATTCTTTGGTTTCAATCATCTTTCTTTCCTTTCTTTTTCTATGGCATCAAACTCGGGAGCAGACTAGGGACAGTCTGTAAGTTGGGGGGAGATTTGGTGCCCCATCCTGGACACCCTGGCCGCCTTAAGACCTCAATCCATAAACTGTTGCGCAAACTTACCATCCGGCCAAACAACTTATCCTCAGGCTCATCCAAACCGTCCTTTATCTGCGCGCATCGCGCAAAGCGCCTCGCGCGCTGCGCTTCCTTTATCCGCGCGCGTCGCGCGTCGCGCCTCGCACGCTGCGCATCCTTCATCCGCGTTGCTCATCATCCTTGCCGTTGCGCGTTGCTTGTCAACTCCGCCGTTGTCATTGCGCATCCTCATCTTTGTTGTTGCGCATCCTCATCTTTGTTGTTGCGCGTCCTCATCTTTGTTGTTGCGCGTCCTCATCTTTGTTGTTGCGCGTCCTCATCTTTGTTGTTGCGCGTCCTCATCTTTGTTGTTGCGCGTCCCAATCTCCTCATTGCTAACTTTGCGCGGTGCTCATCCATGATTTACCGGATCCATCCCAACCGCACCTCCAAGCATTTGGCAAATCCTTGGATCCGTCAAATCTCCCATCTCACTTGATCTCTCAGTTTTGAATCTCAAGCCTGTCAGGATTTACTCAACCGTTTCAAGCCGATCTCCTATCCGCCCATCCGCGCTCTCACGGACTTCATACGTCACCTTTCCTAGGGCTCTCCCACCCACTTCCACCTTTGGAAAAGGGGTAAAGAGTGCCAACTACCGCCCTCGGACATCCGCGGTGGTTTGGTTCATCTCTCTTTCCCACCCCATCTGCCTTTGGACAAGGGGTGGGTGATTCCGGTATTGTTGCATGCGCCCATCCACGGACGGACGCAAGTGACCACATGATTTCTTTTTTTTTCTTTTTTGCTCTATTTGTAGAATCCGTTGTACATAGTCTAACAGGGCCTCCTGCCCATATAAGGAGGGGATCTCCCCTGCCTTTTGGATCCATCAGCATTGGAGCATAAAATCATCCAGAATGAAATCAGAAAACCTTTGATCCTTGAGCCTCCATAATCAACCCTTGATCCCTGATCCTTATCACCAACCAATAGCCTTGCTGGTTGAAGAAAGATTCTGTTTGTTGGAATTTTTGAGTGTGTCATACCACTCCTTGATCCCTTTCTCTGACCATACTGGTCCTGATCCCTGATCACCTTTCTGGAGCCAATCAAGATTGATTGAAGAGGTCTTATTAAGCTTAAGACCTGGAGTGTTATACCTCCCCTTAGCTTCTTTGGAGTTGAATTCTGCCAGCCTACTCTTGAGTCCCTTGAGAATTTTTGAGGTTCTCCTTGCTTCAAATCAGTTACTGTTTGTTTTAGAGCTTCTTAAACATTGTGCTTTGTCTTGTACAGCCACCCTCAGTTATCTGGTACCC
Source organism: Puccinia polysora (assembly GCA_025617555.3). Lineage (NCBI taxonomy): Eukaryota > Fungi > Basidiomycota > Pucciniomycetes > Pucciniales > Pucciniaceae > Puccinia > Puccinia polysora. Next base: position 48,940,988 of record CM062625.1, on the reverse strand, counting down.
TTCAAGCGCTTGATTGCGGAGAGTTGGGCAGGTTCATTGAGAACCAGGAGGTTGCTTGGGTTTGAGTTGATCATCCCCAATCTTCTGCTGAAAACCAGAGTTATTAGCTTGTGGGCGTTTTTTACATACAACAGCTTTTGTTCTTTGAACTCTAAGAAGACTTTAACTTCTTTTGTTCAAGTTTTTCCCTGCATAATCTTGTCTCAGATAATGTTATTCCGTCGCTACCAAACTATTATCATCCTTATCCTCCACTCCTTGATTCCTCATTTACCAGGTTCTGGACCTTGATCTTGGTTACATTTAAATATTTTTGTAACACTCAGGAGGGCAGCCTAAACAGCACCTTTCCCCTCTGCAGAACTGCCACGGCCTAGCACCATTTGGAGTCTTACATTGTCAACCCAAAGTCTCCAATAAGGCTCTGGCAAACGGGCTCACCTTCCTCCTGGGACTCTCCCACCTCTGTCAATCATTTGCACCCCCTTCCATCTTTAGGCAGGGGTGGAAAAGTGTTTTCTACCGCCCGCGGATGTCCCCGGGCGGTCTGGTTCATTTTTTTCCCCACCCCTTTGGCCTTTGGGTGAGGGGTGGGTGATCCCAGTGTTGTCTTGCGCGCCCGTCTGCGGACGGACCCAAGAGAGTTGAAGGGATGAGGAAGATCCCACCCCAGTCAGGGAGGCCGGATTTCCACCAGCCCGTGTGATCAATTTTCCTGATCATCTGAAATTAAAAAAAAAAAAAAAAATTCCGCTCAATTTTTAGAATCACTTGTACATAGTCTAACAGGGCCTCCTGCCCATATAAGTAGGGGCTCTCCCCTGTCTTTTGGGAGGAGTATCATATGGCATTCTATCAGAGAGAATCATCATCACTATCACCTTGAAATAAATCATCTGTGGGGTCTCATTCCCCTTTATCTGAGACTTGAATTCTGGGTATATCCATGATTGCCCCTTGATCCTTGAGCCTCCATACTCAAACCCTGATCCTTGATCTTTATCACCAACCAATAGCCTTGCTGGTTGAAGAAGGATTTGACCGATTGAATTCTTGAGTTTGTTACACCACTCTTGATCCCTTTATCCAACCATACTGGTCCTGATCATCCCCTGATTACCTTTCCGGAACCAGTCAGGTTTGACTGAAGAGAGTTTATTAAGCTTAAAACCTGGAGTGTTAAACCTCCCCTTATTTATTTTTGAGGTTGAATTCCACCACGCTACTCTTGAGTTCCTTGAGAAGTGTTGGAGTTATTCTTGTTTGAATCAGTTATTGTTTTGCTTCTAGAGCTTCTTCAAAACAATTAGCTCTGGCTGGGGCAGCCACCCCCAGTTATCTGGTACCCTTCAAGCGCTTGATTGCGGAGAGTTTGGCAGTTTCATTGAGAACCTGGAGGTTGTTTGGGATTGACTTGATCTTTCCTAAACTTCTGCTGACAACCAGAGCTATTAGCTTGTGGGAATTGTCACTTACAATTGCCTTTTCTTGTTGAACTCTGAACAATCTTTTACTTCTTCTATTCAAGTTTTCCCCGGCATCATCTTGCCTCAGATAGTGTTGTTTCCCCAGCTACCGACTACTATCATCTTTATCCTCTTACATTTGGTCCCTCGTTTACCAGGTTCTGGACTTGGATCTTGGTTACATTTCAATATTTTTGTAAAACTCAGGAGGGCAGCCTAAACAGCACCTTTCCCCTCCACAGAACTGCCACGGCCTAGCACTGTTTGGAGTCTTACAACGGATGTTCATTGAGCGATTTGGGGATGTTTCTAACCTGTTGCGGGCATTGACGCGTAAGGGAGTGCAATAGACCTGGGGTTTGACCTGTGAAATTGCCTTTGACAAACTCAAGGAGATTGTTGGGCGCAATATTGTCCTGCAGGACCTGGATTATGAAGCTGGAGAAATAAAGTTGGCCATGGATTCAAGAAAGCTTGGCGCAGGGTGGGTGCTGACCCAGGAAGATGAGTTGAAAGATTTTCCGGTTCTTTACAAGTCTTTTATGTTTACGCCAACGGAGAGCCAGTACTTGCAGCCAAAGTTGGTGTTGGAGTCGATGATTGGATCATGGAATCTTACTCAACTCAGAAAGTTGAGGACCGTATTTGTAAGAAACAAAGTTGATGAGTTAATTTCAAGGTCCTGGAAAAGACCAGTTTGAATAGACAACTAGAGAGCCCCTCACAGGGGGCCTAAGTACTGGATGACTAATCAAGCATTGGAAGAAACTATATGGACAAAAGACAATGTGATCAACTATGGAGTAAGCCAATAAGAAAGAATTCATAAGTTAATAAAGAACCAGGTGACATGCAGTAATAAGATTCTGTGACAGAAGCGATCAAGGCTATCAGCAGAAAACATTATACTCCAACACACCCCCTTGCTGGTAGGCTTGAGACTGGGTGAGAAGGCAAGGAGGTATGACAACACAGTCTAACAAAATAATGATAAAAGGGACAACATTGGGCACAAAAATGATGGATCAATAGGCTTTCAATCATGAATTCAGGTGGTGACTTGGCAAAACTACTGACGTAGCAGTTGCATCGCAAGTGTAAGGATGATACTTGAGAGGCAGTCAGGGGGACATGCGCAAGCAACGGCAGGCACAAGTTGAGAAGGCAAGGTTGCAGCCGGGTGACAGTTGAGGATGGCGACCAATCAAAGTCCCAATTGACAGAGAGAGCAAAAGTCGCGGGTGGTGCCAGGATTGGTATTGGATGATAGAAAGCAAGAGATGTTGCGACCAATCACATTGAAGAGTCAAATACAATTTCGCAAAAAGAGCAAAAAAGGAGTTGGAAGCAAGAGATGAGTGGAGATTGATGTTGCTAGCGACCTTGAGGTTGAGATTGAAGGAGAATTGATGGGATTAAATGATTTGGTCGACCAAGCAAACTTGAGATGGAAAAGATGATGAGGGCGCGTTTGACTCGCAATTGACAGAGCAAGTAGACAAGGCATATGAATCCAACCAATGACAAACAAGTAGGACACCAACAAAGTTGCCAGACAATAAGAGCGAGGGACGGGATGACAAATCTGTCGGAACCTTGGAGGGTACCGTGAGTGAGGTTATGGACCAGATGATGAGGGTCAAGATCCTGGAAGGGTTGGAAGGAGGACCAAGTCTCAGGACAAGCACCCAAGTCAAGAAGGACTTGGTTGTCAGATCAGAGGGAGGACAGCATGACCCAATTGAATAGCCAAGGGAGAAGATGAGCAAGGAGGATATTGGGACCAAGGTGATGGGAGGAGAGGGAGTCGGATGAGAGATGGAGGAGGATGACCGAGTCCTTGGTAGGGATGAGATGGTGGGGATGAGTGAATGAGCCAAGGATTGATGAGGGGCGGATGATGAAGTATCCCAGGTTGAGTTGATCAAGATGGTCAATGAGCTGCGAGGAGGTTAACCATTGAGTAACCTAAATGAAAAGGTTCCGATGTGAAGAGGGAAGATTGTAGGAAGAAGGCCGACCAAAGTGGTTGTCATTATGGTTTTTGGTCTGATCAGGAGCATCAAATTGGATGGATGTGATGAGCTTAATAGTCAAGCTCATCCTCATCTCACCCCCTTGCCAAGAGAGTCAAAGACCGGTAATTGGGATAAGACTTTTGCAGGCGGAACGATTGAAGAAAAAAAGTGTGAAGGACAGAAGATAAAGGGATGGCAAGGACACAGAATTGGGGCTTGAGGTCTTGACCAAGCGAGGAAAGGAGGGCATTTGGAGGTTGCAGGATCAATTTGATGAGCAATTGAGGTTGCCACATTGAGTCGGAGAGCAATCAAGATGTAGGGAACATTGTGATTGGCTGGATGAAGATGACGGTGATGAATTGGATGATCAAGGAACTAAGGTATCAAAGCTGAGGTAACAGTGGGGTTGAAGTAAGGGTGAATAAGACCAATGAAGATCACGAATTGAGGGTGATCAATAGGATCAGTTGGATGAGAAGGTAGGTACGGTCAGTAATAGAAAGACAGTAGTGCTACTTGGGAAGACCATAGAGGTGACTAATTGAGGTGATCAATAGGGTCAGTTTGGATAAGAAGGCAGATACAATCAGTAATAGAAAGAAAGTAGAGCTACCGGTGTTGAGGGATGACCAACAAAGGTCACTGAACAAAGAGTAGATGCAATTAACAATAGGATAATTGGAGAGCTACCACACAGAGAGGATTTCCTTGAAGCAAAACAGAGACAGCACAATAGGTGGTGCTCTGGGCTCATAACCTGTTGGAGTCAATGATTGGATCATGGACTCTTACTCAACTCAGAATGTTGAGGACCAGATTTGTAAGAAACAAAGTCAATGAGTTAATTGCAAGGTCCTGGAAAAGACCAGTTTAAATAGACAACTAGAGAGCCCCTCACAGGGGGCCTAAGTACTTGATGACTAATCAAGCATTGGCAGAAACTATATGGACAAAAGACAATGTGATCAACTATGGAGTAAGCCAATAAGAAAGAATTCATAAGTTAATAAAGGACCAGGTGACATTCAGTAATAAGATTCTGTGACAGAAGGGATCAAGGCTATCAGCAGAAAACATTATACTCCAACAGTTGGAACTTTGCGGGGTTGCTGAGATCATGCAGAAGTTTCAGCATTTGCTATGGGGGATTCACTTTTGGCTTCTGGTGGATGCGGAGGCGCTGGCGCGGATGATCAATTTGCCAACGCTGCCAAACACACCTATGACCAGGTGGGTCGCATTCCTTCAGTTGTTCTCTTTCACGGTTTTGCATCTTCCAGGGAAGGCCTTTACAATTCCAGACGCACTCTCTTGGTACCCGCGGGATGATCCGTACAAAGGCACAGAAAAATTGGATGTGGAGGCTCCAACGATTAAGGTTGGGGTGGTGGAAGTAGGCGTGCAACTTCTACTCCAGAAGTCCGGGAGGTATGCAGTCCTCAGTTTGTATTTGTGGGATCTTTGGTTTCCGGATGACACGCCAGCCAAGATTGTTTGATGGATTTGGCTGAGAGTGGGAAATTTCTACCTGCAAGAAGGACAGCTGTGGCAGCGGAGCACGCTGGTACTGCTTGTGGTCAGCACATTGAGGGCAGATCAGGAGGCAATTCTGGGAAGCCTGCATGACAATCTTGGCCATTGCGGCAATTTTGAAATGGGGAAGCAGGTGCAGGCAAGGTTCTGGTGGCGGGGTGTAGTACGCATGGTGCGGGAATGGGTATGGTCGTGCAAAGTGTGTCAGAAGCAGACTTGACCTTACCTTGCAAAGTATGTATCCCCACTGGAGAGGACACCTTGTTTGGGCAGGTTTCTCTGGATGTTGTGCACATCAAGGCAGGTAAGTTTGCGTACCTCCTTGTTGCGTGGGATGATCTGTTGGGATGGGTTGAAGCGTGGCCGCTGGTGAAATTTTTGGCTGAAAAGTTAGTTTCTGGAGGAAGATTGGTTTGCACATTATGGATCACTTTGGCTTGTAATGGTTGATGGGGGTGCGGAGTTCCAGGGACAGTTGGGGGAGTTGGTGCAAAGTTGTGGAGCAAAGTTCGGGCAAGTGACAGAGTACTATCTGGAAGGCGCCAGGATGATCAAGCGTGGTCACCAGCCAATCAAGGACACAATGGTGAAGATGTGCGGCTAGGATGGTAAGCAGTGGTAGGAAACCCTCCCGGTAGTTCTTTTTGCAGATCAGATCTTGGTAAAGAGATTGATGGGTTATTTGCCATACAAGCTGCTATTCAGGCAGCAACCCATGCTGCCAATTGACATTGAGCTGGAAACCTTTCTGGGTATTAATTGGTGGAAGGTTAAGATGGCCGCGGATCTGGTCAAGGCCAAGGCCAAGCAACTCCTGTGAAGAGACAAGATGTTGGAGAAGGCGGCCGGAAGACTGAAGGTGACCAGCACAAAGTCCGTCCGCTACTGGGACAAGCGCTGTGTGCATAAACTCCAGGATCCTTTGCGGAAGGGGGACTTGGTTCTTCTTTACAACTGGAGCCTGGAAACTCAATGGGGGAAGCTATTTGCTAATTGATGGAACAGGCCTTTTTGCGTGAAGTCCAAGTTCACCGGAGGTAGCTACCGGTTGGAGGAATTGCACGGAACTCCATTCAAGCGGAAGGCTGCGGCTTTGCACGTGAAACAATTCTTTGTGCGGGGCTCAAATTCATTTGAAAAGATGACTGGTTTGGATAGCAAAGGGGAAAAAAACAAGGATCTTTCTTCCAAGGAAAAGCCTGCACACGCGCTTCGCGTCCGGAAAATTAAACAACTGCAGACTTCTGGGGACAGCAGCCAAGTTGGGGGGGGGAACAATGGATGAATAGAGGATATGATTGGATTTGGTTAGGGGGTGTTCTAGCTGGTTCACAGCTGGAATAACTAGAAACCCCAGAATGTTTGTTTTCTTATTTTTGTCTCTCTGGATTGGCTTTTCTTATTATTGCTGACTATGGATGGTTTCTTTTAGGTATGGGCACGGTGCAAAGCAGGGTCCATCAATGCAAGGACAAGCCCCGCATTCTGGATGCAAACGCATGGACAATTTCCAATGGATGATTCATGGAACTAGCAAAGCGCATTGCGCGGAACGGATGTGGGTTGAAGAGCAAAGGTGCGGGCTTGGAAAAATGTTGGTGTTTAAAAAAAAATCTCTTTTCAAGTATTCTTGGTTATCCTATAGATGGAAGGTGCAAATGGATTTGGATGGATTCTTTTTCTGTCTATCTCTCATGGATGTGCACGCGCAGCTGGTTTTCTTTGTACTCTCTCTGTTCTGTAGATGGGTACAAAGAACTGTGTGGCAGTTTTTCCGGGGAAGTCCAGGTACCTTGAGTAGATACTTCTCACTCTCACAAATTCCTCACTCTTGCAGGTTGCTCTCAAAAGCACAGATCTTTCCCGCGGATGTTCTTACTCTCACTGTATACTCTCAGAGGCGCGTATCCTTCTCACTCTTGCGTATCTGGCGCGCAGCTCTTATTTCTCTCAGGGGTCTCACAAAGCCCAAAGGCTTCTCAGGATGGCGCGGCAAAAGTCCTTATCTTTGCATAGGTGGGGGGAAGGATACAAGATAGATGGAAAAGAAAGAGGAGAAAGGGGGGAAATCCTCCTAAGCTGGCCGAGTCCTCAGCACATCCTCTGCATCCGTGCAAGCCGCCGCGGCTAGGGATTGGAAAGCCCCCAAGAATTTGTGTCACACATCGGCAGTGTGTGCGTAGGGAACCGCTAGAAACCGCTGGAGGAGTTTGTCCGCATCAAACCTTGCCAAGGGAAGTGCCAGAACTAGGGGGATTTGCAGGATCTTGGAAGTTGTGGCCACAGAGGTTGGAGCAGCCGCAGGTTCCTGTGAAAACTCAATCACCACGGGAGACAGTGGGTGCTCAGGCTCCAGTGATGACCTTGGAACCGGAGATGGCAATTGCGGAAGAGGAGATGAAGCCAGAGGGGGAGTTGGCCTTGGAGGAGTGGGAGGACGCGGTGGTGGGGGAGGAGGAGCTGGCCTTGGTGGTGGTGGAGGAGGAGCAGCCGGATGGTTTGGGATCCTTGGGTCCATTGCTGGCACATTGATTTTTACCCTTGCAGCCCACTCATGGGCGGCGTTCCATAAGGCTGCAAAGTTTAGGAAGTCCTAGCGCCTCGGAGGTCCAGCCCAAGTTTTGGCTCTTGCACAATGGAGGATTTTGTGGGGCGCTTTGTGGACAATTGCGGGCAAGCCGTGCGGGGTCCACTCATTTTTGAAGATCCCCTTGTCCTTCGGGATCAGAAAGGAGTCGCAACGGGTCCTCTTGCGTGGGCAACCTTGGGGGATTTTGCGCAGAATGCCCTCCAACAGGGAGCAGCGGCGGTGTCCGGCTTGGCACGGGACACAGGCGCGCCAGCCTGTAAGGATTTGGCACAAAAGGCTGTTCTGGCTGCAGTATGTGCAGGACATATTTGTTGTGGGCTGTTGGATGAGGTTTTTCTTTCCTTTCTTTGGTCTGATGAAGGGCGAGGTGGGATAGCTTGGGTATAGTGGGAGGTAGGTGAGATAGTGGTGGATCTCTGGGAACAGAACTGAAGTTGGGGGGAGGTTGTGGTCTTTTATAAGCGCAAGTTGGAATAGGCTGCGCGCTGTGTTCTCAGCAGTAGCAGCAGGTTCAGCAGGGGGAGCGCTCAGAAATGGGTGCGGCTTTGCCGCAGAAAGTTACGCTGCGGGCTCAGAAGCAGTTGAATTGGGCTCAGCATCTGGAGATGCGGGATGGATTGGATTGGATCAGATTTGACGGATTTCGCCTTGCAAGACGCAGGTTGGATTGCGCAGATATATCTTGGATATCTGGAATGGCGTTTTGGTTGGATGCAGACATGCGCGGGGGGCTCCAAGTTAGGCGCGGTGCAAGGCCGTGTCATGAGAAGGACAAACCAGGTGGACATAATGGCAGGCAGGAAATAGGGATGGATGGATATGGGATATGGGTTGTGGATTATGGGATGGGAAGGATAGGGTTGAGGCTAGGGTTCTGTGCTTAGGGGTTGTATTTCATTATTCTTGCCTTTTTCTGGTTGTACTTAGGTTAGGGTTGAGGGGGAGGTTACTTAAGCCGCACCCTCAACCTGGATATCATGGGGGGGGGAGGAAAACTGATTGTCATAGGTTTTGGAAGGATCTTTGTTCTCAATTCTCTATCTCTCAGTTGAAGGGTGAACAGTTGCACTCAGGGTTTACAGACGCAAGGGATCAATATTTTCCAAACTTGGAACCATTAAGGGGGAATTCCACTTTTGAATTCCACAGCTTTTTGTACCAAACCAAACTAAAATGAGTTGACCGTTGATTGAATCCCTCATGGAGGTCATTAACAACCTACAAGCACAAGTTGAACGCTTGGAGAGAGGCAACCCACCACACCTCCATGGATTTGCCCCGGGGAATATCCTGGACCTCATCACAAAGAAGTTTTTTGGAAGACCCACTGGCTGTTCACCACACCATGAATCCAAAGCAAAACTTGCTAGTCTTCAATGGGTCCAATTACTCCCAATGGGAGGCTTCCCTCAATCTTACCTTATGTAAATCTCTTTGTTGTGATTCAAGTTTCATGAACAACCCTAGCGCATTCAACCACCTCTTGCAATACCACAGTGAGTCAATTACCATCATCATCCCAAATACTATAGATGAAACTCTCCTTAGCATAGTGGAGTTATCAGGGATGGAAGATGCTCAGGTGCTCATAAAACTGCTGAAAAAGAAATGCAGCAAGATGGGCTGTCAACAGAAGCTGGCCATTTTTGATTGCTTCATGTCAGCATTCAATGACAAGGGTGGTGCAGATGATCTTTTGATGGCAAGGTTGCAAAAAATAATAGCCAATCTGAACCGCGTTGATGTCTCTCTGGACAAGTTCTATGGCTTAGTCATGCAGGCATGTGTAAACCCTCCAAATGGAGTTGATGCCCAGAACTTTGAGTAAGCCCTTGGGCAGAGTCTGGATGACACGGTTGCACCACCTAGCTTCACCAAAGTATCAACCACCATCCAGATATGCCTCAACAAGCTAAAGTCAAGATTGAAAATGACAGCTGGAAAAATACCCTTGGATGTGGAAATTTTGGTACAAGCAGTCAAGCATTATGGCCAAGCAAAGTATGTTCCCCCTGGCCAACAACCACAAGCTGTTGGTGAACGGCATGCGGTGCCATTGAGCAAACTTTCCATTGATAAGGCAAGCATCTACAAAGTAAGACAACCAACCAATGCTCTCCTACGCAAGTTTGGATGTTCATTTCACTACTGCAGCAACCAGGGTCACTGCTACGCAGATTGTGATGACTTCTGGGATCACATTTGAATGGGTGTTATTCCTCCCCCACCAGCTAACCACATGGACAGAGGGTCTTGCTACGTGCCTCCACCTTGACCATTGGGTGCCCCTAAGATAGGTGGACATGTTTGACAACTTGATGTAGAAGCAACATCTGAAGGTCAGGTTCTTCTTGATTTGGGGTCTACTGCACACATGATTTGAAGGTCTGAATTCTTTGAGATCACTGAGCGCTTGAAGGTACCAATTCATCTAACAATGGCTGTCCCATCAAACCGTGCAATTGTACGCTATGTGGGAAGGCTGACAATGCCAACCAAGACAGGGACTCTACAAGTGAATAATGTGTACCACTGCAAAGGCGTGAAAGGGATGATCTTGTTGACTGGAAGGCTATTACAGGAGGGGTGGAAGCCTGTCCACACAAGGACCAAATTAGTGATAACAGATCTGGGTGGAAGGCAATATAATACTGTGTTTTGCAATTAATGCTGGACCATCCCTGCTAGAAGAGATGAATCATGTTTAGTCATTACCCAATGAACTTCTTTAGATCCATATATATGGAATTTATGACTTAGTCATGCGTCCAAGCATGTATTCCAATCATTTATAGGGTCACATTTTGATAAGAAACCAAGAGGGACCTGGAAAACTTATTTCTGTGAACACTGTGCCTTATCAAAATCAATTGGTTCAGACTCTCAAATACCGCGCCATAAGCCCTTGAAACTCTGTGTCATGGATGTTGTGGGGCCTTTTGAGAAGGATCTGAATGGTTCCCAATTCTGGGTCACCTTTTGAGATCATCCAACAACTCATACATTTGGTGCAGCGCTTCAGCCCAGGAGTGAAGTACCTGCAAAAATCTTATCCTGGTTTGAACACATCTGGAACACAACTGGTGACATTCCAGCTCACATCCAATTGGATAATGCGGCCAAGTTCACTGGCACCCTTAGAACCAATCTGGAACCTCTTGGGATTAGACTGGTGACCGTCCCGCCCTTCCTAACAGAGCAGAATGGAGAGGCAGAAAGGGTCAATTGGACCATAGGTGATGTTGCGCGCACAATGTTAAATGAGAGCAAGATGGCAGGGCAGTATTGGAGCTATGCCTACCACACAGCAACATACATCCACAACCAACTTCCAAAAACCAGAACAGGGGGTGACTCACCATTGAAGATGCTGTTTGGGGTTGACTGTGATCCAAATGCCTTATACCCATTTGGAGCGCAAGCAATTGTTCATGTACCAAAGGAGAAATGTTCTTCAAAGCAAGATGAGAGAGGAAAGCACTTCTGGCTCCTCTCCTATCCAGTTGCGGGTGCTTGATGGCTCTTCTGGTCACCGGCTGAACGCCGAGTGATCCAATCAACAGCTGCCATCTTCCCAGAATTCCAGAACCTAACAGTCAAGTTGGAGCCTGATAAGGCAAGTATTGACTTCATCCTGAACCAGTTGATTCTCCACCTTGGGAAAGAGAAGATGGATGAGATTGCTGAGGCAGAGCATACATTTCCACGGTCTATGCCGGTGAAATTTGACCACCATGTACCCTGATCACTACCAGAAGCGCTGATAGGCAATTTTGCAAAGGAATGGCTGGCCTCAGCAACTTACAAGGTGGATAAATTTGAAAAAATTTATTTTTGGGAGCCATTCAAGCCCCACCCAGGGATGAAGGTACTTGGAATGCAATGGGTCCTAGAAAATAAACTGGACAAGGAGGGGCGGCTCATTGAACAAAGGTCTAGACTGGTGGTGAAAGGCTTCAACCAGTGTATGGGCAAGGAAGTACATGAGACCTATGCACTGACGGAAAGCCTCAAGGTACTATCGATGCTCATATCTTTAGCGGTTAATTGGAACTTGCCTATGGCAACATTTCATGTTAGTTTGGCGTACCTCTATAGTCCAATTAGCAAGGAGCTATATGCCCAACAACCAACAGAAGTTAGGCCTGAATTGAAGGGAATGGTAATGCGGCTAAAGAAAGCTGTATATGGCACCAAGAAAGCAGCTAGGTGCTGGTGGAAGTTCTTTCATAGCATGATATTGGTGCTTGGGTTCACAGCGCAGGAATTGGAACCGTATTTGTACCTCCTAAAGAAAGGCAATGAGTTTGTCATTTTCTGGATGCATTTAGACAATGGCTTTGTTGTTGGGTCATCTCTGGGGCTACTTGCAATGCTTTTACTAGGGATGGAGCGGCAGGTCAAGTTGAAATGGCAACCCAAACCAACCAGGATAGTCGGCATTAGCTTATCCTGCTTGGCTGTCTTGTTTTCTCTATTGCAGCAAGTCCTTGCTGGTCAAATCATTGAAAACTATGAAGGCAAGGCACACCCTAAGAGAAGTGCGGTACCGCAAGTCACCCTGGAACTAAACCAGGGAGACCCAGTTGATGCAGCTAGGTACAAACACTTCATTGACTCATTGATTTATTTAGCAGCGGTGACACAACCAGACCTGTCTTTCCCGTTCAACTTTTTATTGCGCTATGCCAACTCACCATCAAATGAACACTGGCAGGCCCTAGACTGGCTTGTGGGCTTTGTTAAATACACAAAAGACCTTGCGCTTTTCTTCAGCAAAGGTAACCCAGACCTAGCACTTTTGAGTGATGCAAACTGGGGTGGTGAGCACAAGCTGTCCACTTCTGGACATGTCATTAAATTTCTAGGTAATCCAGTAGCGTGGGGATTTTAACAGCAGCAGGTTTTAGCTCTCTCAACTTCCACTGCTGAATATGTTTCCCTCTCTGAGGGTACACAACAACTGGCTTACCTACAGAACATCATTGGAGGAGCCGGTGATGTCCATCCTTTTCAATTATGAGTTGGCAATCTTGATTGCAAGTGACAACTCTTCCAAGAAGAGGACCCGGTACTTATCTTGGGCGGTCTACTTTGTGAAAAACTTTGTTTGACAACATCACGTCAAATTACAGTGGACCAGCACGCACAAACAGCAGTCCAATATCATGACCAAGCGCCTTGGCCCTAACAAAATCATGCTGGCGCTTGGAAACCTACAGCTCAAACCCATAAATTTTGTAAAATGCATGGGGGGGGTGTAATGAATCAGACTCACACATTTTAAAAATTGTATAAAGGCATAACCACAACCAGTCACATACTATAGATTATAAGCATAATTTCTAGATTATGTTATTATGAGAAAATCTACCTGTATATAGTATATCCAACCCGCCAATCCAGACAGAATCTTCCCCATCAGAGTTTTTTTGAAAAAAAGAGGCGGGTTAAGCTAATCTTGTGGTTTTGGGTATTTGGGCAGTTTAGTGATTGATCATCAGAGTTTGTGTCCAACGCAGAGGTGGGTTAATCTAATCTTGTGGTTTTGGGTAACTGGGCAGTCAACCCAAACTCTACAAAATGGACGCCCAGGTCGGTCAATGGTTAATCAAACATTGGTTGAAGGTTGATCAACCCATACATCAAATTGCCAGTTGTTTGGTTGGTGACCCCAGGTCAGCGTTGTGGTAACATTACCTCAACCCCGTCATCAAATTATCAGCAGGGCAGGCTTGCCTGATCAAGGCCAATCCAATCCTGCAGCACCAGAAAACCGCCAAGACAAAGACTGGTGGTTGGAAAAATGCTGTTGCCTTGTGGTAACTACATCAACAACACTTGTGTTTTCCCAATTGGGACAACTCCAGTAGTTGCGCGGATACTCAACTCCCGCACAACTACTTCCAGGTTGCCTCTTGCCGCTTCTCCCTCAAACCTGTCATCCTTCCCCTATCACCAACCTTCAATAACCAACACAGTCCCAAGTTGATGGTTTTTTAAAAAGATTAATAAAGACCAAAATTAACAACTGAGAACCTTGAAATTCAAAAATTTACAATTTAAAAACAAATTTTTTGAAAAAAAATCATTCATTGAGAAAGTTTATTGTTTTGAAACCATTTTATTTCAAAAATTCTCATTTTCTTTAATTTTTCACTCCAGTTGATTTTAATATTACTTTGTTAATTTTTTCTAGTGATTATAATTTTAAGGGATTTCATTTTGAAATTACAAAACATTCAAAGAATTACTTGTGAAGTGCTGGCCTCAAGAGTCATAGGAAGTCCCTGTCTTGGCTCAACCCACCTGGCCATTGCTGAGGTCATACACTCAACCCATTGGCCAGGTTCAATGGGTGGAGTGATCAACCTGGCTACTGACCTGTGCTCCTCAGCTGCATGCAATGCACCTGAGTTAAGAATCCAATGATTGTAGCTTGAATGGGTAACTTCCAAGGTTCTTTGAGAGGTATCTTGACGCTCAACTTGGGAAATGTGGGTTTTTGAAGCTGGCAACTCCCATCATGGCAATTTTGGTACAGGTTCAAGCAGGCTTTTATGGCCTGTATTAAATTCAAATCAAGTTTTTTCAAGAAATTATATTTTTATTCTGAAACAGAAAAAAGAAGGCATTGCTAACCTGAAAATTTACTGTGCATTCAAAGTTTGTTTCAAAAAATTACCTCATGTTGTAGAATGGATTGACTCCCATGATTGCAAGCTTGTTGACTGGTAAAAAATATCTGGTGGTTCTAATTCCAGTAGTCTGCCATAATGAAGTGATCTTGCCAATAAAATCCACTGATTTGGGAGATTCAATCTGATGTAAAAAGAAAAAAAGAAAAAAAAGAAAAAAAAGGCTAATGTCTTGAATTTATTTATTTTGAGTAAACCCAAAAACTTGCCAAGATGTGGTAATTCTTCTGGATGATATTATGCTTGTTTAATTGAATTTGGGTCATTTTTTCAACATTTGAAGGGAAATTCTCTCTTATGTTTAATTGAATTTGGGTCATTTGTTCAACATTTGAAGGGAATTTCTCTCTTAGTATTGGAGGAACTTGCACTCTTTCTTCATTGGAAACAAATTTTTATTTAGCAAAAGAACATTGGTTGAGGGGATGATAAATCTGGCTATTATAACCCATGGAATTTGGAATAACTGGATTATCTTCAAATATGCTGGTAATTGTTGAACTGCTTTGAAAAATTGTTTGAGTCTCTTGATTGTATACCACACCACAAGAGAGAAGGAAATGTAGAGACTGATAATTACTGAAGCTGATGGAAAAATTACCTCCTGGACTGATCTTGTTTGAATGAATTGATGCTTGGCGTGAAATTTCATTGTAACTTTCACATTTTTTGGTTGAAAACAGACTAGCTGGAACAAAACACAAAATACATTCTGGGAGGTGAAGAAGCATGTGAATCTTGGATTTTAATTTAAAAATTCACCTCAAAGCCATTCCTATTGATTTGAAGAAAGTTTTTGTCAGCTTGCTACTATGTACAGAGCAAAACTGTCAAATAGTAACACAAACTATGAAAAATAAGAATACCTCAATTAACAAAGTAAGGAGTGAGAAATCCATAAGTATTATTACAGGAATGAATTCCTCACCCAAAATTAGGTAGGGTCACTCACTGACCCCACCCTTGAATTCCAATTCCTTATATTTTTAAAATAATTAAAAAGAACAGTACTAAAAATTACAACACCTGTATGGCACTTTTTGGCCATTCTAATATTTCACACGTATTTTCACGTATATGGTTTACACCTAAAATTCACTCAGAATTGAGGTGTTGTGTATATTTTAGGAGTTACACGCGGAAATGTGTTATGTCACAATTCCCGCGCGCAGCCCCGCATCATTACATAACCCTACGTACTAGTAGCAGCAGGATCCCGCGTACTAGAGACCCGCGCGCAGCTGATTCTTCCACGCACGCAGCGGATCCTACCCCGCGCGCATCTGTACTAACTGATCCCCGCGCCTGGATCAGTCATGACTAATCTGACAACCAGGTACCGCTCAGAAGAGCTACAACCTAGTTAGGGTTACCTAGTATATGTAACAAACATACATATGCATTACTAATGATCTAAAAAGATCAAAACTTAAATAAAATTAATGAAAATTAAGTTTTAAACATTTTTAAATAAAAAATCAAAGATCAAGGACTACCGTGTAAATCACTGATCTTGATCTTTGAAGACCACAAAACACTACAAGAAGTGTTCATAAAAATTATTGAAAATTATCTACATGATCAGCAGATGATGGAAAATCAGTGAAAGTCCACATCTGCACGCTTTAAAACAATATCAATAGTACAAATGAAGGATGAGTACAGAGTGATCAAATTTACTCCATGACAGATTAACAGATCCTGTGGCTAAAATAGTACAGAAATCCAGAAGATCTAAGGACAGCTGATTGACAGAACCAAGCGGACGTGCTAATCTTGCCCTGACTGGCTTGCCAGCCTCAGCCCACGAGCAGAACCCTCTCTACGTGCCCTGAGAAGACCAAAATCACCCCAAAAGGGTATTTATACAGACCTCTTTGGATCCATTATTCCATGATCAGTTACCAGGAATTATTTATTATCAATCAGACACCGTTTCATTGTTAATCAAGTTCTTATATGAAGATAAGAAAGAGATTTATTACTTAGTCTGCAGTAGTATTATTTACCTATATTAACCAATCAACCCTTGAAGTTTAGTCAAGCAATCTACCCCATCTGCTTGAAACCCTTCCAATTATTCCAGGATTTTCGTGGTGAAGTGCTCAAAGTGAGTTTTACCCTTCCTTTCTAGGCCATTTGTGCTGTTAAGCCCGGCCATTAGTGGAATAAGTCCTTTCTAAGGGACCCATATTTATTCCAAGGTTCTTAAACTTCCTAAGGAGGCCCCTTGAAGAGAGGTTGCTAGTCTGTAAAGATCCCCAGTAGTATAATAATGTGGCCCCTCTTTTATATTATATTGAAAACCATTTACTACCAAACCAATTAAACCTTGAAACTGCTCTTATTAAATCATTTATTTGAGCTTCTAAGCATTTATTATTGGAATAATAATAATTGTTTTCATTCAAGCATTTTTTATCACTCTCTGTAGCTAAAGGACTGCAAGGTTCCTGGTATCAGAGAGCTGACAATTTTGAAGATAACCAATTATTTGCTTATTTTTCCTCTTGGGGACAGATAATTTGAAAATTTGAAATGGGTTGAGGGATATTCCAGGAACTGGAGTGTTTGTGACTTCTGCATGCATTGGTGAACCTTCCAAAAACATAATTTTGAGCTGAGGAGATGCAGAGCGGTAGAGATGAAAGTAGAAGGATAGGAATCCAGTAAGAAAAAAAAGAAAAAAATAAAGAAGAAACATAAAAATAAAATAAAGGAAAAGACAATTCTTACCTGAGGAGATGCAGAGTGGTAGAGATGAAAGTAGAAGGATGAGGAATCCTTCTACCTGGCTTGCATTCTGTCCTCAGGTAGATACAATGTTTAGCATTGTCACAGAGTGTGTGACATGAGTGAGTGAGAAACAAAGATTTAATTGAATATTGAATATTCAAACCAAAAGCATGTGTGTGGGAGGCTGAGGGAGTATAGTCTTTAGGAGTGGAAAACAGAAGAATTATGAAATAGATAGAGGAAAGATGAGTGTGAAATACAAGATAAAAGAAATAAAAAGAAACAATTAGGGAGAACAATGAGAAAGTAAACTGAATATGGAGAGATACTCCAACACATAAGACTGTGGTGATAACTAAAACTGGTTCAGAAATGGTGATATCAAGAGCAGAAAACCCTTGGGTGGCCAGTTGAATTTTTTTCAATTAATAATTTCAATATCATTTCAATGGATGATTCATTTTGGGACTAACTCAATCTTTTCAACTATTTGATATGCCATTTCAAGTACTGCATCTCTGTTGGATGTTGAAAAAAAGTGGAAATTCTATTCTTGGTTGGATAAGTGAGGAGGAAGACCAGATAGTTTCAAGTAGAATGATTGGTGTTTGTTGAATTGCTTTGACATATTTCCTGAATTATCATCTTAATATAGTCTTATTGATCCATTTCTAAAAACCTTTTGCTGTGCCTTGAAACACCATTGATTAGGTAGACTGATTACATTTTTAATGTCTTCATAAATTTATATGTAATAAAATGGCATAATTTAATTTGAAAAATGGTCAGAAATTAATGCTCAAGATAATTTTATTTTCATGAATGAACTCACCATACAATTTGTTCTCAAAGAGATCTTAAAAGAATATCCCACCTTTTTCTATCTTGGAGTAATCCCTCAGAAATTGATCACTACAAATGTCCATTAAATTTTCATCCGTGAAATTTTCTTGAGCAGGAATGGTGATCTTTACTGTGGCTGAATTGAGCATGGAAAATTGCATTCGGGTGCATTTGGTCTATATTTTTGATTCAAAAGAGTAAATAAAAAAGGAACAACAATTTCTTTGTAACTTAATTGTGTTGGTTCAAATATATAAAAATGTTGGGACTGTTGCATGAAAATTTGATTTCTCAGGTTGGGTGACAAAAGTTCCTGCCATTTCTTGGATTGAGAGAGCTTGAAATGATCCAATCCACAGGGTTTCTTCTGGATAAAAGTCCAAAAAAAGGGCCAAATATGGATTGAAAAGCTCCTGAAATTCTGGAAAACAAAGGGAAAAAAAGAAAAAAAAAATAGAATATTAGTAACAATTAAATTTTAAATCATTTAAAAGGTTGAAACTGCTTAAAGAAAAACCTACACGGGATAGAATACCCTCCAATTTGAGGGAAAAGCATGGGATTCCCCATACAGACAATTGAGATTCTATTGGGAGGTCCAAAAATTGGTGAATCTGCATGCAAGTCCGTTGGACCAAATTCCACAAGGGCAATTTCACCCTGCATAGGTGCAAAATCCGCCAAATCTTCCCATAGAGGGTTTGGGAGAAAATGTGATGAGTATAGCCAACAAGCATCAAACAAACCAACTCCCAGGAACAATCAATCAAAGCAATGGTAATTTTCTCTTCCTTCCTTCATTATATCATTTATTTTGACCTGAATCATTTTCCTTACCTCCTTATTCCTAAAAGGAAACCACCAATCATCTTCCCCCTCCCATGTTATCTCATTGTTTTTGCATTCAACTTCCTGATCTCCCAATGACAAAGAATTGGTAATTATTTGATTTAGCTTGGCATTAATGAAGTCTTGCCATCCCTCCTAATTGTTGTTTAAATCAATCTCTTCAACCATATTTGATCTTCCCATTGGACTTGATTAAAACCAATCATTTATTTGATACATGTTGAAATCATCCAACAAATCAAGTGTGTCTTAATCAAAATCAATCCACAAGTTGTCATTCAAATCCAGGGTTTTCAAGTTGACATGTGAATCCATCAACCTAGAGCCTTGGTGAGTTCCTTCATTGAAAGATCAAAGTTTCTGTTGATGAATGGGAATCCTAAAATGTTTATGTTGGTTTTCCTTAGTCATAGGCTGACCTTTACATATTTGTCAGCAAAAGTTCAACCCATTTGGTGTAGGTATCAACTCAAAACCTTTGTTTTTTATTAAAAGAAAACAATTGGATTGAACATGCCATTCCTCCAAAAGAAGAACTGAAATAGAAACTAACCTTCTTCCATATTTCAACATTTTTTGTTTGATTGATCTGGGTTTCTTCCAAGGCGGGCCTGGAGTAGGCCACAAAAGTGAAATAGAAGGCAGAAATTGATCAAATGACAGGCAGAAAGAGCCAACCAGTGGCCAGAGCATAGCATCAAAACCAGTGATGTCACAGCACTCATAAACGTTGAGTGTCAACCTTCCCCTTTGTTTCCTGGTCTTGCCTTCCTGTCTCAGACTTTATTTCCATTATTTAAAAACTGTGAATTCTCCTTCCTGATTGGTTTTCTGACTCTATTAATCATTAACCCCATCCACTCTCCAATTTTGGGCCTCATTTGGTAACCCTTTCCAATCTCACCATTTTCTGATCAAAGCTACTAACCCTCCATCTTCCAACCCAAATCCTACCAAGCAAAGACACATCAACAATTCCAAGGATACTCAGAGTGATCCCCCCAAAAAGCCCAACTTACATGTTGATCCTCATCAATCAAGCCCAGACTTGGATGAAAAAACTGACCACATTTAATTTAGCTCTTCAGAGGACATCTCAGCTCAGTCCTTTTAGAGCAACTTGGGCCAAATGTTTTTAATCTCAACTGAACTCAAAGGCCTTCTTGACCAATTTAACCATGTAAGTTTCTCTCTTCTCTCAATTGTCTGAAAGCACTCTTGCTAGCCAAGACTCTCATCTCATTTCCTTTTGATTCCCATAAAAATCATTCTGAAAATCTCTGATCTGGATCATGCAAACCAAGATGAGTGACCATCAACTTATGATGGTCCTTGTTCAGGTGAAATTGAGTGTCAGCAATCAACAGCAACCACCCACCTTTTCCATCCAAGGATTATCCAACACAGCAACAAACTCAGATATGCAATTAAGCCAAATCAACAAAATTAAGTGTTATCAGTACAGCAAGTACATCTGGGTAAGCTCTTTCTGTTTCTAATCACAGCAGTCATGTATTCAACTCACAAACCTGAACCCACTCAATGGTCCAAGATGAGATTCAATCAAAAATCCTCCAATGCAACATTGAGGCCTATGGCAAGACAAACAATGTCCTTGGTGAGCCAATCTAAGGTTCACTCCTACTTTCAAAAGTTGTAAGTATTATTTTTTGTGTTCAATCCTCAGATGAATTGAAATCAATCTGCCTTCTAGGATTTTGTTGCAAAACAATTGGACTCTGTCAAATGTAAGTACCTCTGCCCTGGTTATGACATGAATGACCCAACTGCACAAAAGGATGTTGCATCCTTTTTCAGTAAACTAGTTAAGTACAAAAAATTGAGTTTAAGAAACGTTGTGAGTAAAATTTCAATTTATATGAAATTTTGTTGTTTTTTGCAAAGTTTCTGACCAACCTGTGGCTATACTGCATTCCCAGCTTCTCCACAACATTTCAGACACAAGTACCCATGCAAGGGATGGACCAATTCCAAAGTTGTGGGAACTTTTAGTTAAGCTATTTCTGATCTTATTTCTCACCCAAATGACTTGCAATAAATTCTCAACTGATCTTCATGATGAACTCATTACAGATTTATCAAGTATTTGATCCAAAGAACAAGCACAATCTAGCAACCTAGTTCATTTACAAGACACCCCTCCAAGCTAAGGTGTGATTTGCCTTCTTACAACTGTGAATTGCCATCCATATTGCAAGTTCAATATGCAGTGACACCGTACACTGGAAGGCCATTGATCAAGACTTGCAAGAGTCACAGCAACAATCATTGTCTTCTATAACTGTGCAAGTCATTACAACTTCTTTTTTTGATTTTTTGCAATTATTTAAATGACTTAAAATCAATCTTGAACTGTGACAGCTGGGCCAAAGCCATCCTGAAAAAAGACAAGGAATTTTTTGATGGTAAGACCATGGCAGAGGATCTTAATCCGGAGGCCTTGATCATGCCAACAGAGACGGAAATACTTGAATTTGAATGAACAATCAATCAACCTTGAGACTCTTTTTGATCTTTGTAATTTCATATCTGTTTCATTCTGGATATTTGGCCTCAATGAAAAAATGTATCTTTTTCTTTATCATGAAAAAAAAAATTGTGTAATTTTAGTCGTAATACATTAAAAAATAAGCAATTTATTTATTAAATACAACTGAATTAAGGTTTTATCCAATGGATGAAACCTGAGCCAACGGTGGGATTTTTTGGGAAAAAAAAAGTTGAATCATCGTCATCCTTGACGATGATTTGACCCCTTCTTGACCATCTGACCAACAAGTCGATGAGCTGTCAAATCGACCTTGACAGCAACTCGACGCCCTCTCACCCGCGCTGAGAGTGGAATCGCCGTCGAGATGTCAGAAGGCTCTCGACCGGCCTCGACGTTATTGCATGCCGAAGTTATTTCGACGGCTCGTGCCCACTAAGTGGATGCCGTCGAACCGGCGTCGGCCGCGCTGGTGGCTCACCGTCATAGTGGCCCCGTGGTGTAGCTAGTTATGTACATACCACCGTCGCGCTTGAGATAAAATTATATGCGTATCTGGTTTTCTTCAATCGCGGGGCTCCTCTGACTTCTATGACACCTGGCTTCGCATGCTAGGAGCGCCTTAACAAGTCATGAAGATGTGCCATCAAGTTTAGATTGATTTCACAGGCGCGCTGCCCAGACCCATACATGGTTTGTGCTTTGTCCAAAATCCACAAAGAAACAATATACGCAACGATGGGAACCATCTTTCTAACACTGAATGTTGGGGCAGATCGGAGCTCCGCTGCCACCAATGATGACTCCATGGACGTATTGATCAGTTAAACTAATGACATCCGAAAGCAATAGTAGCTGCGTGACCATTCCCTCTTGACCAGCGACCCATATCCCTCTAAACCAACGACCTATACTCATGCTAAAGAGGTGGTAAGTATCCCTAGTGTGTCATCAACG
Source organism: Puccinia polysora (assembly GCA_025617555.3). Lineage (NCBI taxonomy): Eukaryota > Fungi > Basidiomycota > Pucciniomycetes > Pucciniales > Pucciniaceae > Puccinia > Puccinia polysora. Next base: position 48,918,786 of record CM062625.1, on the reverse strand, counting down.
AATGACGAAGCTTCCTCAGCTTCATTGCCTCCATTAGCTGGATTCCGAGAATGAAGAGACCTACCACCGATTCCGAGAAGTCTACCAATGGTTAGCCTCACCAACGGCTCATCCAGATGACTAGATGGATGATCTTCCGTCACCCAAATTTATGGGCTAATCCCATGCATCATATTTTTGGCAATCGCTTGACGTGTTGGGTCCAGCATGGTCAAAACCTTACGCAAATGAAATCTGGGGACGACTAGCACTCAAGGAAGATGCTCTCTGTGAAGAAATTGAGCATCTGGGTGTATAATGTGGAATTGGTCGATTCGTTTAAAAAGGTATTCATCAGCAGCTAACCATTCGTTCATCACTCGGCCCATCCTGCTCCTACACCAAGGTCACTCACTTCGTTGCCAGTGGTACATACTATCATCAAGAAGTCCGCCACAACTTTCACAAAAATACATTCTATCTCCTCGGATAATAATTTTTAGGTCCCCCTTCCTTGAGGCACACTTCACTTGGAGCAAAAAAAGGGTCGTTAAGAAGGCCCAGAAAGTGACCACGTAAAAGGTTTTGGTATTAGGTAGAGACCCGTGAAAATAACCTCACAGACTTCTCGCGATCACCAATATGGTTTTCAGTACTGTCTGCTTCCTGAGAGGGATTTGCATTTGTTTTGGTGAGCTAGCAAGACCTACCGAGAATTCTTTCCTTTAGAATATATAATGAACAGTGTTACATTCTCTAATCATGTGATTGTTTTCATGGCCCGTGATGATCCATAGGTATGATGATGATGGTTATCAACGCCTCGATGGTAGTGCCCAGAAGGTAAATATTGATTCTATTGATAAAGTAGCCCGTCATGGGTTTTCCAAAATGGTCTGCGGGCTTAACTCAAAATCCTGTCCTTACACTCCTGAGTAGTTCGATTGATTTAGATCATGCAAAATCGATCGAAAGCCTATTAATCACCAAACGTCAGAGTGTATCTATCAAGGCTAACGTTAGCGCCGAAGTGATGGTGCGCGGTTGGTCATCTTTGCAGCCCAGTCTTGATCATTGTCATGACACTTTCCGGAAAGGTGCATCGATCGATGTGGCTTTAAAAGCCGCCGTTACGGTTACAGCATCGGTTAAAACGGTCGATCAACATTTTGGAAAATGCGCTTGTCAAGATGACTCAGCTCAAACTCAAGTAAGGTTTTTTCTTCTTCATTTTTTCTCTTTTTTCGATGTCTCCCCATCTTTTTTCCTCCCACCGGCGTATGCTCGTGGACTTTCGTTCGACAACAAATAAAACAAGCTATCCGGCTCACGCTACCGTCTTCATCTCATGGCTGACTGTGCGCGCCTGCTTTTTTCTATCGAATGAATAAACCAAACATAGAAACCTGAATTTCATCAAGTGATTGTAAAATTCTTCTTGTCGATGCAACTTGTCTTAAGCATTGGGCAAGAGCAGTACGGCCCTGAATGGGGGGATCGCTTTGCACGTAAGTCCTCACGGAGTTGATCATGGCAAGCCTGAATGGGCCTGATTGGATGCCGATCCTGATGAAAATGTTTTTTTATTGCCGGCGGCATAGCTATCTTTTCTCAATGTTCAAAGGCCATGACGAGTGTCAAGAAGATCAGTATTGACTTGGAAATCGATATCACCGTCATTCTTAAACAAGCCCAAGTTGATCTCGAAGTCTTCGCTCACGCGGGGATTGACCTCGCCGCTCTTCTTGAAGTTGAGCCATCATCAGTAGCGAAGATCTCTAACTGATTCATAGATTTTACCTACATGCACATCCAATCAACTAGAAAAGTGGAACCAAGAATTCCGGGGGAAAATGAACAAGATAGAATTTTGCTTTCAGGATTTTGTTTTTTTGATGTTGGCAAACATCCTCAGCATCCTGTGGATCCTTATGCACGTTGTTCAAAAATATGTTGGCATGCTTCCATTGCGCTAACTGTTTGACAAGATTTTGGAAATGATGAAATCTAGAATTGAAAATTCTCAAGTTGTTGTTGATTAGCTTGGAGATTATGGAAAAGTCTCGAGATTGGAAATTCAATTTGAGAGGGGTAAAAGGGTCATTGACGATCAAAATGTGAATGAAGTGCCTGTGGAATTTTGACAAATTTGGGACTGACTGAATGTCTGTCACTTCCCGATCAGGCTGACACATTTGCAGAGGCACTGCTTTATTTTGAGGCTTTTGGAGACACGGGTTGACGTCTTTGCTTTTGGAGATGCATGTTGTGATTCGCACTCGTGCCTATGAGCCACTCTCCCCTGTGTTTTCTTTCTCTATTTATATGAGCCCACAACAGTCTCTGTTTGCTTGGTTCCTTGGAGGACTTCTGAATCATGCTTCTTATCTATCATCACTTGACTGAATCTCTTCCCCCAAACGGCTATTAGTAAACCCTACTTGGCGCCCCCCGCACTTACCATGACCACCCAACGCACCTTCCATAGCCGCTTTAATCCCGTTGCGAGCCTGCCTTTTCCTCCACGTGGTTTTTCCTGCTCATGAAGCCCTCCCCTACCTACTTGGAGCCCCCGGCGCTTACCATGACCACCCAAAGCTCCTTCTATAGCCATTTCTTGGTCCCCAATCCCAATGATGAGCCAACATGTGCTTATTGCTGAGCGTGAGGGCAATTCCCAAATGCTGAACCTGCCAGCCCTCATTGCTGAGCGCTGTGGAATTCAGAAGAGGACTTCTCCTAAAATGGTTCCCAAGTTTGGAAGTTATTGATCCCTTGCATCTGTAAACCCTGAGTGTGACTGTTTACCCTTCAACCGAGAGATAGAGAGGTAGAGAATAAAGAGAGATGAGAGTAAAAGTGCCTTGCAGCCCCCTGTGGTCCTCCTCCGGCTCCTCCTTCAGTCCCTTGGGCCGCTCCTGAACCGGCACCAGACCCCAACCCAAGGCATTCACCAGAGCCAGCGGAGAGGCCTACAACTCCACAGGCCACTCCCCCCCATCCCCAATCCTGATCCCATTGTTGCCTTTGGCCGGACTGAGCCCCCTGAATGATCCCCCAGGAACCCCCTTGTCTCCTCTGTTCTCCTTCAGATCAAGCCCTGCTCCAACTCTGGCTGCACCTTGCACAGTTACTCCCAAAATCCCAGAAATCCCCACCGGTTTAGCGCTAAGGGAGGCGCGCTTTGATGACTTTGTGGCCAAGTTGGACAACCTTCTCCAGTGGTTGCTCTCAGCTCCAGGTGCCCATGGAACCAAATCCCAACGCAAACTGTTGAGATATCACAACCCCCACTGCTCTTACCACAACCTCCACTTGTGCTGGCTGCGTCTTTTATCACACAGCATCCTTGCTGCGGGGATCCCTATCCCTTGGTTCTCACCTCATCTCTTTTTTGTTCTTTTCTGATCTTCTTTTTCCCAATCTTCTTTTCCTGCCCGTTTCTTCTTTTTCTTCTTGTTATCTCCATTGTCTCTATTCTTTCTCCATTTCCTTCTCATTGTACCTGTGCTTCTCCACAATCTGCCTCTGTCTATCTTAAACCACCGGCCTCAAACCATCTTTACCTGCTTCTTGATCCCAACCCAAGCCTACCACAATCACAACCTCATCAACCTAAGTATCTACACTCTATCTCTGCCTGGTAAGACTCCTCTCCCTTGGATTCTTGGTCTTCCCTAAAATCTGATGACTGAGTCTCCCTACCAGTCTACTCCAAAATCTGAAACCTGAAATCTATCCTACGCCACCAACCTCTACCCATACTGTTGAATTCATACGTAGGGTTCTATTTTCCTGATCTCTCTCTCTATTTCATCTCTGTTCTATTTCTTATTGTTATTTGTATTTTCCCCAGTCACTGCTGGTTTTGTGTCATATGAAAATTTAGTCCAAAATTATCACGGTTAAAAGCCAAAGGCCAACAACCTAACCAACAAATAATGAACAAACCAGCAGGAGCCGCCGACTACTTTCATCAGGTGGCCCTGAGAGCCTCTGTTGATGCTATACCACCCTTAAATGAAGAGATTTACTCAATATGGCGCAACAAGATGTTGATGCTATCTGATCTCAAAGACATCAAAGATGCTATAACCCAAAATGACGGCCAAATGTCCACCAAGCAGGACAGAGAAATCAGAGAAATCATCCTCTCCAAACTCAATAGCAGGACCCACGCTAATGTTGTCAACGCGACCAACATAACCTCATCTAAGCTGCTGTGGGCCAAAATCACGCAAAGATTTGCTTCTTCTGAAACTGCTAACAGGGCTTGAGTATTCAACCACTTTCTTCATGCGGTTTTCAACAAAAATTCCGTAGAATTTTTTGTCACTGAAATGCAGAAGTCAATCACCAGAATGTCTGATGTAGGCATAGAACTACCCAAAGACATCCTGGCCTATCTCTTACTCTTCAAGTTTCCACCTGTTCTCAAGAACCTCAAACAGCAAATCATGCACGTGGAAAAACTCCTGACAGTTTATGTAGTCTTCAATAATCTGATACAATAAAACAACAAAAGAATGGCCCAAAAAAAAAATATAAAAACTTAACAGATCTCTCTCTCGTAACAACAAAGACTAGAACAAATAAAGACAGAAAGAAAACAAAGATCAGATGCAAATAATGTTATCACAATCCTACTGCACCCCACTCTGAATTGTTGTGCTTCCATCTACACCCTCAAATTGCGCTGGACTGCCAGTGGATCAAACAGCAAAATGAATGGAAGAATAAAATCAAAAGAAATCCCACAATCAACTATAATGCACTTCTTACGCTCTGGATTAATTTGGATAGTAGCCCTAATCTGATACTGGACTCTGGAGCGAATTTTAATATCTTCAATGATTTGAAATTCTTCTCATTGATAAATCTCCACAAGGAAATAGATGAGATCAAGACAGGCAAGTTGGAGGCTAATCTCAAAATACAGGGAACTGGGACCGTTTGATTAGAATGGAAAGATTTGGTTGTCACTCTAGAAGATTGCGTTTATGTGCCCAACATTGTTGTGAACTTAATCAGTCCTGGTCTCCTGGCCAAGAAGGGTTGCAGCCTCACTCAGAATTGAGATAGATTTATGGTTACCCAAGAAGACCAACCTGTACTGAAAGGGCTAATCCGTGATTGCCTGTTTGTTGTAGAGAAACCTTGAGCTGCGGGGGAAAACCATACGGTGAATCTCACCAACCAGTCTTCAAGGCATGAAACACTCTCACTGATGGATATCCATAAAATGTACGGTCATGCATCTATCTCATTGCTGAAACCCCTTTTAAAAGACTTATTTCCTAATGAAGAACTCAACAAATTCCAATGTAATAGTTGCATTAGAAGCAAGATCACCAGATCACCTTTCACTAACGTATCCACACCTGCTACCAAACCGCTGGAACATATAAATCTTGATTTGGTTGGCCCAATCACTCCGCAATCTAAAGCTGGCCATCACTATATTCTTACCTTGGTCAACAACTTCTTGGGCTACCTAGCAGCCTTCCCACCAATTTCTAAAGACAAGACTACTGAAACCATTATGGGAATACTCAAGACAGAATATAAAACATTAAACTATTACCCATTGGAAATCTTCTCTGAAAAAGGTACAGAATTCACAAACTCCACTCTCAAAGATTTTGCAAAAATCAAACATATTAAATTACAGACTTCGGAAACTTATCACTCTCAACACAATGGACAAGCTGAACGGGCAAACCAAACCATAATTGAATCTGCACGTGCTACGTTTTCTTCCTCGCAGCTATCCAAAAATTATTGGCACATTATAACAAGAAGCTGATGCTTCATGCTCAACCAAATTCCTAGAGAAGTTAAACACCTTTCTCCTTGGGAACTCATGTTTAGTAAGAGTCTCCCAGCTAATTACTTAAAACCTGTAGGTTCCTCTGTAATCTACCTTGCAAATCAAGTTCAGAAAGGACGGAAATTTGATGAGAAGGGGTTAGAAGGGATTCTAGTTGGTGTCAATCCCACCTTTCACTCTTACCTCATTCTCAATTCTCTTGGAGGTGTTGTTGAAACCAAACACGTTAAATTCCTCAAGACTCAACTGACCAAATTCACTCTTCTCAAATCCCCAGGTGTCAAAATATTTTCACAATCAAATCTGGACTCAAATGAATCTGACTTCTCTACAAAGGAAAAACAATACCTAATTAGGGAGAAAGGTCCGGACTCTTCTGAGTCAGAATCCTACCTTGAAGATGACATTGACTTTCCTCCCTCTCCTTCTCCGCCTCCAGAAATTCCCATGTTACCTGCCCCTGAACCAACTACATCAGGCACCAACCTAAGGCCCAGGCAAGAGATTCAAAGACCTCAGAGGTACAGGTTCCATCACTATTACAAACCACCGTCATATAAAGCTGCGCAAAAATTCCCTGAATGGCCAAAATGGAAAATAGCTTCCAAAGAAGAATTAAACTCAATAGAGACTCAAGAAGTATTGGAAGAAGACTACGGCACACCCAATAACATTTTGAATACAACATGGGTATTTAAGGTCAAAGAAAATTGCCATGGTGAACCTGTCAAGTACAAAGCTAGGCTATGTGTTCAAGGCTTTGATCAAATCCATGGCATGGACTTTGAAGAGACTCGGGCCCCAACCGGGAAAATTGGCTCTCTACGACTTGCATTACTCTACGGCCTGAAGAATAAAATGAATTTTACTCAGTTCGACGTAAAAGGGGCATTTCTTCATGCCCCCCTAAATGAAACCTTTATAATCAAAACACCCAAATGTTTTAATAGAAAATCTCCCTACTTTAAACTAAAAAAATTTCTGTATGGTCTCCACCAATCACCAAAGAACTGGTACAAGACTATTAAAGTCTGGATTAAATATCAAGGATTCAGAGAGTCAACACGCAATCCGTGCCTCTACATAAATTCTAGATCTGGAGAAGTCCTATACTTCCACATAGACAACCTTATCCACATAGGAAGATCTGATGCCTTTGCTCAAAACTTTCTGGAACATTTCTTAAATTCTTCTTGCCACCCACCTAACACTATCTTAGGTATGTTGATGGAGTTTGATGGCAACATGATTCTCCTAAGACAGCCTAATAACAAAGACCAAGGACTAGATGAACTTGGACTCAGTCAATGCAGAGATACACACTGGCCTCTCACCCAGAATTTGCATCTTGAACCCACAACAGACAAAGATCATGCTGAATTCCGTCAACTGAACATCAACTATTGCTCTGCCATTGGGCTTCTCAATCAAATCTTTCAATACACCTGTCCTGACATTTCCTTTGCTGTCTCTAGCCTGGCAAGGTTTAATACTAAGCCTGGTATGACTCACTGGAGGGAAGTACAAAAGTTCTGGAAATATCTCAAGACCACAAGAAACTTCAAATTAACAATTAAGTACAATCACTCCCAAGAAGCAATCTCAGGCTATAGTGACGCTATGTGGGGAGACAATCCTACCTTCCGCAATTCCCAAACCAGTTACATTATTCTTCATTATGGCAGACCTGTTGTTTGGAACTCTTTGAGACAAAGGAACATCACTTACTCTTTGACTGAATCTGAACTCAATGCTCTCCTTGACTGTTACCTGGAGCTAAAGTGGATTTTCCACCTTGCTGAGGAGATATACACCAATCTTGACGCTAAACCAACAATCTACATAGATAATAAAGGATTAGAGGATAAGATAAAGAGATTTGGTTTGCATTCTAAATCCCGACATATTGATATCAAAACAAAAGGCTTATGGGAAGACTTCAGTACGTCTAAATTTGACCTCCACTTAATCTCAACGGGGGAAATGATAGCAGATCCACTGACCAAATCCTCTTCCATCAAGTGCCTCAAACTTCTTCAAAACAAGATTTTCTTGGAAACTTCCAAAAAATCCTGTTCTTTCTTGATGCTTACCAGTCACGAGGGGTGTTGAGATATCACAACCTCCACTGCTCTTACCACAATCTCCACTCGCGGCCGCTGCATCTTTTATCACGCAGCATCCTTGCTGCGGGGATCACTATCCCTTGGTTCTCACCTCATCTCTTTTTTGTTCTTGTCTGATCTTCTTTTTCCCAATCTTCTTTTTCTGTCTGTCTCTTCTTGTTCTTTCCGTTTTATCTATTCTTTCTCCAGTTCCTTCTCATTGTACCTGTGCTTCTCCACAATCTGCCTCTGTCTATCTTAAACCACCAGCCTTGAACCATCTTTACCTGCTTCTCAATCTCAACCCAAGCATACTACAATCACGACCTCATCGACCTAAGTATCTACACTCTATCTCTGCCTGGTGAGACTCCTCTCCCTTGGATTCTTGGTCTTCCCTAAAATATAATGACTGAGTCTTCCTGCCAGTCTACTCCAAAGTCTGAAACCTGAAATCTATCCTACGCCAACAACCTCTACCCATACTGTTGGCTTCATACGTAGGGTTCTATTTTCCTGATTTCTCTCTATATTTAATCTCTGTTCTATTTCTTATTGTTATTTTTATTTTCCCCAGTCACTTCTGGTTTTGTTTCATATAAAAATTTAGTCCAAAATTATCACAAACTCTTAGCAGCCTTCCAAGGACTCGTGGATGCGGCCTGGTCAGAAATGGTGGAGGTTATTGACCTGATTTAGGCAGATTGCCCCCTCCCCCTTTTCCTCTTCTTGTTGGAATTGTCATGCCTCCACTCTTATTTCTGTGTTATTTTTTATCTTTTATTCAATTATTTCTTTTTTTCTTTAGCTCTCTATTTCTATCACACCTAAGCACCTGTAGATGCGCGCCTCACTTATTGCGCATCTAAGTATGCATATTCAACTTGTCGCGACCCAAGCATTTCAAATAACTACTTGCGAGGCCGCACCTTTCATCCTTCTCCCCGGGCAGGACTTCTTTATCTTTACTTGAATTCTCCTCTCCTCAAGACCGTCTACAAGATACAAGACAAGGGAAGAATCTTCAAGGAACGTCTTGACCCTTACTTGTGGAGGCAATACAATTTGGTGCAATGTCACACTCTAATCTAACACCTCATCATAAATTTAATCCATCTCTACCGTCCGTCTTCTCACGTTGTGATTATTGTGGCGTACATACTGGGGCTGTTTCCTATTTTGTCATCATTATAAACTCTGGGTCATCTCATCTTATCACTGCTTGGGTATGGTTTGATTCTTCCTCTTTATGTTTTCATGAATCATTCTCCTACTTCTTGTCTAACCCATGTAATTAGTTCTTCTGTTATTCATCTATCACTTCTGTGATTTTTTTGGAGAATTTATTATATCAAGATTAACAGTTGAAATTCACTTAATCAGAAGAACCAAAAATGACAGACTCCCTCACAGCCACCATACTAAAAACCACAATTGAGGCTATTCCTCTGTTAACTCAAGACAATTTTTCAATCTGGAAAAATTGTGTCTTTAATATGAGGGATCTACAGGAATATCTCTATTCCAAACTCACAAGACAGAAAAAGGACTCTAATGGTAATCCGATAGGACTCAGCCAGAGCAAAAACGTTAGAATTCAAACCATATTAACTTCCAAACTCGACACAACGGTCCAAGCCAATATCATTACGCCAGAAAATGAAAAGGACGCCCATCAAATCTGGGCAGATATCAACGAGTACTTTGCTTCAAACCATGCTTCAAATCAAGCCAGAATCTCTAAGGAGTTTCTACGTACTCCTTTCTCCTACTCGAATATCCCTGGTTTTATCACAGACACCAAGACTGCGATGGCAAGACTTCATGAAGTTGGGATCAATCTTCCTACCAACATCAGTGCTTACCTCATCTTGGAAAAGCTCCCATCCAACATGGACACGGTCATCCAACAGATCACTCATTCCAACAAAGAAATCTCCCCGGATCAAGTTCTCAATCATCTTTGTATGTTCAACAATAATCAATTCTTGAGCAAGGAAGCACCGGCCAAAAAAAATGATGATGACTCAAATTTGGTTTCCTTTCTTTCATCCAATATCAAGCCGTGCAACAATAAATGGCACAATCCCAAGGCCGCTCACCCCAAAGGCAGATGCTGGAAATTATATCCTCATCTCAAGCCCTCTTTTCCCAGAAAAAAGAAAAGTGGAGCGGATTCTGCAACAGATGGCACCACTGTTAGCTCTTTTCTGACAAGCTCAATCTTCTCCTCTGATTGCTTTGTGGTGGACTCAGGGTCTTTGAGACATATAGTGTCTGATCCGCAACTCTTCTCTCATTTAGACCAATTGTTAACTGGATCGATTTCAACGACTTTGGGAAGAAATTCCCTAGGATACAAGGGAGTGGGAGCAATTTTCTTAAAGGATAGTCAGGGTCTCAAAGTTACCGTATCTGACGTGCTATTTTCTCCTAAGTCAACCATCAATCTATTATCAATGCGCTCTCTCATGTTGGACGGATTCATTATTGACTTCAGAACCAACAATTTTGTATTGCATAAAGGAAATTGGAGGATTGAGGGCTCTTATGATTGCAATGTAACTTTTGTTTGTTTGCCTGATACTAAACATAGTGACCTTGCTCTGATGTCCCAAGACACAATTCTTCATAAATCACTTGGACACGTAAGTTATGGGAGGATTTGACAGAAACTTGGAATTCAAGTTAAGAAACCAGGCACATGCAAGGCTTGTGCTATTAGAAAAATAAGTTGTAAATCTTTCAACAACAAGCATTCAAGGGCCAAAAGACCATTCCAAGAAGTACACTGCAATATGGTTGGTCCTATCAGCCCAGTGAGCGCCAACGGAGATAACTACTTTCTGACTGTTGTCAACAGCTGCACTAGATACTTTAATGCTATTCCCATCAAAAACAAAGCTGAAGCTGCAATGACGCTAATTTTCTTAATTGAAGTTGAATCAAAAAGATTCATTTATCATCCTATGATCATCCATTCAGATTGCGGAACAGAATTCTGGAACAACACCCTATCAGATTACTGCAAAGAAAAGGACATCAGACAAACCTTTTCCAACTCCTATACACCTCAGCAGAATGGCCTGGCGGAACACTTCAATTGCCTTATTCTCAAATCCCTCAGAACGGTTCTCCTCAACTCACAGATCAATTAACGACACTGGAATGTAATCATTAAGTCCTGCGCACTGGCTTTGAACCAAATTCCTGCGCATAAATCAAAAAAATCACCTCATGAACTTTACAAAGGAAGACCACTAAGCATTGAGTATTTTCATCCCGTAGGAAATCCGGTCAGCTATATTCTCAACGACAGACCTTCCTTTTCCAAACTAGAACCTTGGGGGTTGGTTGGTAGACTCTTGGGATATGATGTTGAGTTACTCTCATACAAAATACTGACAACCAAGAACAAAGTGATTGATACAAAACACATAACACTCCTTGATTACAACTCAAATCTCAAGAAGGTGGATAATGATGTGGATGTTGGAAATTGGGAGTCTGAGTCTTCCAATATCATTCCGGCCAACCCTGTTGGTGTGGGTGTTGATAATCCAATTTTTCTTCCAGTCGCTCCTGATCTGAACTCGCCCATTGATGTCCACTCTGAACCAGTTCCAATTGGACTGACTGAAGACAGTTCCTCCGACTCATCCAAGACTGTACGTGATCAATCCTCCCGGACATACAACCTGCGCGAACAAACTATGTCAATCAAGCCCAATAAGTACTCCTACGGAACCATTGCTAAGGCGGAAAAGATGAACTACACGCACAAAAGACAAGTTGAGATTGCGGAGATCAAAGCTCAGGAAGTTTGGAAGGATGCGGACATCAAACCATCTTGGTTTCTTCATACCATGTGGGTGGATAAGGTTAAACCGGCTACTGCTCTTTCACCAGAAAAACGCAAATTGCAACTCTGCATCATGGGCAACTTACAGACTCAGGGTGTGGATTTTGGGGACACGTACGCACCCACAGGCAAATTTTCAACACTTCTTCTTGTTCTACTGAGCGGTCTGGATAGGGATCTTGAAATACAACAATTCGAAGTTAAGGCAGCCTTCCTTTTTGCCCCGTTGGAAGAAGATATTTTCATCCTCAAACCAAAGGAAAGCAGCAGAACTTCCAAATTTCTTAATCTGAAGAAATTTTTGTATGGTATCCGTCAGGCTCCGTCTAATTGGTATATGACATTGACGGGATGATTGGAGGATATTGGCTACTGTCAATCCGATGCTGATCCCTGCCTTTATACTCACCGTGATCTGTTTTTGTCCGTATTCTTCAATGTTGACAATCTCATTGTCTGTGGTGAGGTTCAATGGTTTGAAGATAACTTTCTAAAAAAATTTCCGCGCTTGTCGGCACACAAACCCAATACAATTCTGGGGATGGAATTTTCCAAGAAGAATAACGTTATCTTGCTCAATCAAACTAAACTCATTTGAAAGATGCTGGACGAGCTGAAAGTCACAAATTCAAAACCCGTGATCACTCCTCTTACACCAGGAATTCAATTATTGCCTGTGTATCAATCGGAAATGTGCAAATTCAACAAGCTTGGAATTAACTTCAGGAAGTATACCAGATTACTAAACTACCTTGCCTGCTGCACTAGACCAGACATTGCCGCGGCTGCATCTATCCTATCTCAATTCAACCAAAGCCCTGGCATAACCCACTGGAAGGAGGTTTTTCATGTGTGGAAATATCTTGCAGGGACGGTGTCTCTATCTCTGACATTGTCTCCAGATTCAACTGCGGGAGACTCTTTGCACATCTACACCAACTCAACTTGGGCTGATGATCCACACACCTGACAATCTCAAACTGGTTATATCATCTTCTGGAGGTCAACTCCCATTGCGTGGAAAAGTAGAAAACAAGCAAATATAATGCTCTCCTCCACTGAGGCGGAGCTAAACGCTTTAACCAACAGCGCGCAAGAGTCACTCTGGATCCAATCCGTCATACAAGATCTCTGGAGGAATGCTTGCATTAACCCTTCCAATTTCTTTGTGGACAACAAAGGTCTTGTTGACAAGATCCTTCACTTCAGTTCAAATTTGAAAACCAAATATATTGACATGAAGATGAAATGGCTGCGCAATCAAACGGCATCCAAACAAATCCCGGTCAATCTTATAGTAACTGGGGAAATGGTGGCAGATGCTCTTACAAAGGCATCAGAAGACAAGCCATTCACCTTCTGAACTCAAAGTGCTTTGCATGCACATTGCACTGAATTGTGGGGGGGTGTTGGAATTGTCATGCCTCCACTCTTATTTCTGTGTTATTTTTTATCTTTTATTCAAGTATTTCTTTTTTTCTTTAGCTCTCTATTTCTATCACACCTAAGCACCCATAGATGCGCGCCTCACTTATTGCGCATCTAAGTATGCATATTCAACTTGTCGCGACCCAAGCATTTCAAATAACTACTTGCAAGGCCACACCTTTTATCCTTCTCCCCGGGCGGGACTTCTCGATCTTTACTCAAATTATCCTCTCCTCAAAAACGTCTACAAGATACAAGACAAGGGAAGAATCTTCAAGGAACATCTCGACCCTTACTTGTGGAGGCAATACAATTCGGTGCAATGTCACACTCTAATCAAACACCTCATCATAAATTTAATCCATCTCTACCGTCCGTCTTCTCAAGTCTTGATTATTGTGGCGTACATACTGGGGCTGTTTCCTATTTTGTCATCATTATAAACTCTGGGTCATCTCATCTTATCACTGCTTGGGTACGGTTTGATTCTTCCTCTTTGGTGTTTTCATGAATCATTCTCCTACTTCTTGTCTAACCCATTTAATTAGTTCTTCTGTTTTTCATCTATCACTTCTGTGATTTTTTTGGAGAATTTATTATATCACTTCTTCTTTCCTTACTTTTCTTGTCCCGCACTTCCTTTATTGATTACCAAAGAAATAAAATTCTTCGCGCGCGCGTCCTCTTGTTAAGTATTGTGAGAATGACCCTGAGCCTTGAGCAAGTGAGAAAAGAGAGAACAGGGATTTGATCCGCCTTGCGCGCAATCGTGAAACTGTGAGTTCTGCCTGCGCGCTTTGCCTTTGTAAGTAACCGGGAGTTCCAAAAGGTACCTGGACCGCCCCAGATGAACTGACAAACAGTTCCCCGCACCCATACTACAAAAAAAAAACAAACACCAAGCCGCCAGGGTACGCGCACAACCAGAGAGAGACAGAAGCAATGAGAAAAAAAAATTATGGGGTACCTAGTTGTGCCTGCTGCAAACCAGCTAGAGTACCCCTTTACCAAATCAAGCTTGTACCGCGCCCAATTTGACTGCATTTCCATCCATTACCTATCACACCCATCCGCAGAGAAAGAAACAGATAAAAAGAAAGCATCCCAGAACAAAAAGCAAAGAAAGAAACCCTTTTTTTTCTTTTTTTTTGCGGTGCTCTTTGTCCTGCCTCCCATTTGTGGGGCTTGTCCTTGCGTAGGCGGACCCGGCATTGCACTGCCCCCGCGTTCCTGAAATTTACAATCCAAAACCAGTACCAATCCAAGAACCCAATCAAACCAAGAAAATAGGGAAAAAACCATTCTGGGGTGTCTAGTTATTCCAGCTATGAGCAAGCTAGAGCACCCCCTCACTAGATCAGGCTTTCCCTTCCTTCCTAGCCCCCCGCTTGGCAGCTGTCCCTAGAGGTTTGCAGTCATCTACTCTGCTGGAGCGGACTCCTCAGGGGCCGGGCTGTCCAAACCAACCAGGTCCCCCACCGCTTCAAAAGCAACATTGTTGCTACCCAAATTGGCGTTTTCCCCTGTGGTCTTGTCAAAAGAGGAGGGTCCATGTGAAAAGGCACAACCTTCTGCTTAAGATGTGTTCCATCAAATTCTTCAAGGTGATAGCTTCCGCCGATAAACTTATAGGCCACGTGGTAGGGGCCATTTGACCAATTAGCAAAAAGCTGTCCCCATTGAGACTCCAGACTCCAATTGTACAGTAGCACCAGGTCCCCTTTTTTCAAGGGGTTGTGGAGGCGGTGGGAACATAGCTTGTCCAAATATTGCACCAATGCCTTCCAGGTTCTCCAAAGTTCTTCCGCTGTCTTTGCCAATGTTTACTTGCGCCAGAGAAGGTGCTCAGCATGGCCCTTGATAAGATCTGTGGAGGTCTTCACCTTCCACCAGTCAAGGCCCAAGAACTTCTCCAGCTCAATGTCCACCGGAAGGACGCGCAGCTGCCCAAGGAGCAACTCATAGGGTGAGTAAACCTTTTATTTCTTCACACAGATCCAATTGGCAAAGAGAACCACCCAAAGCGCCTCTTGCCATCTCTTGCTGTCTTCCCTGCACATCTTTACCAGGGCCTCCTTTATGGGTTGGTGTCCCCGCTCAAAAATCCCTGCTCCTTCCAGATAGTACTCTGTTATGCAGCCAAACTTTGCCCTGCAACTCTGAACAAGCTTCATCAAGCAACCCCAAAACTCTGTGCCTCTGTTGACTGTAACTAGAAGAAGGGAACCATAGTTTGCAAACCAATCTTCCTCTAGGAACTGGGCCACCTTTTCTGCCAACAAATTCACCAACGGCTGTGCCTCCACCCATCCCAACAGGTTTTCCCGCGCAACTAACAAGTATGCAAACTTCCCTGCCTTAATGTGCACCACATCAAGAGAAGACCGTCTGAAAAACACATGTTCCCCCGTGGGGTGACCAACCTCTTTGGGCAACCTTGAACTCTGCCGTTGACAGACCTTGAACAACTTCACCCATTTGCAGACCAAGCGCACAACCCCTGGCCACCCAAACCACATCTCAATTTTACCCTGATGGCCCAAGTCTTCATGCAAACACCTTAGGATCAATTCCTGATCCATCCTAGACTTTGCAATGTGGTTCCCAATCTGAGACACCTCTGGACCAGTACGGAAAAAGTAATTTTTTTTATGAACTTTTCTATAGCCTCCATTTAGATCCAAAAAAAAAAAAAACTTTTTGATCCGGAATGATTCCCATACCCAGTTCCCAAACTTCCAGCTCCCACTCTCATAGTTGTCTAGGATCATCTCTTGGGTGCCTAGTACCCAGTCCTGTGTTCAAATCCCCCTCTCTGATGGTACTCCTTCTCTTTTGGGCCAAGGACCAGTTGCAAGCAAATTTGCTCACTTCATCCAGTGTTAATCATCACCGCACCCCCCATCATCCCCATTCGGATTGTCCAAAGTTGATTGGTTCACCTCAACCAAGAATTGGCGACCAATCAAATCCAATTGATTGGTTGATGATCATCAGGTCCATCCATCTCCCCATCTAGCTTCCTCCTTCTTGGTCTCCTTTATGTAAATCTACCCCTCAATGTCCACTTGCAATCCAGTTGAAAGGTGTTATTGTCAACAATGATCAGCCTATCAGGAATACTAGATATTTCAGAACTATCAAAATAAATTGGTTAAAGGACTCTTGTTGCCATTTTTGATCAATTGGTTGTGTGGCAATATTACTAATCTCATTGTTTTTTTACTCACCAATCAACTCATCTTCCAATGCAACCTGGCCATCTATTTCAATCTAATTGATCTCATCCTCATAGCTTAATTTGTACTCTATTCCAATCCATCATTGGGATTGGCATGCGGATCATCATCATCATCTTCATCCTCAACCTCATTGTCACCACCACCACCATCATCATCATCCAAACTAATCATCACCTCAGCCTCATCATCCTCAGCATTGTTTCAATCCAACCCTCAAGGCTTGCTGCATCCAGGTTCAATCCAACAATCCCTCTTGAACAATCTTCAGAGAACTGGTCACCCTTAATCAATCAACCAATCTCCCCAATTGCCTTTGGAGCAATCCTCAACGGCAACCTTGTTGCATTTCCACCTTGCACCGCCCAATCACGCGGCTGAACCTCCTCCGGCCGCAAGCTTGGTCTTGCGTGGCCATCCTAAACTGTCCTTCATCACCAGCTGCGCCCAACTCTGACCTCTGGCAAGCTTTTTTTGTTGTTGTTGTTTGTTCATCCTCATTTCCTATTTATTTTTCTGTGTTCATTTTTTATGACATATCCCAGTTGTGTTCTGTTCATCATCACTTGTTTGTTTTTCTGGACCTGATCAATTATTTGAAAAAAAAACTTGTTTTCCGCTCTATTTGTAGTATCTCTTGTAAATAGTCTACAGGGACCCATGGCCCATAAAAGGAGGGGCTGTCCCCTGCCTTTTTCAAAATATCCATGGGAGTGTGTGCATATGCCCCCCTGGTTATCATTGAAATCTGATCCTCATCCTCATCCTGGGTATATCTATGATTTCCCCCTGATCCATTGATCCTTAGTCTTTGCCCCTCTGTGGCCTGATCCTTATCACCAACCAATAGCCTTGCCGGTTGAAGAGAATTCTGTCCGTTGAAATTCTTGAGTGTGTTATACCACTCCTTGATCCCTTTCTCTTACCATATTGGTCTTGATCCCTCCTGGATCATCTTTCTGGAGCCAATCACAATTGATTGAAGAGGTCTTATTAAGCTTAAGACCTGGAGTGTTATACCTCCCTTTTTTTTTTTTTGTTGTTGCATTCTGCCAGCCTACTCTTGAGTTCCTTGAGAAGTGTTGAGGTTATCCTTTCTTCAAATCAGTTTACTGTTTGCTTTTAGAGCTTCTTAAACATAGTTCTTTGTCTTGTACAGCCACCCTCAGTTATCTGGTACCCTTCAAGCGATTCATTGTGGAGAGTTGGGCAGGTTCATTGAGAACCTGGAGGTTGGTTGGTTTTGAGTTGATCATCCCCAATCTTCTGCTGACAACCAGAGTTATTAGCTCGTGGTTATTGTTTACATGCAACAGCTTTGTTCTTTGAACTTTAAAAAAACTTTAGCTTCTTTTGTACAAGTTTTTCCCATATAATCTTGGCTCAGATAGTGCTGTTCCATTGCTACCAAAGTACTATCATCTTTATCCTTTACTACTTGATCCCTCATTTACCAGGTTCTGGACCTTCATCTTGGTTTCATTTAAATATTTTTGTAACACTCATTAGGGAAGCCTAAACAGCACCTTTCCCCTCCACAGAACTGCCACGGCCTAGAACCGTTTGGAGTCTTACATTTGGTCCCCTGGGCCAGGATTAAACAAGCAACCTTGGGATTTACAGTCCCAACTTGAAGAATAAAATATGAAATCCAATCTGATCCTTTTCTTTTTTTTTTTTCTTTTTTCTGTCATCATCCAGCTCTCATCCGTGGAGGCAACTTGTTCCAGAAGTAAGTCCTCCCAATTGTGCACCATCTAGGCAGGATTCTTGTTGTTTTTGTGAAACTCTACCCTTGCCACGCTTGTGAGCCACCTTGGAACTCTGCTTTTTGGATCCCCTTAGGAACTCTGTCTTCAAAATGGAATCTGTTCCCTCCCCTACTGTTTGGGCCAAGATGGTCAAGATCAAAAACCAGAACAAGAACCTAGGCTTCAATGGAACAAACGTGGAACAATTTTTGGACTCCTATGAAATGGCTGCTGAAGTGGATGGTGCAAGTGAACATGATATGGCCTATCAGTTACAATTTTTTATCTCCTCTGATGAATTTATGGAAGTGATTGAATCGTTTGATGGATTCAAAACTCATAACTGGAGGCTCTTGAAGGAGGCTATGTTGGCTTATTGGGGGAAAATAGATGTGGCTAGTTTTACCTTACAGGACTTGGATGCTCTGGTTTCTGAATGGATCTCCAATGGTGGTGTCTCTTCAGCCTCTGATTATCAGTCTTTCAGAAATTCTTGTGATCCTATTCAGTCTTATCTTATCAGGAACAATAACATTGACACTGTGGACAAAACTTGAGTTTGATGTTTCCAATCTTTTTTGCCAGGAGTGCAGGAAAGGATTAGGGATGAATTGGTCAAGTCTGGATCCATGATCAATACTAGGGATAATCAATTCAAACTCCCGGTCTTTCTGGTCCTTAGGAATGTGATGGACAAAGTCATGAAAGGTCAAACTGCTTTAACTTTTGAAAAGCCCAGGATCACTGAAGCGGTCCATGCTCTTTCCTTCCAAGAATCCAACCAAAACATGAACAAGATGCAAGAAAATTGCAGACCTAAATCAAGTCCTCAGGCCAATAAGGATACTGCTACCAAAGATGAGATTACTAAGCTACTTCAGGCCTTTGAGAATAAAATAGATCAGAAAATATCCTCTTTAGCTACCCCTAAAACTGCTAATTCTGTTCCTAAATCCACCTTAGTCTGCTATTACTGTCATAGAGAAGGCCATGGTACTGGTAGATGTCCTGAACTCCAGAAGGAAAAGAAGGGGAAATTAGTAGAGCAGAAGGGAAATAATTTCTTTCTTCCTAATGGTGCTTTGATCCCTTTTGACTCATCTTGTCCAATCCGTCATGTGGTGGCTTATTACCAACCACCAACTCCCAAGAAGGCATCTCTGGTCTCCTTGGATTTTCAATCATCCTGTGGCACTCTTCAACCTTGGTATCCTCCAGATATCACTTCTTCCAGATTCTCTGGTGTTTATCAATCTGATCAAGCTAGGGAACGCCATGAGGAAACCAAAACTCACAATTCTCCTCCCATTCCATTTTCAATCCTTTGAAAACCTGTCAAACGTCAATCTTTGCCTGAGCCTCCTTCCTCTGATGTGGAAGACATGCAAGTAGAAAGGGAACCACTCATGGAAAGGTTCCAGGACCACTCTGATCCTTCTCCTCCTCTTCTATCTGGTCAACCCCCTCAACCCTCTGATCCTCTTCCAAAACCTGCCTCACCTGATCTTCCTCCCTCCACCCAGCCCAAAGTTTGTTTTGAGAGGGGCATCTCCAAAGACAACCCTAATGCTGTGGAAGGAGTATTAAAGAAAATTTATGATCTCAAAATCCCTGATCTGTCTGTGGCTGAACTTCTTTCTATCTCTCCATCTGTGGCTGAAGGCATGAAGAAATGGGTTTCTTGTCAACATGTGGAAATTGGTCCAGACAAATTGAAGGTCTCTTCTGGCACTTTGATGGAGGAATCTGGTGGAACAGATCCCCCTTCAGATGCCAATTTGTATTCCTGCCCTCTTGGATTTCTTCCCTGCTATCTTGGTGAATCCGCTAAAGCAGTTTCTCTTCTTGTGGATTTGGGTTCTCAGCTCAACTTAATCTCAGATGCTATGGCCTGCAAACTCAAGCTTAGCCCAACGGTCAGCTTCACTTCTGTGGTTTATGGTATAGGGAATCGGTCATGTGAACTGGTTGGTATTGCGGAGGATGTTCCAGTTTGAATTGGTCAAAATATTGTTGGAACTTGTCACTTCTGGATCACTCTTTTTGAAGGTCCTATGATCTTGGGCCAACCTTTCACAATGGATTTTGGTGCTACCCTGATTTTTTTGGATCAAGTTGGGGAGAGAATCCTTCTCCCTGATGCTGATGGCAGAAAAATTGAAGTTCTGCTTTTTTCCTTGGATTCTGGTTGTTGGGAATGAGATTTTCCTGGTCTTTCTCCCAAAAAACTTCCAAAGGGAAAGCAGAAGGACAACTCTCATTCCTCTCAGCCTCATTTTTTATTGGATTAGTTGATCCTACTGATAGTTGTAGTTCCTCTCAGCCTCAGACTTCAACTTATGGATCAACTTCAACCTCAGAGGCATATTTTTTGTTTTCCTCATCATCTCTTCCTCATCCAAATAAGATCAAAATTCAAAAACATAAAAAATCCGAAAATTTCAAAAATATTTCTTCTCTCTCTGGGTCTTTTGTATCTTCTTTTCCTTTTTCTCTTCAGCCTGATCAATTATCCTCTACTCCAGTTTTGAATCTCCGCAATGAGTCTAAACTAGATCCTGATCTCAATTCTTTTCTTGGTGGTTTTGGTATGAAGGAGTTTGGTCTTAAGTGGAGGCAATGTGGGGTAGAAGTAAGTCCTCCCAATTGTGCACCATCAGGGGCCTCTACTACTGTCATTTTTGAAACTATACCCTGTGCCACACATGTGAGCAATGCGTTAGCTTTTGGATCCTCTTTTATGGAAAAGGCACCTTTCAAGGATGAGGTGGAACATTGAACTTGGAATATGTTGGAACTTGGCCTCAGTTTTTGTAATCAGGTCTCACTGGTCAATTCTTGGAGGGAGGAAGGATTCCTCTCTTTTTCCACCAAATATAAATCAGTTGCCAAAAAGGTTCAACCAGTCAACCAAACAATTTCTCTCAACCTCAACCCTCCTCTTATGCCCCCCCTCTATCCCGCAATACTTACTGTGGTTTACCTCAATCTCTTACTGGTCCATTCATCCCCTCTGGTTGTGTCACTGAAGAACATCTGAAAGTGGTCAACTTTGGTCCAGATGGATGGCTTCTTCCTGATTAGTTGAATTTGATCAAAAATTTCTTAGCCCTTAGGGGAAAAACTATTGCTTTCTGTGAAGAAGAGAGAGGTCTCTTGAAAGAATCCTATGACCTCCCTTAAATTATCCCTGTAGTATAAAATGATCCCTGGCAAAAGAAGAAGATCCCAATCCCTTCTTCTAAAGTTCACAAATTCATCAAGTTGGTCCGCAAACAAGTCCAAAACAGTTTATATGAAAAATCCACTTCTAGATATTTGAGTCCTGTTTTCTGTTTTCTCAAGAGTAATGGTAAACTTAGAATATTTCATGATCTCCAGCCTCTAAATAAGGTTACTATTAAAGACCCTGGTATTCCCCCTGCTACTGAAGAATTTGGTGAATCCTTCTCTGGGAGAGCTTGCTATGGTCTAGGTGACATTATGGGTGGCTATGATGAACAATCCTTACCTCAAATTTCTTGTCCTCTCACTACTTTCAATACTCCTCTTGTTAGTTTCCAACTTACTCAATTACCCCAAGGTGCCACAAATTTGGTTTCAGTCTATCAGGCTCAGATGGTTTGGATCCTCCAGGATGAAATCCCTGATCATGCTGGTATCTTTATTGACAATGGAGGGATTAAAGGTCCAGTTTCTGATTATAACAATGAGCTTTTACCTTGGCATTCAGGAATCCGTCAATGTATCTGGGAATATGCAACCACTTTGGAAAGGATCCTGTTTCAAATCAAGGAGTCTGGGCTCACTGTCTCTGGATCCAAATTTTCTGCCTGTGTCCCTGCTTTGGAAATTGTTGGTCATGTGGTCTGCAAGGAAGGAAGAAGGATGGCTCCATCCAAATTCAACAAAATTCTCTCTTAGCCTACTCTCATGAATCCAACTGAAGTCAGTGGTTTCTTAGGTGTTGTAATCTATGTTTGGATCTTTATCCCTTCTCTATCCAAAATTTTCATTCCTTGCATCACTTAACCAGGAAGGGTGCTGAATGGTTTTGGACCCAAGCTTGTGAACAATCATTTCAGATGCTCAACACAAGTGTTGGAAAAGAAATTTTCTTGAAGAAGATCACTTATGGACCTAATTCTGGCAAGATCAAGCTTGCTTTGGACTCTAGTTATCAATCTGTTGTGGCTGTCCTTACTCAGGAAGATGAAAATGGTTTGTATTGTCCTACTCTGTATGAATCTCTTCTTTTTTCAGAGGTGGACTCCAGGTACTCCCAGCCAAAACTGGAACTTTGTGGTGTTGCCCAAATGTTGAAGAAGCTCCAAAATGTTCTCTGGGGTCAACACTTTGAGTTACAAGTCAATGCACAATCCATCATTGAAATGATCAATGCCCCCAGTCTTCCAAACGCTCCAATGACTTGTTGGGTGGCTTTCATCCAGTTGTTCTATTTTGATATTGTTCATAGGCCTGGAAACTCCTTAACCATGCCTGATGTTTTATCTCAAAGCCCTCATGGAGATGAAGAATTGGATGTTGGAGTAGATTTCAACAAGGAGGAACCCTTAATTTTTCCTGTCTTCACCTTTTCCTCTCAAGATTATTCTGGCTTCCAACAAGGCTTCTGGATTAAATTAGAGCAGTATCTTCCCATTCTCCAAAGGCCTCCTGATCTCTCTGCTAAAGATTTTCAATCACTCAAAAGGAATTCCTCCAATTTCTTTGTCCAAGGTACTAGGCTTATGAAAAGAAGCAACCATTGTGCTCTTATAGTTTTCACCATTCCTTCTAAACAAGATTCAATCCTTGAAAGTCTCCATGAAGGCCTTTGTCATTGTGGGGAAACCAAAACTTATCCTCAAATATCCAAACAATTCTGGAGGCCATCCTTGAAGAAATCAGTCTCTCAATGGTGCAAGAGTTGTGAAGTATGTCAGAAACATGATCTTAGGCGCCCAGAAGAGATTTTTTATCCCACTGGAGAGTCCACTGTCTTTGGAAGGATTGCTATAGATGTGGTTCATATTAAGGCTGGTGGAGCTAAGTACCTCATAGTGGCTAGAGATGATTTTTCTGGATGGGTTGAAGCAAAATTACTTAAGAACCTCTGCTCTGAATCAGTAGCAGCCTTCCTCTATGAGACTTGGACAATGTGTTATGGCTTGGATTGATCTTATTCAACTGATGGTGGCTCTGAGTTTGGCGGCAAACTGGATGAAATGATCCAATTGCTTCCTGGTCAACATAGGGTGACCACTCCTTATTATCCTGAAGGTCAAGGAATGGTGGAAAGAGGCCATGCTCCTTTGAAGGCTGCCCTTGTCAAGCTGGCTGGTGAAAGTGGAAAGAATTGTTGCAAATTTCTTCCTCTGTGAAGATTCAAAAGATTTGATTACCTGAACCAACATACTAAGAAACAGAGATTAACAAATATTGAAGGAGAATTGTAAGAAGGAAGGTAGAAGAAAGATAAAGATTCTCACTCAGTACGGACATGAACAAAATAAGGCGCTCAAAAGATAATGACAATATGAGGAATGAAGAAATGAAATAGAAGGAATAGAAGGAGCTGAACAGAAATTTTTTGGGATTGGTTAGTAGTTGTTGTAGAAACTTGAAGTGAATCAACCTCACATATGAACAGGAAAAGGAAATTGGCTTAATAGATTGGTTGAGGTGTTGAGAAAAGGGTTGATTGTTGAGGACAGTAGGTTGAGTGTTGGATGGGAGCTGATGGAGCTTGAGGAGTTTATATGAAGGTCAAGGGATGATGAAGAAGGGATGAGCGGAGGATAAATGGAGGGGAGTGGTTGGATGAGAAGAGGAACTGATTTGAGTGGTTGATGGAGGAGCGGAAGCGCATGATAGAGTGGTGGAGGAGCAGATGATGGGATGAGGAGGGAGCGGATGGGGAGCGGATGGTGAAGTGATGGGTGAGCGGAAGGATCAGATCGTTGAGGAGCGGGTAAGTGGATGATGAATGAGAAGTGGTGGTGACGGATGACGGATGCAGGAGCTGGAGGGGGGTTTAGGTAAACTTGAGCGGGGGTTAAATCAGTGCGGGGAGCGGGAGCGGTGTGAGAAGCGGATTTCCTCTCAACAATCTGGTCCTCTTCTCCAATTGAATTTCAACTAAACAAACCACTGGCTACTCACCTTATGAAATTATCTTTGGAAAAAGGGCTTTCCTTCCTCTTGATCTGGAAATGGAATCTTTCTTAGGTATTACTTGGGAAAAGGTTTCTTCCACCACTGATCTATTAGTTGCCAGATCCAAGAAACTGGAGAAAATTGAAGATGTTTGTGACAGAGCCTTATCAGAAGATGATGGAGTCAAGAGAAAAATCATTCCAGTATTGGGAGAATAAGCACTTCAATCAAATCAGGGATCCCTTGAATCCTGGGGATCTAGTCTTAGCTTTTAATTGATCCTTGGAAACTCAGTGGGGAGAGCTTTTCTCTAACCGCTGGAATGGACCTTATTGAGTGGTCAATCAATTCAGGGGTGGATCATATTTTTTGGAGGAGCTGGATGGTACTCAGATATCCAGAAGGTTCTCTGCTGATCAGATCAAGAAATTTCATTGTTTTGGAGGAAACTTGTTCCAGAAGTAAGTCCTCCCAATTGTGCACCACCAGGGGTCATCTGCTGCAGTTTGTTGTGACACTCTACTGTATGCCACATATGTGAGCACCTGGGACGCCTTCTTCATTCTTTTATCTCAGCCACTTCCAGGACCTTTTCTTTGGATGGATCAAGCTCCCTTTTCAATCACCCTCAAGATCAAACGGGTGTTTTTCTGTTTCAATTTCTCAGTCTCTTATTTTTATATATATGATCAAACATACTCAGATGCAGACTAGGGACAGTCTGTAAGTTCAAGAGAGATGTGGTGCCCAATCTGGGACACCTCTGGACCATTAAGGAAAAAGTAAAATTTTTTATGAACTTTTCTATATCCTCCATTTAGATCCAAAAAAAAAAAAACTTTTTGATCCAGAATGATTCCCATATCCAGTTCCCAAACTTCCAGCTCCCACTCTCCTAGTTTTCTAGGATCATCTCTTGGGTGCCTAGCGCCCGGTCCTGTGTTCCAATCCCCCCTCTCTGACGGTACTTCTTCCCTTTTGGGCCAAGGACCGGTCGGAGCGAATTTGCTTGCTTCATCCAATGTTCATCATCACCACACCCCCCATCATTGCCATTTGGATTTTCCAAAGTTCATTGGTTCACCTCAACCAAGAATTGGCGACCAATCAAATCCAACTGATTGGTTGATGATCATCAGGTCTATCCATCTCCCCATCTAGCTTCCTCCTTCTTGGTCTCCTTTATGTAAATCTACCCCTCAATGTCCACTTGCAATCCAGTTGAAATTTGTTATTGTGAACAATGATCAGCCTGTCAGGAATACTAGATATTTCAGAACTATAAGCATAAATTGGTCCAAGGACTCTCTTTGCCATTTTTGATCAATTGGATGTGTGGAAATATTACTAATCTCATTGGTTGTTTACTCACCAATAAACTCATCTTCCAACGCAACCTGGCCATCTATTTCAATATAATTTATCTCATCCTCATTGCTCAATTTGTACTCTATTCCAATCCATCATTGGGATTGGCATTTGGATCATCATCATCATCATTGTCACCACCACCACCATCATCATGAGACAAACCAATCATCACCTCAGCCTCATTGTCCTCAGCATCTTTCCAATCCAACAATCTGTCACACGACCACCCCACGTACTATAGGGCAATTCTTAGATGATTGTGAGCGCGAAGGAATGCCAAGTGCAAGGGCAAGTGCAAAGAGCAAGACTCAGTTGCAAAGTGCAAACTTGGTTATGCCACTCAACAAACGGCAAGAGGAATGGAATGTGTTCCAAAGAAGGAAACCCAACCTGAGTCCGATGTGATAACTAGGTTGTAGCAAAATGCAAGAACGTATGAAATTAACTAACTGAGGAGACAATCATCAGGCAAGGGGATAGCCCTTATAAGGTAATCAAAAGTGACTAGATACAACCTGGTGATGAGCTAACTACAGTTGAAGTGGTGAGGCAATGAATGACAGGAACGGGAGAGGAAATGAAGCAGTGGTATAGATCCAAGGTCATAGCGTAAGTGCAAGACAATAGAATCTGAGCGTACAATTGTATGACAAATTGGGACAGGAGCGAGTGACATTGAAGGTAATGCAAATGAGAGGTAATAGTGTATGCAGGGTAGGGACTAGTCCAATTGCAAACTGTACAGTAGTGATGGCTTAGTTAGACGTAGATGCGAACTAACAAACAATGCATGACCAAAGATGGAAGTGGGAGGCTGTTGATTGGCCAGGGAAGGAGATTGGATCTCATAATGGATGGCCAACCGGTATGGAGTTAACCGCAAAGTTCCCAAGTATATACTGAGTTGGTCGCCAAGATTGGAAGGTCAGCGCAAGCCAGAGGAAATAGCCAATTGCACCATTGATGTTTTGCTTTTATTTGTGTCACGCTTTTAGACTGAGGTAGATGGTAATGAGGAGAGGGCATGTCGAAGTTATGAAGACAATAATCCCTAAGTGCAAAGCATGACAGTTGCCTGGGTATAAAGACGCAAGCTCCTGCAAGCGCTCAGATAAATTTTCCCATTGAATTCAAGTCGTTAAATATTACTGTATACCCTTACACATTATTTAATTTACTACTTAATAGATTTATAATTTATATAAAATGTCGTCATTGTTTTCCCGCCGTTGCAAAAACTGTATTTGCCAAAACAAATGTTGTGTTCCTAGTACTGCCATCCGAGGCCTTCGAGGCAAGTACGAGCAATTTTGCCTTTGCAAAGTGGCATGTAACTTCCCTATAAATGTTGAGTCGTCTGTCAAGGGTCCCGCGGAATCATCAAGGGAGATGCGAAGTTGTAGGTCCGTGCCAAGGGTTAACTACGAGATACCACCGTTGCTGGAGATCAAATACTTGGGGACTTGAGTTCCTGGTAAGTACTAATCTGGACTGACTAATGATCATAAAATAATAACTAATTTTGCTTATTTTGCTAGTGTTGCTCGTTTCCAAAGGTATACCACAAATACACCACCACCACCGACTGAACTCCTGAGGGCCCAGATGAATGCCAAGGTGCGAGGCAAAGTGTCCGGTGCGGAACCGGTAGGAATTATAACCAAGGAAGCAAGAGAGGAGGAGGGAAACAAAGTGG
Organism: Puccinia polysora; assembly: GCA_025617555.3. Taxonomy (NCBI): domain Eukaryota; kingdom Fungi; phylum Basidiomycota; class Pucciniomycetes; order Pucciniales; family Pucciniaceae; genus Puccinia; species Puccinia polysora. The sequence goes on along the minus strand of CM062625.1, from coordinate 48,891,366 downwards.
AAGGAGAATTGGGAAATGTAGGAAACGGAAATGGAGGGAGAGAAGGAGTGGATGAATTGGGAGAAGGAAATGAAGGAGATGGAGGGTATGGAGTGGATGGAACAGAAGAAATGGAAGGCCAAGGCGAAACGGATCCAGTGCGAGTTGTAGGGCCGATCAAAACGGATGCAAGGCGGCTGACAGACAATATTGGAGAAGGCACGTCAGGAGGCCAAAGGAAGAGAGCATACAAAGAGCTCTTGGAGGAAGGTGGATGGAATGCTCGGCCAAAGCAAGCTCAGATTGCGAGGTGCGAGGAGATCTTTGAGAGGCACATTGTAACAGAAGTGCTAGTTCTCCAAAGAATATCCACACTAATCAATGATGAAGACCTGGATACTTTTTGATCCATGGTTGCGGAATTGACGGCAAATTGGGAGGATGCGGAGAAAGAAGTAAAATAAAATTTGTAATTATAAATATATATATATATTTTTTATTTATAAATAGAAATATTATTATTATTATTATAATTTAATAATAAGGAATGAGGATTTATTTAGTAGAAATGAAAGGAAAATGAGAAAAAGGAATAACACGGTGAGATGGATGATTTAACTGATGGAATGTTGGTGTGAAATAAAATGGGATTAGATGAGATGGAATATGGAATGGCATGGGATTGCATGAGATGGAATGTGAGATGAAATGGGATTGGATAAGATAAAATGTGGAATGGAATGGAATGGGATTGGATGAGATAAAATGTGGAAGGGAATGGAATGGGATTGGATGGGATGAAATGTGGAATGGAATGGGATGGAATTGGATGGGATAGAATTAATGATTGTTGAGGTTTGCAAGGGTAGCTTGCATGGAAGTCTCAAATCAGGTTGGGTGAATTGCGAAGGTGATGGGCTAGTTCCCACGAGGTGCAATCTTTGTCGGACTGGAAGCCAGACCATTCAACGAGGTATTGAAGTTTTCCTTTGCGTAACCTGGAATCCAGAATACGGCTTAATTCCCATTCTTGATGATTGAGGAAAGTGACCGGTTCAGGAGGGGGATGAGTCTTGCCCGGGTATAGGACTTGATCTGGCTCTAGGAAAGACACATGAAAGACTGGGTGGATAACTTGCCATTTTTCAGGTAAAGTAAGTTTAAAGGCATTAGGGGAGATGACTGATTCTACTTTAAAGGGGCCAAGCTTTCTTTTGGAGAGTTTGCGAGTTGGGCAAGTGCTGCAAATGTTGCAAGCATTGAGCCATACTTGATCTCCTACTGCAAAGGTTGGGGCCAAAGTGCAAGATTGGTCTGCTTGCTCCTTATAGCGCTGGTTTGCTTCTTTGAGGTTGGTTCAAAGTTGCAATTGAAGGGATTGAATTTGTTCAAGGTAATTGGTAGCAGGTTGAGAAGGTGATACGTGAAGGGAAGAGAAAGTTGGGTTTCTACCAGAAAGAGTTTGGAAGGGCAACTGTTTGGTGGAGGAATGAGTGGAGTTGTTTTAGGCAAATTTGGCTAGTGGGAGCCATTGCAACCAGTTGTCTTGTTGATAGGAAAGATACATTTGAAGATATTGTTTGAGAATCTGATTAACTCGCTTGGTTTGCCCATCCGTTTCCAGGTGGTAAGCCGTTGATAAATTGCAAGTGATCTTCAAATGTTGGCATAGCAAGGTCCAGAAGCTTGAGACAAACAGAGATCCACAATCACTAAATATATTATCAGGGAGACCATGTTTTGAAAATACATATTCTATGAACAAGTTAGCTAAGTCTTCTGAAGAGGCCGTCACATTACTGCGTAGAAATAAAGCCATCTTCAAGAAGCGATCTACTATTACTAGAATAGCATCATATCCACTAGAAGAAGGTAATTGAGAGATGAAATCCATAGACAGTGAGTGCCAAGGACGAGGTGGAATTGGAAGTGGCTGGAGCAGCCCATACTTCCGGTGTTTCAAGGACTTGTTACAATTGCAATCATAGCAGGCGCTAACATAGTCTTTTACTTCTTTGGTCATACCAGGCCAGTAGAAGTCTCATTCAATCAATTGGTAGGTTTTATCCTGCCCATGATGACCAGCAAGCGGAGAATCATGCCGTGACTCGAAGATATCTAACTTAATGCAAGAATTATCTGGTACTACTATATGATTATCATAGACTAAAAAGTCATTATCATCAATACTGTAACTATTATCTAATAAGTTTGCACTTTTGCAAAGTTTGATGCACTTGGGGTCGTTGCGTTGAGCTTGTTGGAGTTTGGAAGCCAAATCTTGTAAGTGAGCAATGATTGAACTGAGTTGGGAAGATTGGGTTGAGAAGAGTGTCCTAAAGTTTTCAGGGTTGTTTTTGGCAAAGGTGCTCCCCCCCTGGGTAAACGTTTTCCCGAAGTGATAAAGCATCAGGAACTACTGATTGTTTCCCAGGATGGTACGTGATTGTAAAGTGGAACTTGGAGAGGTATTTGGCCCATTGTGCCTGTCTACGTGTGAGGACTTTTGAGCTCATGAAATACTTCAAAGAATTATGATCAGTTAAAACCTCAAAGGATTCCCTAAGGCTCAAAAGGTATGAACGCCATTTCTTCAAGCAATAAAAGATTGCGAGAAGTTCCTTGTCATGAATCTAATAGTTAAGCTCTGCAGCAAGCAACTTGCGAGACTCAAAAGCTACGGGATGAAAGAGAGAAGTGGAGGAAGAAAACTGCGAGATTACTCCTGCAATTGCATAGTCGCTTGCGTCTGTTTTGAAAATAGTGCGAGCTAGCTCGTTGAAGTGAGCGAGTACCAGAGCAGTGGTGAAAGCTTTCTTCAGATCTTCAAACTCCAAAGCAGCTTTTTTGGTAAAAAACAAAAGGGGTGTCTTTTTGAAGAAGGTTAGTAACATTCACGGTTTTTTTGGCGTAACGTGCAATAAAACCTCTATAGAAATTACTGAAACCAAGGAAAACTTGAAGGGATTTAACGGAAGAAGGTGGGGGCCAGTCCAATATGCATTTGCTTTTGGCTGGGTCCATCAATAGTCCTTTCTGCAAGACTACAACACCTAGAAAATGAAGAGAAGAGGAATGGAACTTGCACTTAGAGGCTTTTGCAAACAGGTTATTCTTGTGAAGTCGCTGCAGCACCTCTCGCACATGTGCAATGTGATCTTCAAGTTTCCTTGAGTAGACTAGTATATAATCAAGATATACCACAAGGTATTTACCTACAAGATCGGAAAAAATGTTGTTGACAAAATGTTGAAAAGTGGAAGGAGCGTTACAGAGGCCAAAAGGCATGACGGTATACTCATAACTGCCAAACTGGGTTCTCATCGTGGTCAAATACTCATGACCTTCCTTAATACAAATTAGGTTATAGGCACCTCGAAGGTCTAACTTTGAGAAATAAGTAGCTCGATGGAAGAGGGTGAGGAGATGTGACATAGGCGGTACTGGATAGGCATTCTTCCGGGTTAACTGGTTCAGTTTCCTGTAGTCAACACAACGGCAAATTCCGCCGTCCTTCTTTGGAACAAATAGGACAGGTGAACCAGTAGTTGAATTGCTTTGTCGAAGAAATCCTTTTGCTACATTTTCCGCAATGTAGTCTTGAAGCGCAATTGATTCTTGCATTGAGAGAGAGTAAACTGGTCCTGGTGCCGGAGGTGGGCCAGTAAGTTTGATCTTGTGATTTTAAGGACGGGATGGAGGCAGTTTATCTGCTTTTGCAGCTGAAAAGACATCAGCAAAGTCATGATAAACCAAAGGTAAAGACTCTCGAATGATTTCTAAATCTTCAATCTCTTCATCTTTGAGCACCAGGTTTGAGGTGCTTGCATGGTGCGAGAGGATTAGGGAGCTCAAAATACACCTTTTTGTTGGTGTCTGTTTCTCTTCAAAGGAACAGGAAAGAGGTAAGCTGGATAGGTAAGCAATAACTCCTAAATCTGAAGAGGGAATTTGGGAATGAAGGTCAGGATATTGAAAATCTCCTGGCGGAAAAGTGTCATACAACTCAATGACAGTGTCAGGTAGGCTGTTTAAACCCTGATTTATGGAAAGTTTAGCGTTTTGTGGGTGCGAGGTTTGATGGTTAATTACTCCTTCTTGCCAATTCACATCCAGATTCCAGTAAACTAGGAAATCATGGCCTAGAATGGTATCATCCATTGCGGGTATAGCCAAGACAAATAAATCCCATTCAAAGCTGGGGAAATTAGAGAATGCAAAGTTCCATTTTGCCTTTTGGGAAACCCAATAAGATGGTTCAGTCTCACTACTTACTAAATAGATAGGAAATTTATCTATCTCGGAACGCGTAAGATTTTTGGAAGTGGCAAAAGATTCACTGATGAAGGAAACATTAGTGCCGGAATCAAGTAATACTTGATAAGGAGTGTTGTCGGAATGAAATAGGATAAATCTCAAACTTGGAGCAACTAGTGACTCGCAAGTGCAAAGATTTACTCGCAGTGATTGAGATAATGTGTAGTTTTCATTGGGAGTATCAGAAAAACTACAATCTAATTTTTTGACTGCTTAGCTGCTTCACATGCTAACCGCTTTGCACAGCTGTTGACATCATGTTTTCTTCCACAATACATACACAGCCCGTTCTTTTCCCTTTGTAGCCGTTCCTCATTTTGAAGCATCCCGGTTTCTTTGTCCAAGAACTTTGGAGTTTTGGCAACGGCTTTCCCTTTCAAGTTGGAGTTCAAAGTTGGGGTTGGTTTGGATGGTTTTGGGTTCCTTGTGTTTTGCTTTGAGGAGTCGTCCACCCTTGGAGCCGAGGTGGACGGTCCATGGTTGTTTTGCCGAGAGCAATTCTTGTCATGATAGCCATTATCAAGCTCAATCACTCGATTGATTAGATGCTGAAGCAAGGTTGTCTTATGACCCCCAACTGCAAGCTGTTCGATTAAGCGTGCCGGGAGACCCTTTTGGAAATGGAATAGAAGAGCGGCCTTGTTCCACTGGATGCAAGACTGCAAGGTTTGAAAATGAGAAATATAAACGGAAGCTCTACTATTCTCCTTCATAACTAAACTATTAAGTTTGTATTTGGCGTTTCAAAATTCATTGGGATCGCCAAACAGGGTGAACAGTTGTTTCTCAAACCTGTCCCAGGTGTTGAGAATACAAGTGGGACTGTTGTTGGAAAAAAGTTCAAGGTACAGTTTGAACCACTGCAAGGCTCTACCTCCTAAGAAGGATGAAGCATACATAAATTCATGTCTATTGGAAGGGAAATTGTTGGAGTCGTTTGAAAAGATGATTTTACAAGACTGTAGGTAGGATCTAAGCTTATGAGGGTGTTCTCCTGTAAAGTGATTGGGTTGTTTCATGCCCGGAGTGCAAAAGCTAGGAGAACTTGGACTAGATCGCTGGGCACCATGAGTGAGGGCCTGGATCAATGTTGAAAGCAGGGTCAGAGCATTGGGCTCAGGAGCAGTAGTGCAAACCCCTGGTCTACCACAAGTTGAGGTTTCATTGGAAGAATGATTGGAGTCTGCCAATTCCGCAAGAGGGTCCGTCGGAGCATCCCGTGGAGGAGCCCAAGGATCATCAAGAGGTTCAAAAGATGGGGATTTAGAAGGAGGAACAGGATCTAAGGGTTTTTGGGCCCAAGGAGCGCTGGTTCTCCCTACCCGATGGATCTCATCATTTTAAGGGGCAAGGGAAGCGTTCCCGGTTGACCGAGTACGTGACATTGAGAAGAAGAAGTCTACTATAGGTTGGCAGGCTACAATAGATGAGTTGAGTTAGTTAATTTACTGTCACACGACCACCCCATGTACTATAGGGCAATTCTTAGATGATTTTGAGGGCAAAGGAATGCCAAGTGCAAGGGCAAGTGCAAATAGCAAGACTCAGTTGTGAAGTGCAAACTTGGTTATGCCACTCAACAAATGGCAAGAGGAATGGGTTGGGTTTCCTTCTTTGGAACACATTCCATTCCTCTCACTGTTTTTTGAGTGGCATAACCAAGTTCGCACTTCACAACTGAGTCTTGCTATTTGCACTTGCTCTTGCACTTGGAATTCCTTCGCGCTCACAATCATCTAAGAATTGCCCTATTGTACGTGGGGTGGTCGTCTGACACCATCAAGGCTTGCTGCATCCAGGTTCAATCCAACAATCCCTCTTGAACAATCTTCAGAGAACTGGTCACCCTTAATCAGTCAACCAATCCCCCCAATTGCCTTTGGAGCAATCCTCAACGGCAACCTTGTTGCATTTCCACCTTGAACCTCCCAATCACGCGGCTGAACCTCCTCCGGCCGCAAGCTTGGTCTTGCGCGGCCATCCTAACCTGTCCTTCATCACCAGCTGCGCCCAACTCTGACCTCTGGCCAGCTTTTTTTGTTGTTGTTGTTTGTTCATCCTCATTTCCTATTTATTTTTCTGTGTTCATTTTTTTATGAAATATCCCAGTTGTGTTCTGTTCATCATCACTTGTTTTTTTTTCTGGACCTGATCAATTATTTGAAAAAAAAACTTGTTTTCCGCTCTATTTTTAGTATCTCTTGTAAATAGTCTACAGGGACCCATGGCCCATAAAAGGAGGGGCTGTCCCCTGCCTTTTTCAAAATATCCATGGGAGTGTGTGCATATGCCCCCCTGGTTATCATTGAAATCTGATCCTCATCCTCATCCTGGGTATATCTATGATTGCCCCCTGATCCATTGATCCTTAGTCTTTTCCCCTCTGTGGCCTGATCCTTATCACCAACCAATAGCCTTGCCGGTTGAAGAGAATTCTGTCCGTTGGAATTCTTGAGTGTGTTATACCACTCCTTGATCCCTTTCTCTGACAATACTGGTCTTGATCCCTCCTGGATCATCTTTCTGGAGCCAATAAAGATTTATTGAAGAGGTCTTATTAAGCTTAAGACCTGGAGTGTTATAAATCCCTTTTTTTTTTTTGGAGTTGCATTTGGCTAGCCTACTCTTGAGTTCCTTGAGAAGTGTTGAGGTTATCCTTGCTTCAAATCAGTTTACTTGTTTCTTTTAGAGCTTCTTCAACATTGTGCTTTGTCTTTTACAGATAACCTCAGTTATCTGGTACCCTTCAAGCGCTTGATTGCGGAGAGTTGCGCAGGTTCATTGAGAACCTGGAGGTTGGTTGGGTTTGAGTTGATCATCCCCAATCTTCTGCTGAGGACCAGAGTTATTAGCTTGTGGTCATTGTTTACATGCAACAGCTTTGTTCTTTGAACTTTAAACCAACTTAAGCTTCTTTTGTCCAAGTTTTTCCCACATAACCTTGGCTCAGATAGTGCTGTTCCATTGCTACCAAACTACTATCATCTTTATCCTTTACTACTTGATCCCTCATTTACCAGGTTCTGGACCTTGATCTTGGTTACATTTAAATATTTTTGTAACACTAACAAGGGAAGCCTAAACCGCACCTTTTCCCTCCACAGAACTGCCATGGCCTAGCACTGTTTGGAGTCTTACAGCGACCACAAGGGGGACAGGGGCACTACGCCGCCACAATTGCAGAAGCGGGGTGGATTGGATCAGATTGGACGGATCATGTGGATTGCACATTGCAAAACGCGTGGATGTATCTCCAATATCTGGAATGGCACGTTGGGCGGATGCAGACATGTGCGGGGGACTCCAAGTTGGCCACAGCGCAAGGGCTGCATCGTGAGAAGGAAAAACCGGGTGGTTGTAATGGCAGGCTGGTAATACAGATGGATCTGGGGTATGGGATGTTGATCATGGGATGGGGTTGAAAGGATAGAGTTAGGCTAGGGTTCTGTACTTAGGGGTTGTATTTCATATTCTTTTTTGCTTGCGGTTGTACCTAGTTCAGGTTTGAGGGGAAGGTTACTTGAACTGCACCCTCAAACCAGATGGGTGATCTTATCTTTCACGGAGGATGGGGAAGGATTGAAGGAACAAGGATCAAGGAACTCATCTTATTATTCTTTTTCTCTCTCTCCTCTCTCTTTAACTCATTGCGTCCAGCCTCCTTAAAGACGCTTGGACCATGAAATCTTGAACTTGAGGAAAAATAAGGGATTTTCCCCCTTTTTGTTTCCACATCTGGGGCTCTGGCCCAGAAATCTTTTGTCAAAGTCTCTCAAAGGTACCCAAGGTGCTACCAGCATTTGCCCCTCCTTTTTCTTCCTCCTCCTGCCATCTTCTCATTGATCAAAATTACTACCCTCACATTTGATTCAAAGCTGCGGGTGTGGAGCAATTCATCTCACAATATGAATTGATTGCAGAATCCAAAGATGCATTGGATTCTGATAAGGCGCGCCATATTGTCTTTTTCATCATGAACGCGGAGGAGCCTTGGGACTTAGAGGAGATGGGGGGCTACCAGAACCTGGATTGGCCAAAACTGAAGGTGGACATGTTGGCAAGATGGGGGAAGCGCAATCCTTGTTTTTGCAAGGGTAATTTCAAGCAAGCCGCAGAATTGAATTACGGGGCAGCTCCACCACCGGCAACCATCCCTTGGGTTAGCAAACTTGCAGAGCTGGCAAGGGACCTTGAGATCTATTTGAAGGGTCTTCAGCTTCCTAGCACACCCACGCCTTGGATGTGCATTAATTGGAAGAATAACAGCTTTTGGAAATTGGGAAACAAGAACTGGACACTGGATTTAAACGGGGGATTGGTTTCCCCAGAGGAGACAGGGTATGTGTTGGGAAAGCGGGTATTGGCGGAATTGGTTCAGCCTGTTGCTATGAAGCAAGCAAGGAAGAGGGAACCAGGAGCGGAAATTTTGCCCAATTTGGGAACCGGTGAATGGCAGACAGGTCTCACCAAGAGGGAACCAGGAGCGGATATTTTGTGCAATTGGGAACTGGTGAATGGCGGATGGGTCTCACAGAGAGGGAACCAGGAGCGGATATTTTGCGCAATTTGGGAAGCAATGAAAGGTGGGAAGGTTTTGTGGAGAGGAGAGGAGCGGTGGCGGAAGGAACGGGTCAGGCATTGGAGGATTGCAACCAGAGCCAAAACTCTTTGACAGCGGGGAGGATGCAAGGAGGATGGAAGGACGTGGATTGCGGGTAGTGCGGGATGGATGGGCCAAGGATGGGCCCGGTTCCATCATGGCTAGCGGAGATTTTGGCATTGGTGCAACAGACACTTGTGGCAGGGCTTCAGGTGTGGAATGGGCAGGGAATGGGTCCCAATGGCATGGCTGGTGAGAAGGAAGTCAGGGTTGCGGGGGATTTGGCAGCAGAAGCGGCCTTGGGACGGAATTTTGGAAAATTGGCTGGTAGATGCGACCTCTGTGGGATTGGTTGAGGCATCAGCTGGTGACAGAAGCTAAGTTGGGGGGGAAGCTAGCGCAGGATGGGAAGGTCTGATTTGGGACCTGGACGCGAGGATAATCCCCACATTCCAGAAACGCACACAAGGACAAGCCCCAAATTCTGGATTCAAATGCATGAAAAATTTCCAATGGATGATTCAGGGAACTAGGAAAGCATGTGGTGCAGAACAAATGTAGGTTGAAGAGGGAGGTGCAGGCTTGGAAGTGGGTTGGTGCTTAAAAAAAAAAGAAAAAGAAACTCTCTTTTCAGGTTTTCTTGGGTTATCTTATATATGGAAGGTATGGATGGGTTTGGGAGGATACTTTTTCTCTCTCTCCAGGATGTGTGCGCGCCGCTGGTTTTCTTTTTGCCCTCTCTTTTCTGAAGGTGGGATAACTAGGGAAGGCGGGGGTAGGTGAGATATTGGTGGATCTCTGGGGAAAGAACTCAAGTTGGGGGGATGTGGTGTTCTTTTATAGTCACAAGTAGGAATTGGCTGCGTGCTGTGCTCCCAGAAGTAGCAGCGGGCTCAGCATCTGGAGACGCAGGGTGGATTGGATTGGATTGGACGGATTGCGCGGATTGCGTGTTGCCCAACGCGCAGATTGGATTGTGAAGATGTATCTTGGATATCTGGAATGGCGCATTGGGCGGATGCAGAAATGCGCAGGTGGCTCCATGTTGGCCATGGGGCAAGGGCCGTGTCATGAGAACAAAAAACCGGGTGGATATAATGGCAGGTGGGAAATAAAGATGGATATGGGGTATGGGATGTGGATCATGGGATGGGGTTGGAAGGATAGAGTTGGGCTAGGGTTCTGTACTTAGGGGTTGTATTTCATTGTTCTTGTTTGCTTGCAGTGGTACCTAGGTTAAGGTTGAGGGGAAGTTTACTTAAACCGCACCCTCAACCCAAATGGGATCTTATCTTATCTTATTGTATCACAGAAGAAGGGGAAGGATTGAAGGAACAAGGATCAAGGAACTCATCTTCCTGTTCTTTTTCTCTCTCTCCCTCTCTCTTTAAATCATTGCATAAAACATCCTTACAGACGCTTTGACCATTCACTCTCAAACTTGAGGACAACTAAGGGGTTTTCCACCTCTTTGTTTCCACAGCGCGCAGGCCACAACCAGTTAAAGATCCATGTCTATAAAATTCCACCACAGCATATGGGAGGGAATAATGAAAATTCATCTCCAGTCCAAAGACCTTCTTGATGTTTGTGAGAAGATACATGCCAAAGATGCCAAGGCTAGAATTATCAATAAATGGAATAAGGAAAGCTATGAAGCAGTTTGAATCATCATGAGTCTAAGAAATCAAACTGTTTTCATAGAGGTAATGTATGCCTCCACCAAAGACAACACTTGCTTACTCTGGGGCAAAATCAATAATCATTACACATCCACTATAGCCCTCAATCAGGGACAAGTATGGATGGAATGAGAAGCTCTATCTTCCAATGTTGATCTTTGCTACTTTATACACAAGTTCAGAAAAACACTGTTGGATGTAGCCTGCATTGACATTCTGTCCTACTCTATACTTGGGAAACTGTTCAAAGACACCCATATCTTTCACCTCAGTGATTGTCTAGCAATGTACAAAACTGCTGTCAAAAAAGCAAACAAAACTCTGATGGAAATCCAAAGCTTTCTGCATAATCTTAATTCCAAAGATTATTCCAAAGACACAGCTGGTTACAATGCCATTGCACTTCACACCTCTGTTAAAAAAAACTTCCCCACCAAAACAGTATATTATTGCACAAACAGTAAACAAAATAACATCATCACCTTGATCAACGCTGCAAAATTCTGGATTGAGTTCCCCCACCTAAGACCAAAGAAAAGAAGGCTGCAGCTCACATCACCATTGCTGCTTTCACACTTCAAGGTTAAGGGCTATTTTCTTCATCACCTCTCAGCATATCTCTTTCCTCAGTACCATCTACCTCAGTTTATAAGGATGAAACCAATAAAAGCACAACATGAATGGTGCATTCCACTTACTACCTGCAGCTTGTGCAAATCATCTCCAAATCTCAGCAACTCAGCCTATAATTGCAATCTTTGAAGTTAAATTTGATCAGTTTGACCAATCATTCAAGCTTTGCACTTCTACCCTTGGGTATTTACAGCCTTTAGACTTCAATTCTTGGTCATGAAAATAAAGTAGTTTGCACCCACAAATAGATAGCCACATCAAATGTATAGTTAAACCAATGTAATAGCTCCCTTCCTTGGATGATTACATCCATTCACCTGCATTTTCTTCAAATGTCATTACTTTAATGTATCACCCATTAAGCTTATGTACTTGCATGCTCTATTGTCTTGTAATTTTTTATGAACTTGGAAAAAATTTTAAAGTTAATTTCATTTTCCCATTCCATTCCTGTCATTCATTGCATCAATGCTCTCTAAGTGTAGATTACTTTCCATCAGGTTGTATATAGTCATCACCCAATTAACTTATAAGGGCTATGCCGTCTGCCTGAAGATTTTTTGGTCAGTTAGTTAATTTCATAAATTCTTTCATTTTTTACAGTCAAGTCATCACATAGGGCTTTGCCTTATTTTCTTTCCTTTGATAAAATTTCATCCCTCTTGATGTTTTTGGAGCCATAAAACCAGCCATTTGCACTTTGCAGTTAGCCTTGCTATCTCACATTCCTACTTGCACTCTGTCTCTCCCATTTTTTTTCAAAATCATCTAAGATTACCCTATAGTATGTGGGGTGGTTGTATGACAGCTTCCACATATCATTCCAATTACCAGAACAACATAAAAGTCCCTCAGAATCTACAATCCACTCCAATTATTGACTGTGGTGCAACACACCATATTTCCTTCAGCACCAACAACTTTTTCAACCTCAAATTCTTTCAACCTGGTCAGTAACTACAGGAAACAAAAGAAGTAATATCATGGTAGAAGGGCAAGGTGCTGTCATAATAACCAATGCTGATGTTACTCATTAACTTTCCAACTGCCTATTGGTTCCTTTCCTGAAACAGAATCTTAGCGCACTACTTCATCTCATTAAAATATTCATCACCATTGAGAAGAAAGGAGAGAATTTCAAAAATTCTTAAAGGAAAGAATATTCTTGTGACTGGAGATCTGGTGAAAAAACTCATGGTAGTAAACTTTGTTGTACCCAGTTTTTTTTTGGCCCCAGCGGACTTGGACATCTGGCACAAAAGGCTGGGTAACCCCAGCAATAAGATACTGAAAGCAATGGGTTTCACTGGAAATGATTCCTCTGATCGTAGTATCTGTCAAATTTCAAAATCCACAGCAAACCCATATCTTGGCTACTTCAAAAAAGCAAACACTCTCTTAGAATACATTCATCTTGACCTGGTTGGACCAATAAATGCCAGTACTGTGTCTGGATTCAAGTAATTCCCAAATTTCATTGGCTAATACTTGTTGTTTAACTTTTGAAAGCTCCTCAATTTGAAATAAAATGCACTTGAACACTTTTGCACCCTAAAGAATTTGATGGAAAACTTCAATGATTGAAATATTAAGAAATTTGTGTCAATTGGTGCAGAAAATTTGTAACTAAAGGATTTCAGGACTTGGAAAAAAAATCTATTCATCCACATCCTCTTGCCTCCAGAAAATCCCACACACAATGCCTTTGCAGAAAAATACAATTGGACAATCATTGACAAGGCAAGGTGCTTACTACAAGGGTCCAACTTTCCCAGAAGTTAATTGCTGGAGGAAGTCAATCCAGATGTATTCTTATTCAAACTAACTCCCTTGGATGTCAGGAATAATTTCTCCCCCCATTACCTCTGGCCCCATTAGGCACCTGTAATCAAAAACCTTTGGTTTTTTGGTTGCAAGGAATATATTTCTGTCCCAAAAAAATGCCAATTATGGAAGCTTGGGCCCACTGGAAAAAAAGGTATTCTCCTTGGGTATGAGAATGAAAACTATTCTTACAAGATTATCCAACTCTGTTACATGAAAATGGTTGTCACCAGACACATCAATTTCTCAAAAGACATCTTTCTGTCCCTAAAAAAGACTAGAAACTTTTCTGATTGCAGGTGGGATGATCTGGAAATTGGAGAGGATTAAATATTCTTTGATTGCAAAGGACAAATGCCTTGATTAAGGTTTGCCACTGGCAATCCAGATTCTGAATCAACAACCAATTCCTTGAGCAACAACCATGAGGAAAACACTGCTTTGCTGAGGGAGGATACCTCAGAAGATCAGCCTGAACCTGGAAGCAATCATGCCACTTCAGACAGGATGACTGTGAAAGAAATTGAGGTCATAGTTCCACAGCACCCCACTTGTGTTGAAAGCAAAATCTTAGAGATCAACACCCTTCCCTATCCACGTAGACACGCTTCCCATCTCATAGTAATGGATCCTGACCATACTCCCAAAAGTTATCAAGAGGCTATGGAATCAACTGAGAGGGAATTTTTGCTATTGGAGATCAAGAAGGAAATAGAATATGTGCAATGACTGAATTTTTGGTAAAAAACCAACAATAAGAATCAAACAAAGGTGGGAAAAACTTGGGTCTTCAAGGATAAAAAGGATCATACCAGGAAATTTTTCAAATATAAGGCCCAACTGTGCGCGCAAGGTTTTACTCAAATTTTAGGAACATATTACTCAAAGAATTTTTCACCAACAAGAAGAATAAACTTGTTGAGGTCTCAAATCACTCATGCTGCTTCAAAAGACTGCAATTATTTCAAATGGAGTTCAATTCAGCCTTTATTAATGCACAAATTGAAGAGGATGCTTGTGCCTGTTCCTCATAAAGGCCCTGTACGCTCTTATCCATGAACCTCTAGCATGGTATAAACAAGTCTCAAACTTGCTAATAAAAGTGGTTTATCCTGCTTGGTATCAGACACTTGTGTCTTTCATCAAGGGGGGGAAGTCACCTATATGGTTATTTGTTCATGTAAATGAAATCACAGTATTTGGGAACACTTTCAAAAACTTCAAAAATGAAATAAAGGAAGAATTTGATATGAAAGACCTTGGAAGGGTGGATTTGTTACTGGGCATGAGATTCAATCAGAAAAAGGATGCAATTGATCTGTCTCAAGCCCAAAATGCAAAATAAATACTTCACAATATGGGACGGATGAATGCAGATTGGTTTCTACTCCAATGATACCAAATTACCACTTAAAAGCTGCCTTCAAAAATGACATCCAGAAATCCAACCTTCTCAATGTTAATTACAAGAGTGCATTTTGTTCCTCAAGCTGCCTCAGCACTTCCACTCAACCAGACCTGGAATTCATAGTCAGTGGTCTTTCTCAACATTATTAAAAACCCAGGCATCAACATTACCATGCTTTCCTACATGTTCCAAAATCCATAAAAAAACACGGCACTTGACTTTATTGTATTTTTCAAACAAAAATTCCACTGTGCTGGCCTAGTCTGAAAAAGACTGAGGAAATTTTAGGACAACCCAAATACCTTTTTCCCAATATCTGGCCCTTTTCCAGGGCTTTTTGATCCTCTGGAGAGCAAGAAGAAATCTGTGTGTTTCACTTTCTACAGCCAAAGCCGAGTACCATGCTCTCACCAACCTGACTGGTGAACTACTATGGCTTCAAAAATTACTTGTATAAAACAATCTTATCAAAAGAAAACCAGGACCACTGACCATATTTGCAAATGATCAGGCCTGCATAGGCACCACCAACAACAATTGCAGCCCCAATGATCAAAAAAATGAAGCATGTTGATATACATATTTATTTTGTTTGAGAGGTTATCAAGAAACCATTCATTGAGATGAAATAAACAGAAAGTCTCAACATTCTGGCCAACTTCCTGCCCAGACCTATCTGCCAACCCACTAACAAGTGTCTTAAAACTTGGTTCTCCTCAATTTTGAGGTCACAGGGGGTGTGGAAGTTTGACAAATTTGGGACTGACTGAATTTCTGTCACTTCCCAATCAGGATGACACCTTTGCAGAGGCTCTGCTTTCTTTTGACACTTTTGGAGAAAAATATTGATGTCTTTGATTTTGGAGATTCATTTTTTGATTTTCAATTATGCCTATGAGCTACTTCCCCCTGTGTTTTCTTTCTCTATTTATATGATCCCACAAGTGCCTACTTTTGTTTGATTCCTTGGAGCTTGCTTCTTCTTTATCATTTCTTGACTGAATCTATTTCCTCAAACATATGTTAGTTCTCCCTGGCAAATAACTATATCATAAATGTTGCTCTCTTCACTTTATCCCTGTTCTTTTTCAAAGACTTGCCTTCATTGTGTTCACCTTTTCTTAGTTATTTTATCCTTTACTCATGTGTCTCACAAGCTGTACCTTCCCAATTGCTTGTTACTCACATTTTCTTAGTCTGAAATCCTAACAGTTCCAATTTAATGATCTTCCAAGAATTTAGCCTGATATCAACTAGTAGGGTTCACCCAGTCATAGGGGGAACTTGTTGTGAAGTGAATTGGCAATTAATGTGAATCATGGATGAAATCCAAAGATTTTCTCACTCACATGATTCCAATTACAACTTCATTTTTTCTCTTTTGAAATAATTGGAGGAGAGGGTTTTGAGAGAATTATCACTCTCTTCATTGCAGTCAAAGTAAAAATGGATGAGACAGAAAAACTCTACATAAGAAAAAATCTGGTCAAATATACAAAAATTAGTTACTGATTAACAGGATGAATGTGAGACAGATGCAGGCAATATTTTGAGAGAGAAGATTGTGAAAACAGGAACAAATGAGACACCAAGAGATATTGAAGCTCATGAAGAGAATGATGCAGGAAAGTAACTGGCCATACACTTCTGCTTAGATGATAAGCAAATTGGAGTGAGACTGACTCCTCCTCAGAAAATTTCTTTAAATATCAATTGCAGGAGTTGCACCTGGGTTGAGTCAATTTTTGTAGCTGAGAGAAAATTAAGACAATGGGGATAGTAAAGGGGTGAGCTGAATGAAGAAGAAAAATTTATCAAACTGATTTCACCTCCAATCAATGGAGCAATCAAAGCTCAAATAAACCAACTGATCAAACCTCTAACCACCTGAAAAATCACACCTTCAACAAACCAACCAATCAATATATTATTGTGATTGATTTGTTGGGTATTTGAATGAGCCATTTCTCGACCAGATAAACCTTGGCAAACCCCATCCTCATCATCCTTGTCATCTCCACCTGTCTAAATATCATCATGGATGATTAGAGCTTATGTTGCTTCAAGGATAAATTTATTAGTGAACATGGGATAGTGTGGGAGAACCAACCTCAGAATTCTTGAACATATTTTCTTGATAAAAGAAAGCCATCTCCACCATTCATATTTTCAAAGCCCTTGTAGTAAATTGATCATAAAGAAAAAGGGTCACTTTAAAATCATGCCAAAGAAATTACTAACCACATGCAAATGAAACCAAAAGGGTTTATTTTAGGAAAACAATGACCAAAATGTTGGCAAAATGGGTCATTGGCATGATTATAGCACCCATTTTGCTATTATGAGGCAAACATGCCTTCTTCCCCATGCCAGGAATGTGTGAAGCCTTTTTAAGGTTTGCAGCAATGCCTAGAGTATGCAGAAACACCAATTGATCTTGTTTTGACCCCCCAAAGGCTTTTAAAAATTAATTGAGGCCCTGGGAAGCTATTGAGGCCTCGGGACCCCTGTGGGGTCTATCTGGGGTAGAATATTTGGAGAATTCAAATATGGAAAAAAATAATGTAAATATAATATGTAGAAGTGCTAATATCAGTTGTTTTGAAAGAATTAAAATCTAACCTCAGATTTGGGAGAAAGCTTTTTCAAATGTAAGAAAAATACAAAAAATGATCAAACATCAATTTCCTTACAAAAAGTGACATATATCCAGTGTAATATAAATAAATTTTTACCAAAAATAAATAAAAAAAGAAAAATACCTATTTCATGCTTGAAATTCAAAAATTCTGAAATTTTCAAAAAAATATCATCCATTACATAAATGATTATAAAAAAAAATAAAAAACATAATTTTTTGGAGAAAATTCAACATTTGTGATGGAATGTAAGAAAATTTGTAACAAGCATAAAAAATGATAGAAAAATATTACATGGGTGATGATAAATTCACAACTCCCAGTTGTGTGGGAGTTGTTTAGTGCCCCACACGACCTGTGCGAGTTGTGTAGGGCCCCACACGACCTGTGGGAGTTATGTAGGGCCCCAGACAACCTGTGGGAGTTGTGTAGGGCCCCACAGAACCTGTGGGAGTTGTTTAGGGCCCCACACAACATGTGGGAGTCATGTAGGGCCCCTCAACGCATGGGGTCCCAGACACTACTCCAAAGGGTTGTTCCAAACACGCGCTACCCCTGGGGGGGCATATACCCCCCATAATGGGAATTTTTGATTTTTTTACCCCTGTACACAACCATTTAGACCTGCATATAGAGGTATACAACCCCCCGGGGGTTGTTCAAGAATTTAGTCATTTTTATTTTATATTTTATATTTTAAACTTTATATTTTATACTTTATATTTTAAACTTTATATTTTATATTTTATATTTTATATTTTATATTTTATATTTTATATTTCATATTTTATATTTTATATTTTATATTTTATATTTTATATTTTATATTTTATATTTTATATTTTATATTTTATATTTTATATTTTATATTTTATATTTTATATTTTATATTTTATATTTTATATTTTATATTTTATATTTTATATTTTATATTTTATATTTTATATTTTATATTTTATATTTTATATTTTATATTTTATATTTTATATTTTATATTTTATATTTTATATTTTATATTTAATATTTAATATTTTATAATTTATATTTTATATTTTATATTTTATATTTTATATTTTATATTTTATATTTTATATTTTATATTTTATATTTTATATTTTATATTTTATATTTTATATTTTATATTTTATATTTTATAATTTATAATTTATAATTTATAATTTATAATTTATAATTTATAATTTATAATTTATATTTTATATTTTATATTTTATATTTTATATTTTATATTTGATATTTTACATTTTACATTTTATATTTTATATTTTATATTTTATATTTTATATTTTATATTTTATATTTTATATTTTATATTTTATAATTTATAATTTATATTTTATGTTTTGTATTTTATATTTTATATTTTATATTTTATATTTTATATTTTATATTTTATATTTTATATTTTATATTTTATATTTTATATTTTATATTTTATATTTTATATTTTATATTTTATATTTTATATTTTATATTTTATATTTTATATTTTATATTGCATATTTCATATTTTATACTTTATATTTTATATCTTATATTTTATATTTTATAAAATATATTTTATATTTTATATTTTATAAAATATATTTTATATTTTATATTTTATATTTTATATTTTATATTTTATATTTTATATTTTATATTTTATATTTTATATTTTATATTTTATATTTTATATTTTATATTTTATATTTTTGTTTTTTTTTAAACCAAAAAGTCAAAATTTGGTGATTTTTTGGTTGATTTCTGTTTTTTATTTATTTATTTTATTTTAGTTTTTTTTAAGCCTGCAATCATTTTAGTTGTGTGGCACAGAGCACAACTATATTTGAGTTATGTACAACCCTACACAACTTGAATGTAGTTGTGCGTGGTGCCGCACAAAACTGAACGGTGATTTGGGGGCTAAACAACTGCATTCAAGTCATGTGGAGGCTACACAACTTGATTTTAGTTGTTTAGCATGGCACACAACTCAAATGGGACATTTGGCACGCTACACAACTCAAATGGGCTGTTTAGGATGCCAAATTGCCCATTTGAGCCGTGTAGCATGCCACATGACCCATTTGAGTTGTGTAGCATTCCACACGGCCCATTTGGGTTGTGTAGCATTTCACAAGGCCCATTTGAGTCCTTTAGCATGCCACAGGGCCCATTTGTGTTGTATAGCATGCCACACGGCCAATTTGAGTTGTGTGCACAACTCAAAGAGTTGTGAATTTAACATTACCCATATTACATATACGTATTTCACAAGAGGAATTTAAATCCTTCAAAATATTTCACCAAAATTTTCATCAATTCAAAAAATAAAAACATCAAATGTAAAAAATTGATTTCTTTTAATAACAATTGAAATTTACAATGAGTTTTAAATAACCTACCACAAAAATGAAACACATACAAAAATTCTATATATAACTATAATCTGATTTCTATCAAAATATCTTAAATAACTCCAACAAAGAATTCATTGAGTAAAATAATAAGGATAACAAAATCAAAAATTGATTTATTTGAATAAATTTTTTTTTTGTGATGGAATGTAAATATATTTTACCAAAAATGAGAAAATCAACAGAAATTTCATATCAAAAATTTCAATGAGAAGGATTCAGATATCATAAAATATTAAATAAAAAACTCCATCAAGCCCATGAATGATCAAAGAAAAATCAAAAGTTGATTTTTTCAATTGTCAATTTTGTATATTTTATGTTTTTATTTGTGTACTTGATGAAACGTTTTTCTGAAATATTTGAAAATATTTCATTTTCACTCATGAAATGGATATATATATAATTTTTATATTTTTTTTCATGTTTTTCACAATGGTATTTACATTCAATTAGAAATATTGACTTTTCTTTAGAAAAATCTGCTGTCAAAATGTTTTGTAATTATTTATGTACTAGATGATAATTTTTTTTTCATGTTTGAAAATATTCAAATTCCCAGCATGAACTCAGTATATTGGGCATTTTTTTGTTTTTTTATGCTTGGTACAAAGGTACTTATGCTCCACCATCAATATTCCATTTTGTGTAAACAAAATGAATCATTCTCATTTTTTGAATTTTCCTTACATTGGATGAAATATTTCTTCAAATTGAGTTCATATTTGAATTCCTTCCAAAAAAACATATATTTATAGGATTTTTCAATATATAATTAACTAAAATGGTGTCCATCATTGAATTTTCCAAAAATATCTCCCTCAGATAGCCCTCAAACTGGGTATGGGGGCCTTACTTTAGCCCCCCAGGGACTCAATTAATTTTTACAGACCTTTGGGGCCCAAAACTCCATTGAATTGTGTTTTCTTTCACCACAGGTACCCCTTTGAAAGTTCAAAAGGCTGCATGCCTTCCTGGAATGGTAAAGACGGCCTCTGGTGTCATAATAGCACAAGAAGTTCTATAATGATACCAATGACGCCTGTGGGTGTCATTACGGAATAGAATAGGCAAGGCTGTCATTTTTAATTTGACCAAAAACACCATTTTAATGGTGTTTTTATGAAATATATATGCCCCCAAACTGGTGTTTTTCATTGAACTGGTGTGTTTCATTGAACTGGTGTGTTCCATTGAACTGGTATGTTTCATTGAACTGGTGTGTTTCATTGAACTGGTTTGTTTCATTGAACTGGTGTGTTTCAGTGATCTGGTGTGTTTCATTGAACTGGCGTGTTTCATTGAAATGGTGTGTTTCAGAAATCAAAACCTCCATTTATGCATCACCATTGATCCATCATAACTAGAATGAAAAAGCACATCTAAAACTCCGCATCATCAAATCAATACACATTCCATCACTCACTATTCTTTTCAGATTGACACCAAATCAATCCCTCAATTCCACTAGATAATGAACTCATTGCTTTGCATCAAATTTTGATTGCTCTCAAAATGTCTTAACAAACCCCCCAAGATCATGTTCAAAAAGAAATCAAGCTGACTGAACTTTTGTTACTATTTGACTCTGATTCAGACCCTGAGTTGTAATCAAATTGGTTATACCTGAATACCCTGTTGGAAAACAAATACATGGTTCCTAGAAGACAAAAACTCCATCATCGCAGTTATGAATGGCAAGAGCTCCATCTCTTCCTTAATTTGAGCTTTTACCAAATTTTCCAAATTATTTGGTGTCATTGATTGAAATTTTGGAAATGATTGAAGATCATCACATCTTTCAGAGTAACGCTTGGAATCACAATGTGATCCAGCTATTCAAAAGGCATTTTCTCTCTGAAGATTGGGATCAAATGATAATGGAGAAGCTATTAATCAATTAGAAAGTCTCTACTCAATTGGATATGGAACAATTGAATCATACACCAAAAGGGTTATGATTGATATTATAGGATTCCATTGCTCAGTACTTTTCTGGAAAACCAAGGAAGAGATGAAGGAAATATCTCATTTCATGGGGGCAGAAGTGTTTCATAATAAGTTGGAGATTTATTTCTTGAGAACTATAACCAGCTTGGGCTGAGAGATCAGGAATAGACAGAAAGAAATATATCAGACAGAATCTTAAAAAGAGATAGAAAGCGTGGAGAAAGAAATGAATAATCCTACAGCGTAGATCAAAGAATGTTGTTCAAGGTGACAGCTTTGAGTTTAGAGGAGATCTGTAGACAATGAGACAATTGAGAAGGAAAGAATAAATAGAATACAAGGAATTTGAGGTACTGGAGAAGAACTATTTGAATTGTAGAGTTAGATTGACTTCAATAGAGTTTGATGTAGAAGTCGTCATCTTACCAGTCAGAGATTGGCAAATTAGGTTTGGATGTTTACTTGATGTAGGGAGGATGGCCGTCGAGGAGATTGGAAGAGAGAGAAGAATGGGAATAGAAAAAGATAGGAAAGATAGGCAGGAGATACGTAGAAAGATGGGATAGAAGAAGAAAGAAGAGAATTGAAGAAGGTCGAGAGGATGAGGAGAGGATGAGATTGTTCATTGATTGCCGTGAGATTGGACTGCAGCAGTCAGTCTGAGTATTTACGAGAAAGTCGCATCGGAGTCCCCGTTGTAGGTTCAGTGCGCATCCGCGCCCAGAGGCGCGGTCAGAAATAATAATAGATAGTAAGGGACTCTGCGCGGAGGCGCGGTAGGAGAAGATGGGTGAAAGACACCTGGGGAATATTCAACATTTCATTTTTTATTTGCTTTTTTCATGGCAAAAAAAACCTCTTGAGTCAAAAAACTAAGATTGATGGAAACCACAATTTTGATTGGAATTAAAGGCAAGCCAATTTTTCAATCTCAAACATGTTTTATGGGAGACTGAATAACAATGCTTCCTCTTTTAAATTATATACTTTGTTGATTTTCAACTAGTTTGTGATAAAAAAAAGAGGTTTGTCTCTGTCCATGCTAGCCTTCCAGGCTCTTGTCATGATTCATATGTTTTCAATTGGATTTCTATTTCACAAGAACCAAATAACTACTTTTATGAGGATCAATAACCTCTGGAAGATTCAGATTATTCCAGTGGAAAATACTTGGTACCAGCATACAACAATTTTTCTTTCATTATTAAGGAAAAACCAATTTCAACCATCATATTGATAAATCAAAATTTTGGATTGAGGATCCCATAGGAGTGCTTAAGGGAAAATGGGCCAGCTTAAGAGAAATTCAAAACCAGCTCCAAAATTCCAAAGACATGAAGATACTTATCAACTTGATTGTATGCTGTTTTATTCTCCATAACTTATTGGCTGAAATCAAAGATGAATGGGATGGAATATTTAAAGATGAAATCCTTGATCATCCTCAAGAAATCCCAGCCTCATCTCATAATTTGTCTTTTGAAATGAGAGAGCATATTCTACCTCTCACACTTTCTCATTTTGAATTGTGATTTTTTCCCCTCAAGGTTTAACATAAAACCAACACCTCCACATTATCAACAACCACTGCAACCACCTCTTCTTCACCAAACTACACATCATGGAGATTCACCTCCTCAGGTAATCATCTTCCGCCAGCCAATTCCTCCCGCACCACCAATCTCCAGGCAATTTCCCACCTTTTTTCCCCTCCTTCATAAGCCTTGCTAATCCCCCTCCATATAATTTTTACCAGAAGGCCTCCCTTTTTTTGTTCAACCCTCCTTGAACCCCCTGCCCTCTATTAACTTGGCCTTCAACCTATCCCAATTTTCTACAAAAAATCAAACAATAGAACAATTGATTAAAATAATTTTTATTTATTGAATCCTGTTCATATCTGTGAAGTATTTCACAAAAATTGATACCTTATCATCCCCAAACTTGGACTTCAGAACTTTCTGGATTTTTCAGGACACAAATTTTAGTTCTTTATTCCCCACACTTATGCCAATTGGCGCACTTGCTACCCTATTGACCCCGGTATACTTTGGCCTCCTTCACTTAGCCCCTTCCCCCCCATGCATCCTTGAATCTCTCCAATCCCAGACTAAATCAACACGTTGATAATTTTGAGAACAATAAGTTTATCAATTTTTTGTAAAGAAATTAACTGATTGATTGCTTTGAGCAATTGATTGATCAATCTAAATAAAATTGACTTTTTGTAGTACAATCAATAGATCAATTGATTTTTTTGTAGATCAATTGATTGATTGAGCTATTTGTATATAATTGGTTTCTTGATGGTTCTACAAATTTATCAATCAATTTTTAGATCAATGGATTGATGGTTTTTATACAATCAAGATTTTTCTTTCCTTCATTCCAGGGGAGGACCACATTTGGTTTGTGACAGCTTAAAGTTGTGATCCTGCCCTGATATATTGAAGTTGTCACTGGAGCAAATTTGGGTTCTTCCAGCTCCTATTTGCAGTCCTTCCCTGCTATATAAGAATCCAAAATGAAAAATCAATTGATAATGATCTGCGTTAGTTTTTTTGTTATCAGTTTTTTCAAGTTTTTTATAATTTTTATCTTCTTTTTCTCATAAAATGGTCATCATAAACATACTTACCCTCTTTTTTTTCTCTTTTACATCCTTATTGGCCTTGTTTCTGTTCAATGCGTTCTTGAATTGTTGGAATTAATACAAAAGTTGTTGTTGTTCCATTGTTGATGCAGGCACTCAAAGATCAGGGAGCCTTAGTTGACAATGGAATAAAATCAGGTTCATATTAATAAAAAAAATCAAACTGATTCCAACCTTAAGAGGAAGAGTGAAAAAAATAGGCTCTTGGAAGTTGCCCTTGAAATTCATGGTGAAGGCTTTCAATCTTCCAAAGCTATCACCTGGTCAACCAAAAGTCTAAAACCAGTTCATCTATAACCAGCTATCCATGGTGAAAACAAGAAATGCTTTTGGATTCTAACCAATGTTCAGCTCCAGAATGCTTAATCTCTTCTCAACAATGTTTAATTTATTCACAAGGGAAAAGCTTTTTTTTAGATGGGTTGGACCGGGGTTCAATTGTGGCCATGATCAAATTTGTTCCTTTGGATCAAATCAAAGAAAAATAGAAGAAATACATCAAAATTGACACCACTTACCTTGACCAATGAAACAGTTTCTAAACTTTTTTGCTTTGAAGAACATGGGATTGACACAATTGGGCAAGTGGATGGCAAAATATAACGCACTCTTCTGAATTTTTGGGTAGATATGTTAAAAAAGGGGCTTTCCAATCTTCTCTTTAATAATTCAAGTAACTTACTTTGACATCAGACCCAGTGGCCCAGATATTGGAAAGAATGGTTCAAGCTTTGGCCAAGATAGCCTTTGAATCAAATCAAAAAATAATGAAGGAAAAAAATATTCCCTCATTCTCCTTGTTGATATTTTGGAGCAAACCAAATCCTCGCATTTTCTCAACTCATATTACTTTTATACCTGGTGGCTTCTACCATGCTCCCCACATTGAACCGGGGGTATTTATTTGAACTTGTTTCTCCTTGTGGTCCCAATAAAGAATGTAAATGGAAAAAGTTTTAACAATGTGGATGAATATGAGTTTTCTGAAGGTTGATTTTCTTTCCTGGCTTGGTTTTGGAATTTATTTCAAGCAAAAAGGTATTTAAAAAATTCTTTGAGCTGCCAAAAAGTACAATCTTTTTACAGTTCCTGCTATTGAATCTGCCACACATACTTGGCTCTCCGCCTTCCCACATTTTAGGTGAAATACTAGCATCAAGAAGCTCTGTTGTGCCTGAGGATTTTCATCATCAGTTGAGGCTATACTATGACCCTCTCAGTGAAGTAAGTTCTCTTTTTGGGTTTTTGGAAGGGTAAAAATTATAGGATTGACAGAAATTATAGGATTGACATGTTAATGATTGATTATTGTCTTGCTTTTTGGAAGATTGACACAGATAGATTGCTTGAAGAATCCCAATTGTTCAACAAGTTGAATTAAATGCTTAAGGGACAACCTCAACATGCTAGATTGGAGATTTTTAAGTCCATGGTCAATTATACATCAACTTTTATTGAAATGCCAAGGCTTGAGACAAAGGTGTTAAGGTACAGCTGTTTTCAAACCAAATTGAAATCCATTTTTTGGGAACTGTAAAAATTTGGACATTTTGGAAGAGACATTAAGAGGGCAAAAAGTTTCAAAAGGGGACCAAAAAGACCAAAGATAGTAAGTATTTTTTCTTTAGAAATTCTCATTTTTATGGTTTAATGAACTGATGGGAAAATGATTTCTTTAGTGCAGGGAAAGCTCTTCATCTGAATTTCATATTTCAGAGGAAGATACTGAAAGTGAATTAGGGTTGGTTCATTTGGAATCAGAATCCTTTTCTGAGGAAGAAGAAGAAATGGCCAATTCAAACAGAAGCTCAGCTTTGGTGAGTGTTGTTCCCTTATAAAATATTGGAAATTTGACTAAGCAATTCTTGATTGTAGGAACCAAAATTGAACTACCTCAATCAAATACCAGAGAACTTACATATGTTTTTTGGGGACATTTGGGATCTGGTTGGTGATGGATATTGTGGATTTAGATTAATTTCTAAATTTCTTGGGTATGATGATCATGGATGGTTTAAAGCAAAAAGGAATTGATCAAAACATTGAGGAAAAATAATACATCCTATTGTAAGATCCTTTGTGGCAGTAAAAAGGTTGAAAAGATAGAACAAAAACTTGATTTTAACAACATCAATGAAAATATTCCCTCTTCAAAATTTCTTTCAAAGTTGAACATGGGTCAAATAATAGCTGATACTTATGGAAGACCAATATTTTTCATTTCATTGGATTCATGTTGTACTTATACTCCTATGAAAATGGGTGTAAAAAAAAATCAGATCCCATGTTCATTTTCTTTGTTAAAAATAATCACTGGTTTCATCTTGTACTTGAGGGAGAATTGATTCCAATCTCACCCATTTTTTCCAAAGCTGCTTCTTTGAATTCTAAAAATTTTTCTGATTGGTTTGACCATTTGAAAGAACAACTTAGGTTGTATTCTAATTTAGAAAACTTGTTTTCATTTCATCATTTGGTTTTGGGTTCTGATGCTTATCTTTTAATTCTATAAATATAAATTCCAATGTTAAATTTGCAACCCATCTGAGCCCGGAATGGTTGTTTGCAACCCATCTGAGTTGCAAATGGTTACTATTTATATATATACATATATATATTTATTTATAAATTTTTTTTTGATTTTTTTTATCTATTACTTATTTTTTTGATTTTAATAAAAAAATAGAAAATAAAAAAACAAATAAAAAATAAAACATAAAATAATGAATTAAATTTAAAATATAAATAGAAATAAAATCAAATAAATAAGTAAAAAATAAATTATTCAATTAAATTAAAAATATAAATATAAAAAATATCTTTCTTTTTTTCCATTTAAAACCTATTTTGGGTTTTGTGGCCTGGTTTTAAACCCAAAATAGGTTGGAAATTACCATTCACAACCCAAAATGGGTTGAAAATGGTACCACGCAACCCCTTTTAGTTAGTGAACAGGGGTTGCGAGCTTGTGAATTTAAAATTGCCCTAATATAAAGGGTTATCACATTTAGAACATCATTATGTTGAGTGTTTTGAGTTAACATCATCATTTTGAGTGTTTTAAATGTGATTTTATTGGTAATTCAGTTCAACTTGTGTTGGGCTGATTCAATCATCATAAACTGATGATGTTATCTGAGTCAGCATTGGGAACGGACGTGGAAGGATAATAATCATTGCATCAGTGAAAGTGAGAAATTGAACAGAAGAGATCAGAGGAGCAATAACAAAGAAAAAGGGAAGAAGAGAACAGAAGAAGAAAACATAAGGTTACGTTACCTGAGTCAGCATTGGGAACAGATGTGGAAGGATGAAGAAAGAGACCTTCCACTCCCAAGAGGCTGCCCAGGTATTCATCATGAGTTAGTGACATGTTCTGTGATATGTGTGTAGCATATGAAATGAGAAAAGAAACAGCGCACGCGTGGACTGTGCCTCTACAGTCCAACACCCCCCCTTGCTGCACACATGAGTTGGCATGAGAAATGAGAGAGAAAGAATGAAGAAAGGAGAACAAGAACGCATAAGAAAAAATGGAAAGAAGAAGATAAATAAAAAAGGAAACGGAAAGAAAAAGAAAAGGAAAGAGAGGAAAGAAGAAAAGAAAAAAAAAACAATCAAACTCCAACAAATTCTTGTGATGGGATCATCTTGACACAAGTTGAACCATTTTTTAAGTGTTTTAACTTTAGGGATAGTAAATTTGAACTTGTATTTTTGGGAACTGTTACTTTAGGGATATTCAAGCGGATCTTGTATTTTTTGGCACTTTTAATTTAGGGCTGCTCCATAGACTCTTTCATTGTTTATTTAATTTTTGGTGGTTTTACTTTAGGGCTGGTCAAGTTGAACTTGTATTTTTTAATTTTTTTTTCCTTTTTGGTGTTTTTGTTTTTGTTTTTGTTTTTGTTTTTATTTATTTTTACTAATGGGCCCTTTATTTATTTTTATTTACTTTATTTTCAATTTTTCTTTAATCCCGCAAAGGGGTTGTGAACAGTTGTTCACCACTAGAACTGGTTGATAACTGCACCATGCATACCTTTTTAGGTTGGAAATTTAACATTTCCCAATAAATAAAGAAGTAAAGAAATAGATAAATAAATACATAAATAAATAAATGAATAAACAAATAAACAAAAAAAGTAAACAAACAAACACAAACTTCATAGGGCGTATCAGAGTTAAAATTTCGAAAAATTTAAGTAAATTATTTCAGGAAAAATACCAACTTTTCAAAAAGGGAAATGATAAATTCATGGCTCAAATGAGTTTTGTACAAAACTCATTTGAGCTGTGTGGAACGGAAACACAACTACATTGGAGACGTTATAAGCGACCAAACGGTGCTAAGCCAGAGGCAGTTCTTCAGAGGGCAAAGGTGCTGTTTAGGCTGCCCTCCTAAGGGTTAAAATAATATTTCAATGTAACCAGAATCAAGGTCCAGGATATTGTAAATAAGGAATAAATATAAGGGATGCGTTTGGGAATAGTTGGTAGCAAAGGAATCAACACTATCTGAGGCAAGATGGTGGAGGGAAAGACTTGAAAAAAATATGTCAAAGTTCTGTTCAGAGTTCAATGGAACAAGGCATTTGCAAGTAACAACGCCCAAAAGCTAATAACTCTGGTTGTCAGCAGAAGATTAGGAAAGAAAAACTCAATCCCAACCAACCTCCAGGTTCTCAATGAACCTGCCCAAATCTCCACAACCAAGCGCTTGAAGGGTACCAGATAACTGTGGGTGGCTGAAAAAAAAGCAATTTGTTTGTGAAGCTCTAGAAGAAAAACAATAACAGATTTGAACAAGAATAACCCAACACTTCTCAAGGAACTCAAGAGTAGCGTGGCAAAATTCAACTTTAAAGGATAAAGGGAGGTATAAAACTCCAGGTTTTGAGCTTAATAAGACCTCTTAAATCAATTGTTATTGGATCCAGAAAGATGATCAGGAAGGAACAAGACCAGTATGGTTGGAAAAAGGTATTAAGGAGTGGTATTACACACTCAAGAATTTCAACAGAAAAAATTCTCTTCAACAAGCAAGGCTATGGTTGGTGATAAGGATCAGGGTCACTGATGGAGGGATCGAAAATTCAAGTATGGAGGCTCAAAAGATCAAGGGGAAATAATGGATATACCCAGGATGAGGATTACAATGAAATTACTACAATTAAGGGGGGACATACACAGAAAATCCCATGGATGATTGGAAAAAGGCAGGGGAGAGCCACTCCTTTTATAGAAAAAAGGTCTGTAGACTATTTAAAAGAGATTTACAAATAGAGCAGGATTTTTTTTTTGGATTGGTCATGAGAAAACAAAAGAAAAAAAGAAACAAAAGAAACAAACAAACAACTCAAAAAAAGAAGAATTGAATCTTGAATTACAGAAATGGGAAGACCCCGGCCTGTGCCAATGATGGGCACATGCAGGAGAGTAGCTAGTGAGAGGCCCGCGGACATGCTGATGGGCCCGGGCCACAGCTGCAGGCGGAACCAGAGAGACCTGCGCGGGCAACAGACAAGCTGCGCAGGAGACCGGTGAGCTCAGGAAGTGGATCAAGGGGTGGTGCAAAGTTTCAAAAAACTGCAAGCAACACTTGCGGTCATTGGCCAATGAAAGGGGTTCTTGGATTGATGGAGGTAGTAGGGCTTGTGGTGGTAGGAGGATGATGATGATTGATGGATGCGTTTGATTGAGTCCAGATGGATCAAATGACAATGAGGGTGACTTGAAGTAGTGGATTGATGAGTATGGGATTGGGTTCATTGGAGGGGATGATCTCTCTAGAGGCATCTTGAGATATTCCTAGCATACAATGACTTGGGGTGGGGATGAAAGTGGTTGGTAGTGGTGGATGGTCATCCACAAATGCAAGCAACGCTTTTGGTCATCAATTCATGGCCATTGGTTCTTGATCAATAGGGTTATGACAATAACTCAGATGATGATGATGACAATGATGAAGGGGGTTGATGGCTGTCCGTGCGCGCGTTTTGCAAAACAAAAAAAAGGAAAACAGGGAACTGAAGGATGAGGAGTGAAGCAAGAAGGACTTGAACACCAAGCACAGGGGTCTAGGCACTGATAGATCTTCCTAGAAAACTAGGAGAAGGGAAGGCTGAGAACTATGAACTGAACTAGGAAATCATTCTGGAATTTTTTTTTTTGAAGTTGTATTGATGGATAAGGGAACGTAAAAAAAATTAAAAAAATTTCCATAGTCCATGAGGTGTCCTGGATTGGTCACCACAGCTTTTAGGGCCCAACACAACTTGAGTGTAGTTGTGGGGCCCCCACACAGCAGTCTGCTGCCGTTTGGCCTACAGAGCAACCATATTTGGGTTTTGTCGGGCCCTACACGGCTCTAATGTAGTTGTTTTTCTGTGCCACACAACTACAAGTCTTGTGGGCCCCCCCAAAAAAAAGAAACAAAATATGATAATAATAATAAAATAAATAAAAATACAATAAGAACAGAAACCACCCTAAAAATTGAAAATTATTGATTTTTTGGTTAAAAAAAGTAAGACATAAAATAAAAATAAGTAAAAAAAATAAAATAAAAAAACAAAAAACAAAAAAAACCTGAAGACAGCCAACCCAAAAAAATACAAGTTCAACTTGACTAGCCCTAAAGTGAAAACACCAAAAAAATAAAAGCTCAACATGACTAGCCTTAAATTAAAAGTTCCAAAAAATACAAGTTCAACTTGTGACTAATGATAAAGTGAATTGCCAAAAAATACAAGCTTTTTGTCCAGCCTTGAAGTAAAAACACCAAGAAAAGAAAATAAGTTCAACTTGTGCAAAGCTGATCCCATGTTAAAATATATAGGCACTTACGTGTGTGCCCCGTATAGGTTTAATCCAAATGGGATGCACAAATGGGCCGTTATGGCCCATTGGACAACCACACGGACCACATGGGCCTGTGTGGCTGTCACAGATTTGGGCAAACTGCCCTAAAAGCATGTGAAATAAGTCATTTGGTACACGGGCCATCACGGGCCCATTGGGATGGGTGGGCCACCCAAACAAAATGGGCTTTCATGGGAATTATTGGGCCCAAGGTTCATTTTGGACATATTTGGCCAGCCGGGCTGGCCTTCCAAAGTTGTCATTTCTTGGCTTTGGGATGGGACAGCCTGTTGGGGCTGTTGCCCATGTTATGGTCTGCTCTGGGCTTCTGTTTCTTGCTCATGATGCGTTGAAGTGGCCAACAGCCCGCGCGGGGCCCTTTTAGGGGGGTAGAGGACTCCAAATGGAGTCCCCCAACCCCAGTTTCAGTTTCTGATTTGGTTGCGGCCGGGGGAGCTGGGACCAACTGTCCCGGCTCCCTCCCCTCCCCTTCCTTGACATTTCAAGGGAGGGGGGATGGCTGGTGGAATACCACCCAGGCTGATTGCAGTGAGGTGACTGGAGGTTGGGGGCCCCACCTGAGCAAGCAAGCAACGCGGAGCTCTCCCCCCCCCATTACCAAGGGGGAGACCCCAAGGACTGGGGGGGACCTGATCCCCCTCCAGCCCACTTTGGGTTGATACGGGCTAGGCTGGTTGCATATGAAAGAAAATTATGGTGCTAAACCAAGACCACTGTATTTCATGAATGACAAAAGTGCAAGGTTGGTGAAACTGTTAAGATGAGGTAATCAAGAAAGATCAAAGTAATGAAACCAACAAAGGCGATGGCTGATTTCAATCAATCAGCCCGCAATCAACTCAGAAGACAAACAGTCAAGCTGGATAACATGATGACTGGTGGAGATAGAAATAATCAGAACCTGATCAATTTTTCAATGCGCTGAGCACTCAAAATTGAACTGCATACATATGGTGTTGGTCTTGTAGGATGGTCGAGACAGTCCTTGACCTTGGATGGATGCAATCTGTAGTTCTTTAAAGTAATTGAGTTAGTGTCTTGAAGCTTCAGGAGTGTTGAATTAGATTTACCAGCTGTGTGATGTCTTGGCGCAATGGGAACCGTATTCGGAGTCTTGCGGGTGAGATGAATGATGAAAGGACAATCTTGAGCAAGGAAGAATGTAGAAGATGAAGATGTGAAGATGACACAAATGATCAGCCGACCAAAGGCCGTTGATTCCTCCCGGAACAAAAGAAGACAGGCTGTCTCGCAGTCAGACTTCATATTTGAAGTATTGACACTGTAGCTGGCGTTCCACTTCACAGTCTGAGAACAGTATGGGTCCGCGTCAGTCCATGGCTGGGATTATTCCAACATCCTCCCTTAATTCAATGCTCCGATAACTATTCACTGACATGATGTACCAGTCGGGACACCGAGTTTTTATTAGCGGCTTTTGTTAAGCAATCCGCAACCATCTCTTCTGATTGGATGAGTTTGATTTCAAATGATGCCGCCTCAATGTCTTCTCTCAATCCTTTGGTCTTTAGATTGATGAATTTCGTTTTGGAATTGCATCCAAAATTTTTAATTTTATAGTTGAGACCCTTGTTATCAATGAGATGGATGCTGGGAGTAATTGGTTTTCTCCAGAGTTCTTTGATCAGGTGGTTGATCCATCTGCATTCGAGTTGTCCATCATTCAGAGCATTACATTCAGCTTCAGTTGATGAATAGGTGATGTTGCGTTGTCTGCGACTTGTCCAGTACAAAGGTGAGCCTTGAAAGAAACAGATGAATCCAGATTGGGACCTTCTTGTGACCGGATTGTCTGCCCATGTGGAGTAACTGTAGCAAACCAGGTTGGGTGAGTTGTTTTTCTTGGAGATGAGGAGAGGTTGATCCTTTGTTTTTGCTAGATATCCCCAAACCTTGAGTACTTCGCGCCAGTGGTTGATACTGGGCTTCTCTGAGAATCAAGCCAGTGAGGAAACTGCAAAACTGATGTCCGGCCGAGCTAGTCCGGCAATGAAATTAAGTCTACCTATCGGAGATTGGTAGTTGAAATTGAGTTTTCTGAATTCTTCTTGTTCTTCTTTTGTAGCTGGTAAGAGATGAATACCCGGGGTTTAAGGTGTGCTAGAGATTGACTTAGACCCCAGAGGATTCAGTTCCATCAGCCCTTTTTCGATGTGAAGAGGAAGAGATAGTTTAACTGCATTTTTTGTTTGTTTGAATTTCATTCCAAGTAGCGTGTTGGGTTTGTGACATGATGAGTTCTTGAACTTGCTGAGGAAAGCTTCCTTGAATTTATTCACATTTCCGACCACCAGGAGATTGTCTACATGCACAAAAAGTGCTGATTGGCCATCTTTACCAATGTAAAGACATGGGTCCGCGTTGGAAGGGGTGAACCCTTGGAGTTGGATCCAGTTTTGGAGCATCTCATACCAGTTTTTTGGTGCTTGCTTTAGTCCGTAGAGTGACTTGTTTAGCTTGAGGATTGGCGTTTTTCTTTTTGAACCAACGGGACGGCGGATGAAAAACTCCTCATCAAGTGGAGCATGTAAAAACGCACCCTTGACATCGAATTGCAGCATAGGAAGATCTTTTTCAACAGCGAGTAGAAGAACGGCTTGGAGTGACGCGGCTTTACCAGTTGGAGCGTATGTGTCGAAGTAGTTGATCCCATACCTTTGGTTGAAGCCTTGAACACACACTTGTGATTTATGAACCGGTTCGCCTCCGGGTGTGTTTTGTTTGATCCTGAAGGCATAGGTGACATTGAGGATGTTCTTTGGTTTGGGTCCTTCATAGTCCTCCCAGACTTTAAATTCTTTGCAGGTACTTAGCTCTTTGTCTAACAATTTTGACCATGTTGGATCCTGGAGTGCCTCCTCAGGCGATGATGGGGTGTAGTCGCAGTGGTACCCATACCAATCAGGAGGCCGAATTGTAGAGCAATCTCTCAGAGTTCTCCCTGGATTGAGTTCAGCTTGAATGGCGTTGTTGTCATTGCAGTCGATTTCTGATTCTTCCAAGGAGCTTTCAGTTTTAATTGACCTTGTGCTATCTGACTCATCAGCCATGGGAGAAGATTCAGTAGGATTTGTTGGCGGAGGGAGTTCCTGTGGTATGATTTGCAATTGGTCTGGGGGGTCATCCAGAGCAGAACTGATCAAGGGCAAGAACTTGACATTTTTTGTTTCTATCACTTTACCGCTTGGAGTGAGTACTCAATAAGAGAGAAGTTTAGGTGCATACCCTAGAAGTTTACCAGAGACTCCCTTC
Organism: Puccinia polysora; assembly: GCA_025617555.3. NCBI lineage: Eukaryota > Fungi > Basidiomycota > Pucciniomycetes > Pucciniales > Pucciniaceae > Puccinia > Puccinia polysora. The sequence goes on along the minus strand of CM062625.1, from coordinate 48,857,106 downwards.
TCGTCCAATTTTCGTCGCAAGTGATTACCAAAGTCAAGGTAGGTAAGTTCGGTCCCGATGGGTTGGAGATATCCAGTTGGCAGAGAAGTCCCGTGCATGGTTTCCCAAGGAGCTAAACCATCTGCATTCGGAATTTGGTTGAGAGCGAGTGCACAGCTTTGGATTGTTTTGTGCCAATAATCTTTGGGGATCTTTGAGGACAAATGTGTAGCTCTGACTGATTTGGCGATGGTTCTGTTTGCTTGTTCCGCCTTTCCATTGTGCTGTGGATGGTATGGCTCAGAGACTATTCTTCAAATTCCTTTCTCCTCAAAGAATTCGGTTAAGTCTTCATTGATGAATTTGCCTCCTCCGTCTCTGCAGAATTCTGTAGGAAAATAGTGAAGGCGATTCAATTCTTTGAGAAGGATGAACTTGATGACATCAGAGGCGTCGCTCTTGTTTTTCATGGGGATTGAAGAGGCTCCCAGACCCTTCTTCAAGGTTTGGTCCCCAGCATCAAATTCCAACTTTTGCAAGATATCCGTGAATATAGGAAATGTGACCTTCATCAATGTGGATGAAGTTCCTACCCACTTTCACTCGACCAGAACAACCATATTTCAGAGTTTGGTCATTGCTTTGGGAGATTAACTGGGCTGCTTGGGAGTCTTGAGAAAATCTTTCAAACTCATCAATCAATTGGAAGTTAGCACAGAAGCTTTAGATGAACTCGGGATTTGCGGCAGGAGGGACTGATGCGGTTTGGATGAGGCCCCAGAGGAGTCTGATGTGAACAAACAGACATTCCTACAAACCAAGTATTGGAAGATTAGCTCCCCTGCTTGGATCAAACTTCAGGTGGGTCTTCCACAAACCTTGGTGGTCTTAAATTTGGGGAGGAAATCATCCGTTACCATTTGATTTGGCTTTTTCTTGGAATTAGATCCAGATCTGCCTGGAACATTAGCACCAGCGGCATTGGATTTCTTGAGCGGTGTGGTAGTCTTGCTTTGAGTGGCAGGTGCAGGCTTGGATTGAGCACATTGGAACTCATTTTTTTGAGTTGAAATGGTAACTAATTTGGACCTCTTGTTGACAGGCGGAGCAGGTGCTGATTTATTCTTGGTATCCTGGACAAGAGGTTTTGCAGCATCCTTTGGGTGAGGCTTGTGGCTAGTCAAAGCTGTTGAGTTGGCCTTTGGAACTTTTGAATTGGTAACTTTGGTGGGGGGGGAGCCCAGTCTAATTCCAGCTTGTCAATCCGTTCTTGCATTTTTTCAAGGGTGCCTTGAAGACTGGACTTCAAGTTGGCCTCAAGATTTGCAACTTGAGTGGATAGAGTGGTGGAAAGCATATTCTCCAAGCTTTGGGGATTGAATGGCACAGTGGGGGGGTTTGCATAGTTTGGTGGGCCGTTTGAGTTGTTGGGGTCTTGGGGAATGATTTTGTGGTTGGACATGGTTGAGGTTGGATTGGTAGGAAGGGATTAAGACTGAAGGGTTGGTGGGGAGGATGAAGGGAAGAAAATCAATGAGGGTGAGGGGTGCAAGTTGGGGAGGGGTGGGATATAGCACACAGGGGTGAGTGGTGGGGGACTGGGAGCCAGAGCTTGGCATTTGATGGCAGCTGTCTCACTAGTTTTCGCGCGCAGAGTCAGGTGGGCATTCAGCTGTCGCACCGCTGTCTCATGTGCTTTCACACGCGCGACACCAAAATGCCCCGGGTGACAATTATGCAAAATTGTCCGTTGTTTGCATGCGGTGTGAGACTGAAGGCTTTGCTGGTTGGATTTGTTTTGTTTATTGGACCACTATCCCCTTGATTCAAAAACCCAAGCTAGATGGAAACCACTACTTTGATTGGAAGAAAACTTAATCAATTCATTTCATTTCAAAAGCCTTTGATAAAAACTTTGATAAAACACTGAACAAATATTTTTTATCTGTTTTTATAGATACTCTGTGTCACTAAAACTTGTTTTTGATAAAAACAAGAAGTTCACATCCCTCAATCCTGGCCTTTCAGGTTCATTTCACCATTCATATGTTTTCAATTTGATGCATATTGCCCAACAAAAAGAGAACCACTTTGACCATGATCAATAACTTCTGGCCAATTCATCTTATGCTAGTGGGAAATATCTAGTTCCTGCATAACACAATTTTTCATCCAATGATCAAGCCAAAACTCATTTCAACTATCATCTTGCCAAATTGCAAGTTTGTATTGAGAATGCCATAGGAATCCTGAAAGGAAGATGGGCAAAATAAAGGGAAATGAAAAAACAAGCTTTGAAATTCCAAAGACATGAAGATCCTCAGCAACTGGATAATCACTTGTGCAATCTTTCACAACCTTCTGAAAAACATCAAAGATTAATGGGAAAAAATATTTGAAGAAGATATTCCCAATCCTCCTCAAGTCATCCCAGTCTCATCTTCTACCTCATCTTTGGACATGAGAGAGTGGATTCTACCCCTCACACTTGCTCACTTTGATGATTAGCCTTTGGTTTTTATATATGTGAAATATCATATCATGGAATTTTTTTGGTTTTGGTTGTTCAACCAATAATCCTAGGCTGACTCCAGTTTTTTTTTTTTTTTTGGTGGAATTGGAAAAAAACCAGAACCAAAACTTCCAAACCACCCACCTCACCCCACTAAGCCACTGGTCCACTCCTCCCTCCTCCTCACCAAACCACCTCAACCACCACCACCGCCTCACCATCCACCTCCACCTCCAATTTGACCCAGTCATCCTCCTCCTTATCCAGGTCCCCATATTCCTTGTTCTTTGCTCAGCTTCCCCTCCTCCTCCTCCTGAAAGGATTGGTTCTGACCTCCCCCCTCCTCCTAATCCTTCTAGATTGTTGTTTCTTGCTTGTTCCTTTGAAAGCACATCCAGTAAGAAACCCCCCCTCCTCCTCCCTTCCTCCTTTTCAATTGATTGTCAAGCAAACATTTGATCACTTGCAGTTTGATAAATTGATTGAAAATAAAACAAGCAAATGTTTGATTGCTGTTTGTTCAATAGAACAAACCACAAGAAAAAAATAAATCAAACATCAAATGTTTGTTTTCTTGCGGTTCAATCAAACAGAAAACAAAAAAACATTTTCTTGCAGTCTGGTCAATTGATTGATTGTTTGTTTGATGTTTGATTGATAAATCAATCATTTGCTTGCGGTTTTTTTATTGATCAAACTGGGAACAATCAACCAAACTGCAAGCAAGTTGTTTTTTTCATTCAATCAATTCAAAAAATTCAAGAAAACAAACATTTGCTTGCCAATAGATCAATTGATCCATCAGAAATGCTGCAACCTCCCCTGCCTCATGAATGACAAGGGGACTGACTTTTTTTTAAATTTTGTTTTCTGTGGGACAATTCACTGGGAATCTTTTCCTATTTTCTATGTTTTTTGATCATCTATGTTGATTATACCAGAATAATGATTTTTTTTATTCCTTTTCTTGATGGCCCATTCTTCTCCCAAAAAGATCAAAATTTTAGAAAACAAATTGATTTCAAAATTGATCCTCACCCAAATCAAAGTATTTGGTTGGGAGAGAAAAAGATGGAAAGAGATAGTTTGAAAAACATACAGAGAGATGGGAATAAAAGAGCTTTCCAGAGAACAAGGGCTCAAATGAGGGATTCTGAAATTGCATTGGAAGTGTCTGAGGAAACAATTAATGAAATGGTTGTTTGTTCTTCACACAAAATACGCCCTTTGGATCTGTATCCTTCCATTTTTAAGAACAGTCAAAAAACCTCCCCTGAATATTTTGAACAGACCAAAAAGAAGATAAAACTGTTCCATTTCTTCAGCTCTGGAAAAATATATGTTTGATATCAATCAGCTCATAAGGCAATGCTTGCAATCATCAAATTTTTCCATTTTAATAAAATCTCTGAGAAAGAGAAGAAGGACATCAACACATTCACAACATTCCTCCACCAATCCAAAACATTTTTCAACAGTGTTGGTTGCACAAGATCTTGGGTGGGAAGATGTGGGCAATTGGAGGGAAAAAAATTGATGCACCCTTCTGAACTATTTGGACAATATTTGAAGAAAGATGTTATCAAAAACTCCCCTCAAGAGTATTATTTTTTGATTCTTAGGTCTGAAAAGGTCTCCCAGATATTAGGCCAAATTTTTCAAAAATTAGCCAAACTTGCATTTGATTCCAATGGTGAAACTATGATCAACAACAGTATCCCTTCATTCTCCTCATTTAAATTTGGATCTGGCCTCACTACTTTCAACTACTCCCCTCACATCACCTTCACCTCAGACTCCTTCTACAACTCTTGCCATATTTACAAAGGTGATGTCTCCTCCTATTCATTTTTAATTGTTGTTCCAACCAAGAAATCAAATGGAAAAATTATCAAAAAAAAGATGAATATCAATATCCAACTGCCAATTTTTGTTTCCCAAATTGGGTTTTGGGATTGATTTGGAACAAAAAGTTATTGTAAAAATGGTTTGGGCAGCAAAAAAGTATAAGAACTGTACTTTCCCTGCTTTGGATTCTGTCACTCATAACAGGAATGCCATGTCCATGCAAGTTAATAAAACCACTTCAAACACTAGCAAGTACTTGGCCAATGGCAAAATATACCTTAGAAAAAAAATAAAAATAAAAATAAAAAATATTTTTTCATTGGTGGTGTTAAAAATAGTCTCAAACATTATTGCAATCAAAAATGATTTTTTTGTTTTTATTTTCAAAATTTTCATAAAATTAAATATGTTTACAAGCTAAGCAATAAAGTAATTTCCTTCATTTCATCCACATTTCTACTGCTACCAATACATTCCATGACTACTAATAACCTATCTTTTTTTTGGTGGCTAGCCTTTCCCTCTCCTTTTCAACTTGCTTTTCCTGTCAATCCTTCTCCTTTTGCTATTTTTGAAACTGGAGCTCAGCTTGTTTCAGTTTCCACTCAGTATCCAACTTTTGTTGATGAGTGGAATTCTCATCCTTCCCCATATGACAATCCATAGCCAGCTGACAATCCCACTTCTCCTTTTCAAATTTAAGTTTTTTGGATTAAATTTGTGATTTCACTGTTTTTTGGAGGAGGGAAATACAAATGATATTGATTTTGAAAGCAAGGAGAATCAATAAATGCACTTAATTGAATCTTGCTTATGAATTATATCCTCAAAGCAAGAAATATTTGAAGTGTTTCTCCGCTTTTGACAGCTATTAGGGTAGAGGTTTATGGAATTAGAGGCCTTTTGTTTTCCCTTTTCAGAGGAGGTTTGTCTGGCAAAGTTCTTGCTCTCATTTGAAGGCAATGTGGGAGGCCCCATTAGCTTGAGGTTTTGGCCAATCAGGAGTGCATGAGGCTGTTTTTTTTCCAATCCAAATCAGTTGGGATGAACTGGACAGAAGAGAAAAGAACTCGGTTCCTTACTTGAGCAGATTTTTATGGAAATGGCGATACAGGAATAAGATGCTCCTGATTGGCAAAGTTGTCCTGTTCTTTCACCTCAGGAAGAGATTGGTTGAAAGAATGAAGTGAGGGATACAAGGAGGGTTTTTTCAATGCTGATGTAGAAATTATCAGAACTGCTTGTGTTGGAATATCCTCCTCCACATCCAATTTTCCCCACTCATAGGTTTTTTTGGGATAATCATTGCTAGGAGTAGCATCCACAGCCAAGTCCTCAGCTTCAACAGGTTAAGATTTTTGGGCCTCAAATGGAGCTAAAAGTGTGATGTTGGCCTTCTTTCCAAAGATTTCATCCATATGAACATAAAAAGGACAAATGGATTCCAACTTATCAACAACCAAAGTGATTCATTTGTCTTTATTCAAGTTGGTGGTGCCAAAGCCAGAATGGAGTGGGCTGTTTTTTACTTGGTTCAATATTTATTGAATTGCTCCTGCATCTGTTTGGATGAAAGATCTGGCCTACCTTTTTTTTTATTCTTGAATTCATTGGCCATCAGGAGATAAGCATTAACCTTAGAGGATGGAGGTTGGCCAACTTTTGTTCCATTTTAAAATCCAAAGAAAGCATCATAGTTGGACATAATTTTGAGCCAGTTTACAAGGATGATATGATCAGCTCTCTTGAGCTGACTTGGGGTTTTGGAAGTTGATGTTGGTTTACACATGTCTTACCTTCTCTCTCCGTGTGCTTTCACCTTTCATTCACATTTCACCCATCCCTGACTATACCTGGGGCAGCTTCAGGACTGTGGAAGAATTCCTTTTTCTCATCCTTCCGCATTCCACTCCCTGCTGACCCAGGTATGCTATTCAGAATGTTCTCTTTTTCAGTCTCATCTTGTGTTCATGTCTCAGTCTCCTCTCATCACTAACGTAATGATAATCATCCTTCTGCATTCCACTCCCTGCTAACCCAGTAGACCTCATCAGCTGATGGGGGGGGATTGATGGATGTTGAGTTCCTGGGTTATGTTTTCTTTGGTTGAGTGGACTTTCAGGGGGAGTTTCACTGAGGGTCCATTTAAAAAGAGTAAGAGGGATTAAGGGATGGAGAAAAAAAGTGATAAAGAAATTTGATGAAAGCAGGAATGAAGGGATGAAGTAATGAACTGATGAAGCAATGGAGCAATGAGAGTTATGATGTGATGAAAGGGGGGTTGAATTGGTGACAAGATGCAGCAATGAAGCAATGAGAGAATGGATGTGATGAAGGCAATAAAGTGATGAGAGTGATGAAGCAAGGTGAGAGTGATGAAGTGATGAGAGGATGATGTAATTACTTGAGTCTTTCTTTATTGCAGCAGATCAATCAACTGGAATCACACAAACGGTAGTAACAGTAAAAAGGCTGACAGGCATACAAAGAAGTCAGAGCGATGTATAGCAGACAGGATAGGATTGAGTAGGGATGTAGTATTCACCATAGATGGACCTCAGTCTGACAAGTCAGCGCTAAATTTTGACTTCAGTATGATTACAGCAAGAATTACAGATGTACGGGCCTGAGACAGTGAGGAAAGAATAAGACTGAATTGGGACTCGTGGATAGCTTGAGAGCGGAAGAAACAATGGCCATGGGAAGAAACAATGACGAGAGAATGAAATGGAAAGAACAGTTACCTCCAACCAATCTTACTCTGGCTCCTCCTGAAGTCTGCGCTGGTGTTTGGTTGACTGGGATTGGGATCCAATGGTTGGTGCTATCTGCTGTCGGTGGTGGTTCAGGCGTCCTTCAAGGTGGTTCTGTACTTGTCTGTCTCTGGTGGGTTGACCTGGGGGAGGCCGGGTGGTTGCAACAGGCGGGAGTGATGTGAGCGGTGTAGTCGCGACTCGGGCCACCTGCGCACCTGCGTGCGGCTGCGGTCGTGGTCTTTGACCTGGGTGAAATTTCCCACAACACTCCTCCTAATTTTGTCCGAGGTCAAGTGTAATTGCACACAAGCGGCTTCTACTTTGATTGGACCCAACGGCTTTGTGAGTATGTTGGCTTTCATGTCTTGAGTCGGCACTTGCTTGACTGAGATCATGGATTTAGAGACTAGGTTGCGAAGGTACTGATATCTGACCTCTATGTGCTTGGAGTTGGGATTGAGTTGAGCCTCCTTGCTGATGAAGTTTGCACCCAAGTTTTCATTCATGATTGTTGGGGTGTGTACTTTGTACTTCAGGTCGGACAGTAGGTGGTTCATCCAGCGTAGCTGTTTGGCGCAGTGATTCATGGCGATGAATTTGGCTTTGGTCGTTGATTGGGCAACCACCGACTGCCTTTTTGATTGCCAGTGCACCGGATTTCCAAACAGGGTGATCACAAAGCCGGAGGTAGATTTCCTCATGACTGTTGCGTTTGCGTAGTAAGCGTCTGCCCATCCACATAGCTGTTCTGTTGGGTCTCCTGACTTTTGATATTGGATGCCAACCAAGGTTGTCCCCCTTAGGTATCTGAGTAGATGTTTGAAGATCAACCAGTGATGCTGAGTAGGCTTGGACGTGTGTTGCGACAGCACGTTTACCGTTTGTGTGATGTCTGGTCGGGTGTGAAGCTCCAGATGGCTCAGCATGCCGACTGCCTTTTCCATCACCTTGACATTGAACGCCTTGCCCGGCTTGTCAGCTAGTCTGAGTAGATTAACTGGGGCTGGAATTTTGATTGGTCTCGACTGATCCATTGAGAATTCTTCAAGAATCTTTTTGCAGTAGTCCCGTTGATGCAGGATCAAGCCATCGTCCCCCTCCAATCAAACGTGTACCCCAGGTGTTGTACGGGCCGGTATTGGTGTTTGATGCCATAGTAACCTTTTAGCTGAGTCAGGAAGGGGTCAATCTCGGTTCTCGATTTTCCCACCAGTAGTCCATCGTCGACGTGGAGGTGAATCATTGGTGAGCGGGACTCATTGAGGAAGATTGACTCGTCAGCCTTGGACGGAGAGAGCCCAAGTTTTCCCAGAGTTTTGGTCAGGTGACTCTTCCAGCACCGGGGTGCTTGCTTTGTTCCGTAGAGTAACTTATTTAGCCTCCACACCCAGTCTTCCTTACCGGGAACTTCAAAGCCCAAGACCTGTGAGACATGCACGACGGCGTCAATGTTCCCATGTAAGAATGCAGTTTTGACGTCGAATTGTGCCACCATTAGATCGTGTTGGACGGCCAGCGCGAGGAGAGTTTTCATTGACTCATTTTGTCCCACGCTTGAGTAGGTATTGAAGTAGTGCCTTTGCAGCTGTTGATGATTTCCGAAGCACACCCAGCGTGACTTCCGTCTGGTAGTCCGACCACTTTTCTCCTTCTTCTTCACCAACCTCCACATGCCACCCAGCACAATGTCATTGCGCGGGGGAGGGACCAGCGTTCCGGTGTTCTTCTCGAGAAAGGACTGATTCTTGGCGGACATGGATTTGATCCACTTCGGCTTCTCAGTGGGATCCGCGAACGCTTCCTTTACTGTAACAACTTTGCTGAGGTGAGCTTTGTTGTTGTCGTCGGATTGTGGCGGTTGCGGGATGGAGGCGTTGGCCTGTCTGGAGGTAGTGATGATGGTGGATGGGTTGATGTTGGATGAGATGTTGTTGGGTGCAGTATTGTAGCAGGGTACATAAGCATAGCCCTTCTTGCGGACCTGCCCCCGGACAGGTACCTTCAATAATTCCTCCGTCAACTCAATATCACACACAACCCACTACACACATCAAAAAACTGCAAAGTCTGCAAGTAGTGCAAACTGACCAGATCTCCTCACTCAAACCCTCTCCCCAAATCCTCATCTCCCTTTCATACCATACATTCCGATATACTTCAGATCAATCCGCCTTCAAAGCTTGGCTACCAATATGTTCTCGTACTCATTGAAGACTACAGTTGATTCAACAGAATACACCTGCTCCGACTCAAAAGCAAGGCTGAAGGAAAGATCATATCATACTTTAATGAGATCCATAACTGACTACCAATAACCCCCGCTGTATTTCACTCGGACCGGGGGGGAATTCTTGTCCGTCAAGTTCGTATTGGAGTTATCATCTTGCGGCATCACTATTGAGCAGGTCCCGGCCGACTCCCCTCAAACAAACGGTCTGGCCAAGCAATTCAACCACTCACTCTTGAAAAAAATACAATTTATTTTGGCTCAATCGAATGTGCCCATCAACTATTGGGACAAGGCGGCGAAATACGCCTCGACGCTAATCGAACTTCCTAACCAGCAAGTCCTAAATTGGAGATCTCCAGTTAGTACCCTATCCACCAAGGACTTCTGTATAGAACCAGTCAGAGACCTCAGCTCACTCGTTCCCTTTGGTCTGAAGGTTCACGTGCATCATAAGCCCCAGGAGGCAGTTCTTCAGAGGGCAAAGGTGCTGTTTAGGCTGCCCTCCTAAGGGTTAAAATAATATTTCAATGTAACCAGAATCAAGGTCCAGGATATTGTAAATAAGGAATAAATATAAGGGATGCGTTTGGGAATAGTTGGTAGCAAAGGAATCAACACTATCTGAGGCAAGATGGTGGAGGGAAAGACTTGAAAAAAATATGTCAAAGTTCTGTTCAGAGTTCAATGGAACAAGGCATTTGCAAGTAACAACGCCCAAAAGCTAATAACTCTGGTTGTCAGCAGAAGATTAGGAAAGAAAAACTCAATCCCAACCAACCTCCAGGTTCTCAATGAACCTGCCCAAATCTCCACAACCAAGCGCTTGAAGGGTACCAGATAACTGTGGGTGGCTGAAAAAAAAGCAATTTGTTTGTGAAGCTCTAGAAGAAAAACAATAACAGATTTGAACAAGAATAACCCAACACTTCTCAAGGAACTCAAGAGTAGCGTGGCAAAATTCAACTTTAAAGGATAAAGGGAGGTATAAAACTCCAGGTTTTGAGCTTAATAAGACCTCTTAAATCAATTGTTATTGGATCCAGAAAGATGATCAGGAAGGAACAAGACCAGTATGGTTGGAAAAAGGTATTAAGGAGTGGTATTACACACTCAAGAATTTCAACAGAAAAAATTCTCTTCAACAAGCAAGGCTATGGTTGGTGATAAGGATCAGGGTCACTGATGGAGGGATCGAAAATTCAAGTATGGAGGCTCAAAAGATCAAGGGGAAATAATGGATATACCCAGGATGAGGATTACAATGAAATTACTACAATTAAGGGGGGACATACACAGAAAATCCCATGGATGATTGGAAAAAGGCAGGGGAGAGCCACTCCTTTTATAGAAAAAAGGTCTGTAGACTATTTAAAAGAGATTTACAAATAGAGCAGGATTTTTTTTTTGGATTGGTCATGAGAAAACAAAAGAAAAAAAGAAACAAAAGAAACAAACAAACAACTCAAAAAAAGAAGAATTGAATCTTGAATTACAGAAATGGGAAGACCCCGGCCTGTGCCAATGATGGGCACATGCAGGAGAGTAGCTAGTGAGAGGCCCGCGGACATGCTGATGGGCCCGGGCCACAGCTGCAGGCGGAACCAGAGAGACCTGCGCGGGCAACAGACAAGCTGCGCAGGAGACCGGTGAGCTCAGGAAGTGGATCAAGGGGTGGTGCAAAGTTTCAAAAAACTGCAAGCAACACTTGCGGTCATTGGCCAATGAAAGGGGTTCTTGGATTGATGGAGGTAGTAGGGCTTGTGGTGGTAGGAGGATGATGATGATTGATGGATGCGTTTGATTGAGTCCAGATGGATCAAATGACAATGAGGGTGACTTGAAGTAGTGGATTGATGAGTATGGGATTGGGTTCATTGGAGGGGATGATCTCTCTAGAGGCATCTTGAGATATTCCTAGCATACAATGACTTGGGGTGGGGATGAAAGTGGTTGGTAGTGGTGGATGGTCATCCACAAATGCAAGCAACGCTTTTGGTCATCAATTCATGGCCATTGGTTCTTGATCAATAGGGTTATGACAATAACTCAGATGATGATGATGACAATGATGAAGGGGGTTGATGGCTGTCCGTGCGCGCGTTTTGCAAAACAAAAAAAAGGAAAACAGGGAACTGAAGGATGAGGAGTGAAGCAAGAAGGACTTGAACACCAAGCACAGGGGTCTAGGCACTGATAGATCTTCCTAGAAAACTAGGAGAAGGGAAGGCTGAGAACTATGAACTGAACTAGGAAATCATTCTGGAATTTTTTTTTTTGAAGTTGTATTGATGGATAAGGGAACGTAAAAAAAATTAAAAAAATTTCCATAGTCCATGAGGTGTCCTGGATTGGTCACCACAGCTTTTAGGGCCCAACACAACTTGAGTGTAGTTGTGGGGCCCCCACACAGCAGTCTGCTGCCGTTTGGCCTACAGAGCAACCATATTTGGGTTTTGTCGGGCCCTACACGGCTCTAATGTAGTTGTTTTTCTGTGCCACACAACTACAAGTCTTGTGGGCCCCCCCAAAAAAAAGAAACAAAATATGATAATAATAATAAAATAAATAAAAATACAATAAGAACAGAAACCACCCTAAAAATTGAAAATTATTGATTTTTTGGTTAAAAAAAGTAAGACATAAAATAAAAATAAGTAAAAAAAATAAAATAAAAAAACAAAAAACAAAAAAAACCTGAAGACAGCCAACCCAAAAAAATACAAGTTCAACTTGACTAGCCCTAAAGTGAAAACACCAAAAAAATAAAAGCTCAACATGACTAGCCTTAAATTAAAAGTTCCAAAAAATACAAGTTCAACTTGTGACTAATGATAAAGTGAATTGCCAAAAAATACAAGCTTTTTGTCCAGCCTTGAAGTAAAAACAACAAGAAAAGAAAATAAGTTCAACTTGTGCAAAGCTGATCCCATGTTAAAATATATAGGCACTTACGTGTGTGCCCCGTATAGGTTTAATCCAAATGGGATGCACAAATGGGCCGTTATGGCCCATTGGACAACCACACGGACCACATGGGCCTGTGTGGCTGTCACAGATTTGGGCAAACTGCCCTAAAAGCATGTGAAATAAGTCATTTGGTACACGGGCCATCACGGGCCCATTGGGATGGGTGGGCCACCCAAACAAAATGGGCTTTCATGGGAATTATTGGGCCCAAGGTTCATTTTGGACATATTTGGCCAGCCGGGCTGGCCTTCCAAAGTTGTCATTTCTTGGCTTTGGGATGGGACAGCCTGTTGGGGCTGTTGCCCATGTTATGGTCTGCTCTGGGCTTCTGTTTCTTGCTCATGATGCGTTGAAGTGGCCAACAGCCCGCGCGGGGCCCTTTTAGGGGGGTAGAGGACTCCAAATGGAGTCCCCCAACCCCAGTTTCAGTTTCTGATTTGGTTGCGGCCGGGGGAGCTGGGACCAACTGTCCCGGCTCCCTCCCCTCCCCTTCCTTGACATTTCAAGGGAGGGGGGATGGCTGGTGGAATACCACCCAGGCTGATTGCAGTGAGGTGACTGGAGGTTGGGGGCCCCACCTGAGCAAGCAAGCAACGCGGAGCTCTCCCCCCCCCATTACCAAGGGGGAGACCCCAAGGACTGGGGGGGACCTGATCCCCCTCCAGCCCACTTTGGGTTGATACGGGCTAGGCTGGTTGCATATGAAAGAAAATTATGGTGCTAAACCAAGACCACTGTATTTCATGAATGACAAAAGTGCAAGGTTGGTGAAACTGTTAAGATGAGGTAATCAAGAAAGATCAAAGTAATGAAACCAACAAAGGCGATGGCTGATTTCAATCAATCAGCCCGCAATCAACTCAGAAGACAAACAGTCAAGCTGGATAACATGATGACTGGTGGAGATAGAAATAATCAGAACCTGATCAATTTTTCAATGCGCTGAGCACTCAAAATTGAACTGCATACATATGGTGTTGGTCTTGTAGGATGGTCGAGACAGTCCTTGACCTTGGATGGATGCAATCTGTAGTTCTTTAAAGTAATTGAGTTAGTGTCTTGAAGCTTCAGGAGTGTTGAATTAGATTTACCAGCTGTGTGATGTCTTGGCGCGATGGGAACCGTATTCGGAGTCTTGCGGGTGAGATGAATGATGAAAGGACAATCTTGAGCAAGGAAGAATGTAGAAGATGAAGATGTGAAGATGACACAAATGATCAGCCGACCAAAGGCCGTTGATTCCTCCCGGAACAAAAGAAGACAGGCTGTCTCGCAGTCAGACTTCATATTTGAAGTATTGACACTGTAGCTGGCGTTCCACTTCACAGTCTGAGAACAGTATGGGTCCGCGTCAGTCCATGGCTGGGATTATTCCAACATCCTCCCTTAATTCAATGCTCCGATAACTATTCACTGACATGATGTACCAGTCGGGACACCGAGTTTTTATTAGCGGCTTTTGTTAAGCAATCCGCAACCATCTCTTCTGATTGGATGAGTTTGATTTCAAATGATGCCGCCTCAATGTCTTCTCTCAATCCTTTGGTCTTTAGATTGATGAATTTCGTTTTGGAATTGCATCCAAAATTTTTAATTTTATAGTTGAGACCCTTGTTATCAATGAGATGGATGCTGGGAGTAATTGGTTTTCTCCAGAGTTCTTTGATCAGGTGGTTGATCCATCTGCATTCGAGTTGTCCATCATTCAGAGCATTACATTCAGCTTCAGTTGATGAATAGGTGATGTTGCGTTGTCTGCGACTTGTCCAGTACAAAGGTGAGCCTTGAAAGAAACAGATGAATCCAGATTGGGACCTTCTTGTGACCGGATTGTCTGCCCATGTGGAGTAACTGTAGCAAACCAGGTTGGGTGAGTTGTTTTTCTTGGAGATGAGGAGAGGTTGATCCTTTGTTTTTGCTAGATATCCCCAAACCTTGAGTACTTCGCGCCAGTGGTTGATACTGGGCTTCTCTGAGAATCAAGCCAGTGAGGAAACTGCAAAACTGATGTCCGGCCGAGCTAGTCCGGCAATGAAATTAAGTCTACCTATCGGAGATTGGTAGTTGAAATTGAGTTTTCTGAATTCTTCTTGTTCTTCTTTTGTAGCTGGTAAGAGATGAATACCCGGGGTTTAAGGTGTGCTAGAGATTGACTTAGACCCCAGAGGATTCAGTTCCATCAGCCCTTTTTCGATGTGAAGAGGAAGAGATAGTTTAACTGCATTTTTTGTTTGTTTGAATTTCATTCCAAGTAGCGTGTTGGGTTTGTGACATGATGAGTTCTTGAACTTGCTGAGGAAAGCTTCCTTGAATTTATTCACATTTCCGACCACCAGGAGATTGTCTACATGCACAAAAAGTGCTGATTGGCCATCTTTACCAATGTAAAGACATGGGTCCGCGTTGGAAGGGGTGAACCCTTGGAGTTGGATCCAGTTTTGGAGCATCTCATACCAGTTTTTTGGTGCTTGCTTTAGTCCGTAGAGTGACTTGTTTAGCTTGAGGATTGGCGTTTTTCTTTTTGAACCAACGGGACGGCGGATGAAAAACTCCTCATCAAGTGGAGCATGTAAAAACGCACCCTTGACATCGAATTGCAGCATAGGAAGATCTTTTTCAACAGCGAGTAGAAGAACGGCTTGGAGTGACGCGGCTTTACCAGTTGGAGCGTATGTGTCGAAGTAGTTGATCCCATACCTTTGGTTGAAGCCTTGAACACACACTTGTGATTTATGAACCGGTTCGCCTCCGGGTGTGTTTTGTTTGATCCTGAAGGCATAGGTGACATTGAGGATGTTCTTTGGTTTGGGTCCTTCATAGTCCTCCCAGACTTTAAATTCTTTGCAGGTACTTAGCTCTTTGTCTAACAATTTTGACCATGTTGGATCCTGGAGTGCCTCCTCAGGCGATGATGGGGTGTAGTCGCAGTGGTACCCATACCAATCAGGAGGCCAAATTGTAGAGCAATCTCTCAGAGTTCTCCCTGGATTGAGTTCAGCTTGAATGGCGTTGTTGTCATTGCAGTCGATTTCTGATTCTTCCAAGGAGCTTTCAGTTTTAATTGACCTTGTGCTATCTGACTCATCAGCCGTGGGAGAAGATTCAGTAGGATTTGTTGGCGGAGGGAGTTCCTGTGGTATGATTTGCAATTGGTCTGGGGGGTCATCCAGAGCAGAACTGATCAAGGGCAAGAACTTGACATTTTTTGTTTCTATCACTTTACCGCTTGGAGTGAGTACTCAATAAGAGAGAAGTTTAGGTGCATACCCTAGAAGTTTACCAGAGACTCCCTTCTCGTCCAATTTTCGTCGCAAGTGATTACCAAAGTCAAGGTAGGTAAGTTCGGTCCCGATGGGTTGGAGATATCCAGTTGGCAGAGAAGTCCCGTGCATGGTTTCCCAAGGAGCTAAACCATCTGCATTCGGAATTTGGTTGAGAGCGAGTGCACAGCTTTGGATTGTTTTGTGCCAATAATCTTTGGGGATCTTTGAGGACAAATGTGTAGCTCTGACTGATTTGGCGATGGTTCTGTTTGCTTGTTCCGCCTTTCCATTGTGCTGTGGATGGTATGGCTCAGAGACTATTCTTCAAATTCCTTTCTCCTCAAAGAATTCGGTTAAGTCTTCATTGATGAATTTGCCTCCTCCGTCTCTGCAGAATTCTGTAGGAAAATAGTGAAGGCGATTGAATTCTTTGAGAAGGATGAACTTGATGACATCAGAGGCGTCGCTCTTGTTTTTCATGGGGATGCAGCTAATGTAGCCACTGTGGCTGTTGACTAATGTGAGTGAGTATTGGTATCCACCTTTTGCCATTAGAGAGATTGGTCCAATAAGGTCGGCATGGATCCTCTGCATTACCTTGTCAGCTTTGGTGGAGATTTCTTTAAATTGACTCTTGGTTATTTTGCTTCTGTCGCAGTTCTTGCAGTTGAATGACCGTTTCACAGAGGTCGGGACAGATTTTTTGAGGTACTTTTTGATCCTTGGTAGACTAGCGTGACCTAGTTTGAGATGAAGATCCTTTACGTCTTCCAGGGTTGCACTGAAACTTTGGTTGTCAGGAATGATGGAGTAAAGTAAATTGTTGAAGATTTGTCCTTGTAAAAATGGCTTTTTATTTATACGCATCTCAAATGAGGGTGGAGAGCTTGTGTTATTGACAACAAGGTTAGCCCCCTTGCTCAGAAATACTCCCATCGAAATAAGGTTGATGCATACTTCTGGGGTCCAGGCTGCGTCTTGGAGGAGAATGGTTCCGACTGGTGAGGTCAGGCGAGTGGACCCTCTACCCATGATAGCCAGCGAAGCTCCTGGTTTTCTGGTTTTAATGACATTCAATCCATCTTCAGGGGTGATGGTGTCGAAGACGCCCCTGTCGCAAATCATATGAATTGAGCATCCCGAGTCGAGAATGAAGTTGGAGGGAGCTTGCTGAGAGAAATGTGAGAAGCAGTGCAGAAAAGAGAAGAAGTTAGCTGTTTCATTGTTTTTCTTCTTTTCTGGTTTGCAAGGTTTGAAGTTTTTTGGTTTCAACTCAGGAAACTCAATCCAGCACTTGTCTTGGGGGTGGTTTTTCACTTCTGGATTGTGAACTCCATTTTCACATTGAGGATAATTGGAGTACAAGTTGATATCAACTTTTGAGCTAGTAGAGATTTCCTTAATCTTGGCGTCGTTCTCATTTTTGTATTGCTTCAAGTGGTCCAGAACTCTTTTGACGGTGACTTCTTTGTCACCGTGCATGATTTGAGAGGCCATGTTCTTGAGATTCGCGGGAAATTTGAATAGAATAAGGTACGCCAGGATGTCTGAGGGAAGTTCTATGCCAACTTCGGAGAGCTTGTTGAGATGCAGCCTGACCGTCGTGACGAATCTTTTGATGTTATCTTTGCTAAAGGGAAGATAGAGAAATCCATTGAATACTCTGGCTCTATTTGCTGATTGCAATGAAGCGAAGTAGTTCTTGGTGGCCATCCAAATTTCTTTGGCGTTTTGAACGTTTCCTGGCTTGATGATATTCGTGTGCGTTGCAGGTTTGAGTTTTTCCAGAAGGAAAGGAGCAATGTCTTTGTTCATCTCTGGATCAAGTTGTTGGCTGGTATCCAGATCTTCCATGATTTGAAGGATTCCTTGGATGTCAAAGAGGCTTTCAATTTTACTTTTCCAGATTGAATAGTTGTCTTCATTGAGAAGAGGTGTGGATTTGACCAAGGTTTTAAGCGTAATGGTCCTCATTGCGTTGTCGCCTCCTGGTCCTGGTGTGAATCTTTTGGTCATTTTCGTGAGCTTTGGCTTTTAACCGTGAAAGAAAATTATGGTGCTAAACCAAGACCACTGTATTTAATGAATGACAAAAGTGCAAGGTTGGTGAAACTGTTCAGATGAGGTAAACAAGAAAGATCAAAGGAATGAAACCAACAAAGGCAATGGCTCATTTCAATCAATCAGCCCGGAATCAACTCAGAAGACAAACAATCAAGCTGGATAACATGATGACTGGTGTAGATAGAAATAATCAGAACCTGATCAATTTGTCAATGCGCTGAGCACTCAAAATTGAACTGCATACATATGTTGTTGGTCTTGAAGGATGGTTGAGACAGTCCTTGACCTTGGATGGATGCAATCTGTAGTTCTGTAAAGTAATCAAGTTAGTGTCTTGAAGCTTGAGGAGTGTTGAATTAGATTTACCAGCTGTGTGATTTCTTGGCGCGATGGGAACCGTATTTGGAGTCTTGCGGGTGAGATGAATGATTAAAGGACGATCTTGAGCAAGGAAGAATGGAGAAGATGAAGATGGGAAGATGACACAAATGATCAGCCGACCAAAGGCCATTGATTCCTCCCGGAACAAAAGAAGACAGGCTGGCTTGCAGTCATACTTCATATTTGAAGTATTGACACTGTAGCTGGCGTTCCACTTCACAGTCTGAGAAAAGTATGGGTCCGCGTCAGTCCATGGCTGGGATTATTCCAACAGCATAAAGGCTACCGGCAGTGGGGGGGATGCCATCACCCTCCCACCTGTGTGTGTGGTATAGCGCAAAGAACAAGTGGGGCGCTCTCCCTCCCCCCCCCCCCCCCCGTTACCAAGGGGGAGGCACCAAGGGCTGGGGGACTTGATCCCCCTCCAGCCAACCTTTTTGCAACAGTCTGGCTGGGGAAAATTGCTTCACAGGGGACCAGCAGGGGATTTGGGCACCCCTGCTGATCACCTAGGTAGGAAAGAGGGGGGGAACAGCATGTCTTCCAGTTACACCCCCCCCCTGTGTGAGTTTGAGACTGGACCCAGGTGAGTCCTGGGTCCCACTTGGCCCATATAAGGGGCCAGGGGCTGGTTGCATGAGGAAACTGGCTGGTAAGTATGGTCAGATTGGTAACAGGGCTGGTTGTAAGGGACAACCAGCCCAGGGATTGAACAGCAAAGGGGCTGATTTAGCCCTTTGAGGGTGGAAACACCAAAATCAACCAGAATACTCTCGTCAAAAGGGTTCAGGGTCAAATTTCATGTGGGATGATGTAGCCCGAACCAATTAAAAAGGCCTGTAGCGACTGTAGAGCCCTTTTGGGGTGGAAATCTTTCCTTTTCTCCTGTTGTATCATATGCCCACAAGAGGCTAATATTTTGTGCTTAAGGAGCCCTTCTCTCTGCTATCTTCCATATATATCCAATTTAATTCATCCAATCAGTTATCTGACATATTTCCCCATTGTGAGAGCCCATTAGCTTTCATAGACACAAGGTTTCCAGAATTTTTTTTGCTTTAATTATTTCTCCTCCTGTCACTAAGCTAATTGCTGGCCATAATTTTCACATCCCATCACAAGAAGTAAAAATACTGCTTATTATGAGATCAGCCCAACACAAGTTGAACTGATTTAGAATTAAAATCTCATTCAAAACACTCATCATAATGATGTTAACTTAAAACAATCATCATAATGATGTTCAAAATGTGATAACCCTTTATAATAAAAGAATTACAAGATCAGCATCAGAGCCCAAACCCAAATGATGAAATTAATCTATAAGTTAGAATAAAACTCAAGTTTTTCTTTGAGTTGATCAACCCAAACAGCTGCTTTTTTAGAAATCATAAAATGTGGTTTGGAAAATATGGGCAGGATTGGAATCACATCTACCTTAAGAATAAGCTGGACTAAATGGTTATTGTTAGAAAATAAAATGAACATAGGATCTGATTGTTCTTTTACACCCATCTTCATAGGATTAAAAGTACAGCATGATTCAAATGTAATGAAACATATTGGTCTTCAATAAGTATCTGCTATTATTTGACCCATTTCAAGCTTTGAAATCCATTTTGAAGAGGGAATATTTTGATTGATGTCATTAACATCAAGTCTTTTTTCTATCTTTTCAACATTTTTCATGCCCCCAAGGATCTTAGAATAGCACCCCTTATTTTTCCTTGATGTTTTGATAATTTCTTTTCTTACTTGAGACCATCCAACCTCATCATACCCCATTGATTTATGAATGACTCTAAATCCACAATTTCCATCACCAAACGGATCCCAAAACCCACCCAAGAACTTGTGTAAGTTCTCAGGTATTTGATTGAGTCAATTCACTTCCTAAAATCAAAAATTAGTTAGCCACAATTCTAATCTCATTAAAGGAATCACCACTCACAAAAGAGGAGCTTCTGTTTGAATCCTCCATTAAGTCTGCTTCATCCTTTGAAAATTAATCTGATTCCAACAGCAAAAAACCCAATGAAATTTCAGTCTGTTCCACTGAAATATGAAATTCAGATGAAGAGCCATCCTTGCACTAAAAAAATAATTACCCCATTAGTTCATTAAACAATAAAAATGAAAGTTTCTCAAAATCAAATACTTACTATCTTTGGTCTTTCTGATCCCCTCCAAATTTTTCTTCAGTCTCATCCTCTGAACTTTAAGTTTCAGATGAAGAGCCATCCTTGCACATTAGAAATCATTTTACCATCAGCTCATTAAACCCAAAAAATGAAACTTTCACAAAAGAATAGATTTAAAATCCTTTGTCTTTTCTTATTTGGTGCCCTTCTAATTCTCTTTCCCCCTTAAGTTACTTGTCAACATGTTCAAATCAAGAAGGTCATTGCTGGGTATCTGTCAATTTTGGACAGCCTCTGCTTGATTTCAAAAATTTAGGTTCACATCTTGGCTTTGCTTGATAATTTACTGTCTCCTTCATCAAGTGCCTCCACAGCCCGCAATACTCTTGTTCAGGATGATTCAAGATCATTTCATTGATCTTCTCATGTAACTGAGAATTGTTGAGCATTTAATCAACATCAAACATCCAAAATTCAAAAGGATCAAATATTATTCAAGTAGGAATCATCATTCAAAAAGCATTTATGAAAAATCATTAATCAAAAAGCATTAATTAAAAAGTGTTTTGAACAATCCAACAATTCAACTTAAACCAAATTACAGAACTAGAAATGCAAGGGTCATAATCAAACCTTCACTGAGGTTGAAATTCCTCAGGAACAATGGATTCTCTTGATTCTGGTAGGTCATCTATTTGGTGGGAACAGGGAAAACCCATAGTCATTAAGTATGACTTGTTGCAAACTTCTCCATCATGGTTCTGCTTTAATCTCTCTAATTGATCCACAAAAAGTTTTATTTCCCGTAAAGACACCTTTTATCCCAATGGTAAAAGTTTAGTAGGAAGAACTATTTCAATCTTTATTTGAGAGATGTAAAGAACCACCTGAACCAATTTAATTTTATTGGAAACTGTTCCCTCTAGGTTTTGCCAAACATCCAACATGTTTCCCAAACAATTTTCAAAGAATTTTTTGAGGGTAGCATGGGCCCCTTCAACCCAAGATTTTGTTTTATTTCCAAATTCAGGGTTTTCTCAAGTCCAAGCAGTTCCAAACTTCTCTTTGATACAGAAGATATTATGATACATTTACTTGATAAAATCCTCACGGCATTCCAAGGAACACTTTATAAAATTGATAGTGTAAGCAGCCCAAAAATAGGAGGATTAACAGTAGAGGCTGTGATTTGGCACTTACTCTAAGTTCCCCATCATTTACCTCTGCCTCCTCCTTGGTCTTTGAGGCCCCATGCTTAGCCCTCAGAGAAATGAAACTTTTCCACCATTCAACAGCATTATTAAAGCGTACTTTAGAGTTTGCTTGTATGTTTTTAGACATGTGCAATTGACAACACTGTCTTTTAGACTCAGGAAAATTTTTTCTAGAGCATGGATCCAAGCATTTTCACGGTCCATCATAAAGACTTTGGGAAGTCTCTCAGGATCATAAGCCAACTCCTTTTGCGGAGTGAAAGACCAACTGTAGAACTCAAAAATTTCTCTTGTTCTGAAAACAAGAGCTTTTGTCAAAGTTTTACAGTTGGTTGTAATTCCTACAAAATGCAATAGGGGGATGTTTTACTTATTTTTTTATAAGTAAAATCCATCATAGCTATATTATGGAATTGTTTCAAAAGATTTAATGGCTCTGGGTGAGCCAAGAATAGGGCCTTCAAGTGACCCTCTCCACTGAATTTTGCTCAATGAATCCAACCCAAATTACCAAGTTGTTCAAAGAGGACCTCCATAACACATTTCCCCTTTAGTTCTTCAAGCGTTACCTTACACTTAGTGTTATATATTGTTTGGTCATCAACATATTTTCCACCATCAATCTTGCTCAATTTTATTTTGAGTTGAATGGTATTGAGCCCATATTTTATGAATTCTTTTAGATTTTTTTAAGGCTACCCCGGAGATTCTCCTCAGTTGAGGATGCACTGAGGAGTTTGGAGATGGTTCATGGTTATGTTGATCATTTCTGTAGGATATTTGCCACAAGGGGTCAGCCTTTGTGTGACTTGCATTGATTAAAAACTTGCACCCAACCTCCCTTGTGTGAGTTTGACTTGAATGTTTGGTGAGCAATTGCCCAGAGTAAAAACCATTTTTATCACAGGCTAAATCCACATATTTATCATGCTTTGAGTTGAAAACTTTTGAAGCGCAACCATGCTTCATTTCCCATGTTTCACAATATTATTGTCCCTAATCCCTAGTAGGAAAGGCTCTCACAGGACGTGGGGCAACTGGGTCTGTCATAGGTGCATAATCATAGTTACATAGTCATATTTCAGTTTCCATCCAATCAAATAAGGCAAAGACCAGAGTAAAATAAAATGTTACACAAAACCAGAGGTCATGCCTATTTGTGAAACATTTTTTTCCTCAATTTTTACCCTCAATGAGCATGAAATTGGGGCTTCAAATGCTTCATTAACCAGATCCTTTTTTTCCTCAGCTTTGTTCATGGAACTATGAATGTAGTCCTTCAACGCAGCCATGTTACAAGAAGGAGGGCTTTGCACTGTTCCCACAATGCAAAACAAAATGAAATGCTACTTCAGTATTCAATCAAATTTTCAATTGAACAACTACCAAGTTTTCGCACTTCTTAGTTGAAAAAGATGAATTTTGTGGGACATTTGTTTGCAGTTTCCAATAGTGTCACTTTAATTTCACTTGAATTGCACTCTATTTCAAGTTATTTTCCTTCAAATTCAATTTAATTCCACTTGATGATTGCTAGGTGTGGTCCAACAGTCCCACATAGTATGCATTGATCCCAAATTTGGGTTGATGGAACCCAAATGTGGTCCAGGGGGTGCCAAAAGCTTTTGCACAACCCCCTGGGGGGTTTTATACCCCTAGCCACGCTTCAAAAGTGCCGTGAACAGGGGTACACAACCAAAAAACTGTTTACAGGGGGTATAAGGCCACCTGGGGGTTGCATGTGTTTTAGACAACCCCTTGGATGCTTGTAAACGCGCGCTTTGGACGCGTGTATAGGCCCCCACACCTCCATTTGGCCATGTAGAGCCCCACACAACTGGGAGTTTTGAATTTATCATTATCCTTTCAAAAAAATATTTTTTTATCAAAATAGGCAACGAATAAATGGTTTTAACTGGAAAAAGAAGAAACATTCAAAAAAAACTGATAAGCCTGAAATCAGCCATTTAGTTTTTTGAGATTTTTAACTCTGATTCACCCTCATAAGTAAAAAATAAATAAATAAATAAATAAATAAATAAATAAATAAATAAATAAATAAATAAATAAATAAATAAATAAATAAATAAATAAATAAATAAATAAATAAATAAATAAATAAATAAATAAATAAATAAATAAATAAATAAATAAATAAATAAATAAATAAATAAATAAATAAATAAATAAATAAATAAATAAATAAATAAATAAATAAATAAATAAATGAATAAATAAATAAATAAATAAATAAATAAATAAATAAATAAATAAATAAATAAATAAATAAATAAATAAATAAATAAATAAATAAATAAATAAATAAATAAAATATATAAAAAATAAAAATAGAAATAAATTATAAATAAATAAGATAAATAAATAAAAATGAAAATAAAAATTTGTGACCCTACACAACCCGTTCACAGCTCAAAATGGGTTGCATGGCATGGTTTGCAACCAATTTTGGGGTGTCAAAAGATTTTTGCACCTCAGATGGTTTTCTAAAAGCTGTTCACAACCCATATGGGTTGCAAACCATGCCACAAAACCCATTTTGGGGTGGGAAAGGATTGTTTAGGGTCATAAATTAAACATTTCCCTTGAATTCAATTTTATGAGGTCTCACTATTGGTTTCCAAAAAATATCCCAATTCCTGGGAAATTTTGTCCTGTTTTTCAAGCTCTTTTTCCAAATTTTTTCTTGGTCAAATTTTTAGTGATTTTTTCCTAAGAATAATTTTATTCAAAGAATAATGTTATTTATTATGAGATGTTCTGTTTTTGATTTCACTTGTCTTATTTTCAGCAACAATTTATCCAGAATTAAATCTTTTTTCAAATAATGTTTCAAATTAAAATGCAATCACAAAAAATTCTCACAAAAAATTTTATTTCCTTTTTACAAGAGAAAGTTTTTTTTCATTTATCATTTAATCAGCTTGAATATTTGGGTACTTGTTTATTCTTGATTAAGAAAAGAAAGTACAAAAAAATGCAAAAAATTTAAAATAAAAGAAATAATATAAATGTGAAAACCCAAAAAATTGACCATGTACTAAGTCAAATCAATCAAAATAAAATTTGATTTAAGAAAGCTAACAGGCTCTTTGATGATGGTTGTCATCATTGGATGCATTCTAACACATGCCTTATAAACATTTCAAAATTAAAAAAGGGTTTTTGAGAAACCTCACCAAAAATTTTATCTTCAATAGCGCCAAAAATTGATCCATTAAGATCCTTGAAAATTCAGATATCTTGGTGTTTGACTTATTATGTTGAAGAAATGCTCCATTGGATTGAGCAATTTTGAGTAATTTTGAGGAATTAAATTTTGGCTTATTTGCACAATTTCTTCATTATTTGGAAGAATTGATAAAGGTCTTTGCCTAGATGATGGTTGCATTGTCTATGATGATCAGTGATTTTGGCGGCAATGATCATGCAGGGTGAGAAGAATTTTGGTAATTTCAAAATAAGCAGTACCATCTTTTTTTTATCATCCTCATTGAGTTATGTTTCATCTTAAATTCATGATTGGGCCAGAGTTTCAATGAGAAAAATCATTCAACCGCAGGAATTATTTTCTGGGGAAACAAGCCTTGCCATAATCAACTATAAATTAATTAAACATAAGTTGAAAAATATAAATTGAGCAAACAAATTCCAAAAATGTGCAGTAAGTAAAAATGAGATAAAAATATAAATTGAATGAAAATAAGATGAGAATACTAATTGAAAATAAGATGAGAATAATCAGTGAAGTAAGCATAGGATAAAGAATATGTTAATGAAAATTATCTTACAGGAAATTTAAGAATCATGAGGGGACTAAGTCTGGTAATTGAATCCATAATCATCAATGGAGATTAAATCAACTCCCATGTAAGTGAAAAATTGAGGAAAGAATAGTGTTTATGTTTTAAAAAGGCAACTTTTTTCACTTTAAAGGGACTGGAATCACCATTTTGGAGGTTTTTTCAAGGCTCTTGAGTAGCCTGTGGAAAGATTGGATCAAAATTTTTAAGTTGATTTTATTCATTTATGTGAATTTCAATATCTTTCAATTGACTTGGAGGGTTTTCTTCAAGGTTCATCAATAAGGATGCAATAAAATCATTGTTAATGTTTGATTTTGAACCTCTGGAAGCAGCCACAATAAATTTAAAATTATCCTATGAACTTGCCCAGCTGATTTTCTGAGAATCTTCACAACCTAAAATTTTGCCTCATTCTGATTCAAGACAAGTTGATCAACAGAATTCTTCACCTTTCCTTGGTATTTATATTTGGTTGGTTGACTTGAAAATTTTTTGATTTTTGCCTGTTTTTTTCTATGTTTTTCTTGAAATTTCTCAACACTTCTGAAATACCTTGACTGAAATCAAGGTTCAAATTGTGCTTTTTGATGATGTTTGATTTAACCTCAATTTTTCCTGGATATTTCCTTTCTTTATCATCATAGATTATCAAACAATTTTCATTGATAATAGTTATTTTATTCAAAAAGAATGAATAAATTTGTCAATGAATGACTTAATTAGATAATTGCATTAAGATAATCAACTTATTTTACAAAATTTCTTCACAAAATGGATTGAGAATTTTGAAAGTGAAATATATAGATTAATATTAATTAATGTTAAGTTGATGGGTTAATTTATGAATTCAAATAAATTTTGGGGGTCCTGAATGCTTTTAAAAAAACCTGAATGGAAGCCTGATACAGGAAAACTGTCACAGGATAACTGTTGAATGGAATGTTAACTGCAGACATCTAAATCTTTCAGCTTCTCTCAAAGACAGATTTTCTGGAAACTAATATTATCTTCCTTTTTTTTTCTTTTCATATCTCACTTATTTTATTCTTTAAATTATTTGAGCTCCTATGAATTTTTTGTTGTGTTGTGTTATTTTTTTTAAACTCATATTATTTATTTATTTTTTTTTTTTTAATTTTATTTGATTTTATTTTGTGCCATTATATTTCATTTAATTTTATTTATTTTTTCTTCGATTCCACATATTAATTTCTTTTCTTTTATATTTTAATTTTTTCAAATTTCCAAGGGATTCCTTTTCATTGGTGGAGATGGATTTATTTGATCAGGAAAATCAGTTTTGAAATTATACATTTGCTTCACCAAATATAGCTCATCTTCAATCAAAAATATGTTTTAAAGCAACATAATATATAAATTATCCATGAAAATATTCAGAAAGATGGATATAAAGATGCTGATGAGGATGGATTTGATAAATTTTGATCTTGTTGATCTAAAAACCCAATAAATCAACCAGAATAATCAATTGATTGTTTGGTTGGTTGGAGGTGAAATTTTTCAATGTTTGCAGGTGTGATCATTTGGTTGGTTGGATGTGTGATGTGTCAGTAATTTGTGGATTGGATTCCTTCAAGACACTAGATTTTCTTTTTTTCTAAAAAAAAAAACAAACAAACAGGGGAAAGAGAAAAAAAGGAAAAAGGAAATGATGATTGCATGAAAAAAATTAACTTTCTTTGGAATTTTGCCTAAATCCAGAAAATCTTAGTGCTTTCAAGGGTACAACAGAACTTGATGTGGAACCAAAAAGGTTGATATTTTTGTATTTTCCTGTTCATATTCTGTGAATAAACAATTCATTTACTGTTGGAATTATTGTCTAATTAAGTGTTGCCTCAAGCTAGAGTGCAACCTCATTATTTTAGCCTCATATTCTTCCACCTATATATGCTCTTGAGTTCTCATGTCTAGTGTGTTTTTATTCTATACTGATTAGTTATAGATTGAGTAACATCTTTATCTTGAATCCTAGGGGCCTTATTTTATCCTTGCTCTTGAGTGTTATTGTCTATTGACCTCTTTATACCATGCTATGCAGTCACTGTTCTAGTGGGATCTTTATCTCTAATCCTAGATGCTTTATCATATCACTACCATGTTGAGTGTTGTTAAGGTGAGTGAATTTTCAGTGACACTTTTGTCCTTTTCAACCATTTCCTCTTGTGAAAATCCTGCTTGTAGTTCATACATACTCTATTCATTATTGTTTCTCAACCACTTTTCAGCTATCCTGTACTTATTCTATTTATTGTGATGCCTCATCAAGTGAAATTCTTCATCTGTTCTTACTTACACTGAACCAGAGTGCCCTCTTGGCTCCCCAGATATGCTCATCTTGGTGCCATAAGTATCCTCCTCATCCTTCCCTTAGTTTCAACCAGAGAACCTCACTCAAAATTCAAAAGTTGCCTTAATTTTACCTTAATGTTTTCATGATCAAATCCTGTCTCAGGCCCCTTCTCGGGGCTCTCTATTTTAATCCAACCTGCTGCCATAGGCCCCCTTTGGGGTTCTATAGTTGTCTTTAAATGATGTTCCTTCCATGGGACCATCAATGAAAACCATGTGATTACCATGCACTTCAGCCAGAGGGCCCCTTCATCCTCATCAGATCAGTTCCACTTGAATTTAAAAGTTTGATCCCACCTCCCTTGTTTTTTTGTAGCATTTTTGTTTCCCCAAAAATTGACTCTTCAGTAGCCTTCTGTATCCCTTCCTTCTTAAAATCACCTGTCTCCTTATCAAAAAAAACTCATGTAGGAGGCTCTGGGGTCTTATATCAGGTTTTAGGGATAATTCTGGTCCCAATTTCAAATTGAAGGAGACCCCAGAAAAAAATGTCATTCCATGGCTAGCATATAGTAGGATGGAGCTGGAGGAAATTATGATTCTTTCTGTTTTTAGTGTCCTCATTTGAGACTATGAGGCTGACAAATTTTATGTTGTACCATTCAAAGTGACAATTTTGATGAAGAAGCTGAAGGAGAGGCAAGAATGTTGAAATTAGTTGCATCAAAAAAGAAAATTAGCTGTGGATGGATTTTCAAAGTAAAGAATTATAAAGCAGTTGAAGGATAAGGGCTGTGAAATTCAATTGGGAAATCCTTTGTTTCTGATTGATAAATGGAATGTTTGATAGGTTATTTTGAATTTTTTGGATGCCAGAAAAATGTTTTTAAAAGAAATTTCAAAAATTTAAAATAAGATTCAAAGAATCAAACACATCTCAAATTCTTAATCTAAAAGGCCAGTCAAAGAATTGAAAAAGTTTGAAGCAAAGAAATTTGGAATTAAAAAGATTCTTTGAAGAAGAGTTTGATTAATATTGAAGTGGCTGAGAAGGGTCTTAAGCAAGGTTTAGGAGAAGATGAAGATTTCACTGGAGAGCTCAAAAAGGAAGATATTGTCTTGGAGGAGAATGAAGACACAGAGAAAGATATAGAGAAGGAAAAGAAGAAGGCAAAAGATAATTAAAATGTGTTTTCAAGGGTTTGAGTGTGGAGGAAACTGATGTGGGTAACAAAAATAAGGTAAAGGGGAAAGAAATAGATGAAGGTGAGGATTTCAATTTTAGTGGACCTGAATCATTGGAGAATATTTTGGAAAACTCTCTTGCACAAGGGGGAATAGCTGGAAACTATTTTAAGATGAGGCCAAAGAAGTTGGAATCCCATGTTTTTGCTAATTCTGAAATATTTAAAGCTTTTAAGAGTAATAAAAATTTGAAAGCTCAAGAGGAAAATTCACAGAATATCCAAGCGCGTTTAGACTTATTTTCACAGCAGACAAGGGGGATTATTTTGGCATTTGGGGGATGGGTAGTTTTTAGGATAAAAAGAAGAAGGAGGAGAGGAGATAAGAAGTGAAGAGGAAAGCAATAGATGAAATAAAGGATTTTCGACTTTGAATGGTGGAAAGTTTGTGATGGATGCACATGGTAAGAAGAAGAAGGAAGATGAGAAGAGAAGTATAAGATTGGTTAGTATTTTGGCTACCAAGAAATCTAGGTATTTAGCTATTGTTCAAAAGGTTTTATGAATACAAATAAGTTAATAATTTCTTCTTCTTGTGATTTTTATGAGCTTTGGAGAGAATGAGATGAAAGGTAGAAGTGCTAAAAACATAGAATATTTATGATTTTCTTGAGGAGAGATGAATGGTGTTGGGTTGAAGAACCAATTATTGTAAACATGATTATGATTTTTTTTGGGTTGAGAGAGGGATTTTGATGATTTTGTTTTAGAAGGATAAAGGGAATGGAAGTCTTGTGGGATGCAAGCAATGATGGTGAGGTTGGATTCTTTTTGGAAGGGGGTGCTTCAAGAGTAATCTTTAAAGCTTTTCCATTCAGCTAGATTGATTAGCTCTACATTTCAAACCTTAAAATATAGGATTTGGGAAGCTTGCCATTTTTGGGGGCATCTATTTCCACTCAGAATGAAAAAAGGCTGTACCTGACGGCAGGTGTAGCACCTGAATCTTGTTTTGTTTTTGTTTTGACTCTGAGAAAACTCTGTTTCTAACCTGAGTTAAAACCTGAGAAAATATGTTTGTATCAGTTCTTGAGGATTCCAAGTAATTCTAGTGCATGCATGGAATACAGAAGATTTGGAATTAATTGAGTTTATCAAAGTTAACCAAACCCGCCATTATTTAATGGTGGGTTTCAACCCAAATCCACCATTTCAAACCTGCCATCAAAAATAAAAAAAACCACTTATTTCACATTGGACGTGTAAAATTTACCTGAAAATAAATGGGTTTTTTCAAATAAAGTATTAAAGTATTTCACCACCTCAACCACATGTCATATTCCACCTCATCACCCCTTGTTTTTATCCAACCTCATTGGAAAAATCCTACCTCCAAACTCATTGGAAAAATTTGATTTTCATTTCTCTCATCACTTCATCACTCTCATCTCTTTCTATCCTCTTTGCTTCATTGCCCTCATCTGTTGTGGGAAATTTCACCCAGGTCAAAGACCACGACCGCAGCAGCACGCAGGCACGCAGGTGGCCCGAGTCGCAAATACACCGCTCACATCACTCCCGCCTGTTGCAACCACCCGGCCTCCCCCAGGTCAACCCACCAGAGACAGACAAGTCCAGAACCACATTGAAGGATTCCTGAACCACCACCAACGGCGGATAGCACCAACCATTGGATCCCAATCCCAGTCAACCGAACACCAGCGCAGACTTCAGGAGGAGCCAGAGTAAGATTGGGTGGAGGTAACTTTTCTTTCCATTTCAACCTCTCGTCATTGTTTCTTCCCATGGCCATTGTTTCTTCCGCTCTTGAGCTATCCACAAGTCCCAACTCATTCTTATTCTTTCCTCACTGTCTCAGGCCCGTACATCTGTAACTCTTGCTGTACTCATACTGAAGTCAACATTTAGCGCTGACTTGTCAGACTGAGGTCCATCTATGGTGAATACTACATCCCTACTCAATCCTATCCTGTCTGCTATACATCGCTCTG
Source organism: Puccinia polysora (assembly GCA_025617555.3). NCBI lineage: Eukaryota > Fungi > Basidiomycota > Pucciniomycetes > Pucciniales > Pucciniaceae > Puccinia > Puccinia polysora. The sequence goes on along the minus strand of CM062625.1, from coordinate 48,826,418 downwards.
ACTTCTTTGTATGCCTGTCAGCCTTTTTACTGTTACTACCGTTTGTGTGATTCCAGTTAATTGATCTGCTGCAATAAAGAAAGACTCAAGTAATTACATGGTAGCAAGGGTCCGTTCTTGGCAGTCAATCACGGTAGAATAGAAAAAGCCCCCCAGATCCGAGATGGCCAACCAACGCGAAACCCAGGGCACTCAGATAGTCACTCTGAACTCCAGCGGCTCTGAAGGCGAAGACTTCTCCACAAAGGCAAAGCTTCCACTACTCACACGACACAACTGGTACGAGTGGAAGGCCAAATTTGAGAAACTTCTTATCAGCAAGGGACACAAAGAGCTCCTAGACAACGAGTGGGTCAAAAACAACTGCCACACTAAGAGGTATCGCCAAAAGGCAGCATTAGCCATAAGCCTACTGTACGGATTGGTTGACCGCAAGCTTCGAGGATATGTCACCCCTAATCGCAAGAACTTCACCAAGGCCCTGGAAGATTTAGGAAAGGCGTGCGGCAAAAACTCCCTAATAACTATTGGCAATCATGTCTCCCAGCTGGTACATCTGACGTATCAAACCTCAAGCTCCATTTGGGATCACGCGGTAGAATTCCGGGAAAAGTACCTGTCACTGAAGGACACCCTTGACGCCCAAGCCCCAGACAATGAGAACGAACACATCAGCATATCATCCCCGCTTGCAGCAATCCTCTTCCTACAAAGCTTTTGACTAGACCAATCGCTCAACCCACTGGTACAGGCTTGTCACGACATCAAACCATTCAGTTTTGACCTAGTCTACGACCGCATCTTGGCTGAAGAAACCCGCCATCAAAGCGAAATTTCAGAGACAGCATACTCTACCTCACAGAAGAGCCGTAGGACCAGCACTGATCTTGCTGGCCGTCGATCCAACCCACACGGGTTGGGACCCAGCCGGTTGACTAATTCCAACACCCCTAGGCCCGCGGTGCCCACTAAAAGCCAGTCAACTGACCGACCAAAACGCACCCCAGACCTATCCAAAATCAAGAAATTCCTTGAGAACCTAACTAAGGAGCTGAGAGAGATCAAGGCCAAGGACACGTTAAACGCCGTCAAGGAAGAGTCCAACAAGACACAAGCCAACTGCGCAGGCAACCAAGCTGAATTGGAAGACTCAGACTTCTTCATTGACAAGAGTGCTCTATACTTCACCTCATCAACCTCCCACGACGCTTGCGAGCTAATATACGATTCCGGTGCCACCCAATTGACCGTCAGCAACCTGGATCTACTCAGCAAAGTCAAAACGCACCATAAACAAATCAACACCTACGGAGGCCACATCCAGATCACCCATGTAGGAAGACTAAAACTTGGACCCGTATTCATCCACCCGGTCTACTACGCCGCGACAGGTCCCCAAAACCTAATATCTGCATTGCAGCTAGAAGACCATGGATTGAAGATAGTCCACAGACATCGAGTGGTGCTTATTAAGACAGCCAACACAATAGTTTTCACATTCAATCGCGTAGGCAACCTCTACTCTGCCAAGATCAAGCCCAAGCCGTCCATCCTAGCCATCGGGGAAAACCCAGAAGCATTGGACTGGCATGTTGCTCTTGGACACCTGTCGGACAGGTACCTTCAATAATTCCTCCGTCAACTCAATATCACACACAACCCACTACACACATCAAAAAACTGCAAAGTCTGCAAGTAGTGCAAACTGACCAGATCTCCTCACTCAAACCCTCTCCCCAAATCCTCATCTCCCTTTCATACCATACATTCCAATATACTTCAGATCAATCCTCCTTCAAAGCTTGGCTACCAATATGTTCTCGTACTCATTGAAGACTACAGTTGATTCAACAGAATACACCTGCTCCGACTCAAAAGCAAGGCTGAAGGAAAGATCATATCATACTTTAATGAGATCCATAACTGACTACCAATAACCCCCGCTGTATTTCACTCGGACCGGGGGGGAATTCTTGTCCGTCAAGTTCGTATTGGAGTTATCATCTTGCGGCATCACTATTGAGCAGGTCCCGGCCGACTCCCCTCAAACAAACGGTCTGGCCAAGCAATTCAACCACTCACTCCTGACAAAAATACAATTTATGTTGGCTCAATCGAATGTGCCCATCAACTATTGGGACAAGGCGGCGAAATACGCCTCGACGCTAATCGAACTTCCTAACCAGCAAGTCCTAAATTGGAGATCTCCAGTTAGTACCCTATCCACCAAGGACTTCTGTATAGAACCAGTCAGAGACCTCAGCTCACTCGTTCCCTTTGGTCTGAAGGTTCACGTGCATCATAAGCCCAGTCAAAGATCCTGGCCCCTTTGCGCCCGCTCATGTTCCTAGGATACAAGCCTCACTCCAACGCATGCAGATTCCTAGACACCTCTCAAAGATCTGTCACTGTCAGTCGTGATTTCTCCCTACAATCCTACTCGTTCAAGTATCAAACACCTGACGCTCTGAAGAAATCTCCCTCCTCTCTCCCCAATCGCCATTTCAAAACTACACAATTCCAACCCGCAACCCAAAACCGTTGTCATCTCTCTACCACATCTCCCATCTCCTGCTCCGGATTGCGCACAGGCGTGCACTCAACCTGATGAAGGACCGGTCACCTCATCGGCTAGTCCCCCATCCAAGCACCCAACCCCGCCACCCACCATCAATGAGGCCCCACTGGGGCAGGTCCGCAAGAAGGGCTATGCTTATGTACCCTGCTACAATACTGCACCCAACAACATCTCATCCAACATCAACCCATCCACCATCATCACTACCTCCAGACAGGCCAACGCCTCCATCCCGCAACCGCCACAATCCGACGACAACAACAAAGCTCACCTCAGCAAAGTTGTTACAGTAAAGGAAGCGTTCGCAGATCCTACTGAGAAGCCAAAGTGGATCAAATCCATGTCCGCCAAGAATCAGTCCTTTCTCGAGAAGAACACCGGAACGCTGGTCCCTCCCCCGCGCAATGACATTGTGCTGGGTGGCATGTGGAGGTTGGTGAAGAAGAAGGAGAAAAGTGGTCGGACTACCAGACGGAAGTCACGCTGGGTGTGCTTCGGAAATCATCAACAGCTGCAAAGGCACTACTTCAATACCTACTCAAGCGTGGGACAAAATGAGTCAATGAAAACTCTCCTCGCGCTGGCCGTCCAACACGATCTAATGGTGGCACAATTCGACGTCAAAACTGCGTTCTTACATGGGAACATTGACGCCGTCGTGCATGTCTCACAGGTCTTGGGCTTTGAAGTTCCCGGTAAGGAAGACTGGGTGTGGAGGCTAAATAAGTTACTCTACGGAACAAAGCAAGCACCCCGGTGCTGGAAGAGTCACCTGACCAAAACTCTGGGAAAACTTGGGCTCTCTCCGTCCAAGGCTGACGAGTCAATCTTCCTCAATGAGTCCCGCTCACCAATGATTCACCTCCACGTCGACGATGGACTACTGGTGGGAAAATCGAGAACCGAGATTGACCCCTTCCTGACTCAGCTAAAAGGTTACTATGGCATCAAACACCAATACCGGCCCGTACAACACCTGGGGTACACGTTTGATTGGAGGGGGACGATGGCTTGATCCTGCATCAACGGGACTACTGCAAAAAGATTCTTGAAGAATTCTCAATGGATCAGTCGAGACCAATCAAAATTCCAGCCCCAGTTAATCTACTCAGACTAGCTGACAAGCCGGGCAAGGCGTTCAATGTCAAGGTGATGGAAAAGGCAGTCGGCATGCTGAGCCATCTGGAGCTTCACACCCGACCAGACATCACACAAACGGTAAACGTGCTGTCGCAACACACGTCCAAGCCTACTCAGCATCACTGGTTGATCTTCAAACATCTACTCAGATACCTAAGGGGGACAACCTTGGTTGGCATCCAATATCAAAAGTCAGGAGACCCAACAGAACAGCTATGTGGATGGGCAGACGCTTACTACGCAAACGCAACAGTCATGAGGAAATCTACCTCCGGCTTTGTGATCACCCTGTTTGGAAATCCGGTGCACTGGCAATCAAAAAGGCAGTCGGTGGTTGCCCAATCAACGACCAAAGCCAAATTCATCGCCATGAATCACTGCGCCAAACAGCTACGCTGGATGAACCACCTACTGTCCGACCTGAAGTACAAAGTACACACCCCAACAATCATGAATGAAAACTTGGGTGCAAACTTCATCAGCAAGGAGGCTCAACTCAATCCCAACTCCAAGCACATAGAGGTCAGATATCAGTACCTTCGCAACCTAGTCTCTAAATCCATGATCTCAGTCAAGCAAGTGCCGACTCAAGACATGAAAGCCAACATACTCACAAAGCCGTTGGGTCCAATCAAAGTAGAAGCCGCTTGTGTGCAATTACACTTGACCTCGGACAAAATTAGGAGGAGTGTTGTGGGAAATTTCACCCAGGTCAAAGACCACGACCGCAGCCGCACGCAGGTGCGCAGGTGGCCCGAGTCGCGACTACACCGCTCACATCACTCCCGCCTGTTGCAACCACCCGGCCTCCCCCAGGTCAACCCACCAGAGACAGACAAGTACAGAACCACCTTGAAGGACGCCTGAACCACCACCGACAGCAGATAGCACCAACCATTGGATCCCAATCCCAGTCAACCAAACACCAGCGCAGACTTCAGGAGGAGCCAGAGTAAGATTGGTTGGAGGTAACTGTTCTTTCCATTTCATTCTCTCGTCATTGTTTCTTCCCATGGCCATTGTTTCTTCCGCTCTCAAGCTATCCACGAGTCCCAATTCAGTCTTATTCTTTCCTCACTGTCTCAGGCCCGTACATCTGTAATTCTTGCTGTAATCATACTGAAGTCAAAATTTAGCGCTGACTTGTCAGACTGAGGTCCATCTATGGTGAATACTACATCCCTACTCAATCCTATCCTGTCTGCTATACATCGCTCTGACTTCTTTGTATGCCTGTCAGCCTTTTTACTGTTACTACCGTTTGTGTGATTCCAGTTGATTGATCTGCTGCAATAAAGAAAGACTCAAGTAATTACATCATCCTCTCATCACTTCATCACTCTCACCTTGCTTCATCACTCTCATCACTTTATTGCCTTCATCACATCCATTCTCTCATTGCTTCATTGCTGCATCTTGTCACCAATTCAACCCCCCTTTCATCACATCATAACTCTCATTGCTCCATTGCTTCATCAGTTCATTACTTCATCCCTTCATTCCTGCTTTCATCAAATTTCTTTATCACTTTTTTTCTCCATCCCTTAATCCCTCTTACTCTTTTTAAATGGACCCTCAGTGAAACTCCCCCTGAAAGTCCACTCAACCAAAGAAAACATAACCCAGGAACTCAACATCCATCAATCCCCCCCCATCAGCTGATGAGGTCTACTGGGTTAGCAGGGAGTGGAATGCAGAAGGATGATTATCATTACGTTAGTGATGAGAGGAGACTGAGACATGAACACAAGATGAGACTGAAAAAGAGAACATTCTGAATAGCATACCTGGGTCAGCAGGGAGTGGAATGCGGAAGGATGAGAAAAAGGAATTCTTCCACAGTCCTGAAGCTGCCCCAGGTATAGTCAGGGATGGGTGAAATGTGAATGAAAGGTGAAAGCACACGGAGAGAGAAGGTAAGACATGTGTAAACCAACATCAACTTCCAAAACCCCAAGTCAGCTCAAGAGAGCTGATCATATCATCCTTGTAAACTGGCTCAAAATTATGTCCAACTATGATGCTTTCTTTGGATTTTAAAATGGAACAAAAGTTGGCCAACCTCCATCCTCTAAGGTTAATGCTTATCTCCTGATGGCCAATGAATTCAAGAATAAAAAAAAAGGTAGGCCAGATCTTTCATCCAAACAGATGCAGGAGCAATTCAATAAATATTGAACCAAGTAAAAAACAGCCCACTCCATTCTGGCTTTGGCACCACCAACTTGAATAAAGACAAATGAATCACTTTGGTTGTTGATAAGTTGGAATCCATTTGTCCTTTTTATGTTCATATGGATGAAATCTTTGGAAAGAAGGCCAACATCACACTTTTAGCTCCATTTGAGGCCCAAAAATCTTAACCTGTTGAAGCTGAGGACTTGGCTGTGGATGCTACTCCTAGCAATGATTATCCCAAAAAAACCTATGAGTGGGGAAAATTGGATGTGGAGGAGGATATTCCAACACAAGCAGTTCTGATAATGTCTACATCAGCATTGAAAAAACCCTCCTTGTATCCCTCACTTCATTCTTTCAACCAATCTCTTCCTGAGGTGAAAGAACAGGACAACTTTGCCAATCAGGAGCATCTTATTCCTGTATCGCCATTTCCATAAAAATCTGCTCAAGTAAGGAACCGAGTTCTTTTCTCTTCTGTCCAGTTCATCCCAACTGATTTGGATTGGAAAAAAAACAGCCTCATGCACTCCTGATTGGCCAAAACCTCAAGCTAATGGGGCCTCCCACATTGCCTTCAAATGAGAGCAAGAACTTTGCCAGACAAACCTCCTCTGAAAAGGGAAAACAAAAGGCCTCTAATTCCATAAACCTCTACCCTAATAGCTGTCAAAAGCGGAGAAACACTTCAAATATTTCTTGCTTTGAGGATATAATTCATAAGCAAGATTCAATTAAGTGCATTTATTGATTCTCCTTGCTTTCAAAATCAATATCATTTGTATTTCCCTCCTCCAAAAAACAGTGAAATCACAAATTTAATCCAAAAAACTTAAATTTGAAAAGGAGAAGTGGGATTGTCAGCTGGCTATGGATTGTCATATGGGGAAGGATGAGAATTCCACTCATCAACAAAAGTTGGATACTGAGTGGAAACTGAAACAAGCTGAGCTCCAGTTTCAAAAATAGCAAAAGGAGAAGGATTGACAGGAAAAGCAAGTTGAAAAGGAGAGGGAAAGGCTAGCCACCAAAAAAAAGATAGGTTATTAGTAGTCATGGAATGTATTGGTAGCAGTAGAAATGTGGATGAAATGAAGGAAATTACTTGATTGCTTAGCTTGTAAACATATTTAATTTTATGAAAATTTTGAAAATAAAAACAAAAAAATCATTTTTGATTGCAATAATGTTTGAGACTATTTTTAACACCACCAATGAAAAAATATTTTTTATTTTTATTTTTATTTTTTTTCTAAGGTATATTTTGCCATTGGCCAAGTACTTGCTAGTGTTTGAAGTGGTTTTATTAACTTGCATGGACATGGCATTCCTGTTATGAGTGACAGAATCCAAAGCAGGGAAAGTACAGTTCTTATACTTTTTTGCTGCCCAAACCATTTTTACAATAACTTTTTGTTCCAAATCAATCCCAAAACCCAATTTGGGAAACAAAAATTGGCAGTTGGATATTGATATTCATCTTTTTTTTGATAATTTTTCCATTTGATTTCTTGGTTGGAACAACAATTAAAAATGAATAGGAGGAGACATCACCTTTGTAAATATGGCAAGAGTTGTAGAAGGAGTCTGAGGTGAAGGTGATGTGAGGGGAGTAGTTGAAAGTAGTGAGGCCAGATCCAAATTTAAATGAGGAGAATGAAGGGATACTGTTGTTGATCATAGTTTCACCATTGGAATCAAATGCAAGTTTGGCTAATTTTTGAAAAATTTGGCCTAATATCTGGGAGACCTTTTCAGACCTAAGAATCAAAAAATAATACTCTTGAGGGGAGTTTTTGATAACATCTTTCTTCAAATATTGTCCAAATAGTTCAGAAGGGTGCATCAATTTTTTTCCCTCCAATTGCCCACATCTTCCCACCCAAGATCTTGTGCAACCAACACTGTTGAAAAATGTTTTGGATTGGTGGAGGAATGTTGTGAATGTGTTGATGTCCTTCTTCTCTTTCTCAGAGATTTTATTAAAATGGAAAAATTTGATGATTGCAAGCATTGCCTTATGAGCTGATTGATATCAAACATATATTTTTCCAGAGCTGAAGAAATGGAACAGTTTTATCTTCTTTTTGGTCTGTTCAAAATATTCAGGGGAGGTTTTTTGACTGTTCTTAAAAATGGAAGGATACAGATCCAAAGGGCGTATTTTGTGTGAAGAACAAACAACCATTTCATTAATTGTTTCCTCAGACACTTCCAATGCAATTTCAGAATCCCTCATTTGAGCCCTTGTTCTCTGGAAAGCTCTTTTATTCCCATCTCTCTGTATGTTTTTCAAACTATCTCTTTCCATCTTTTTCTCTCCCAACCAAATACTTTGATTTGGGTGAGGATCAATTTGGAAATCAATTTGTTTTCTAAAATTTTGATCTTTTTGGGAGAAGAATGGGCCATCAAGAAAAGGAATAAAAAAAATCATTATTCTGGTATAATCAACATAGATGATCAAAAAACATAGAAAATAGGAAAAGATTCCCAGTGAATTGTCCCACAGAAAACAAAATTTAAAAAAAAGTCAGTCCCCTTGTCATTCATGAGGCAGGGGAGGTTGCAGCATTTCTGATGGATCAATTGATCTATTGGCAAGCAAATGTTTGTTTTCTTGAATTTTTTGAATTGATTGAATGAAAAAAACAACTTGCTTGCAGTTTGGTTGATTTTTCCCAGTTTGATCAATAAAAAAACCGCAAGCAAATGATTGATTTATCAATCAAACATCAAACAAACAATCAATCAATTGACCAGACTGCAAGAAAATGTTTTTTTGTTTTCTGTTTGATTGAACCGCAAGAAAACAAACATTTGATGTTTGATTTATTTTTTTCTTGTGGTTTGTTCTATTGAACAAACAGCAATCAAACATTTGCTTGTTTTATTTTCAATCAATTTATCAAACTGCAAGTGATCAAATGTTTGCTTGACAATCAATTGAAAAGGAGGAAGGGAGGAGGAGGGGGGGTTTCTTACTGGATGTGCTTTCAAAGGAACAAGCAAGAAACAACAATCTAGAAGGATTAGGAGGAGGGGGGAGGTCAGAACCAATCCTTTCAGGAGGAGGAGGAGGGGAAGCTGAGCAAAGAACAAGGAATATGGGGACCTGGATAAGGAGGAGGATGACTGGGTCAAATTGGAGGTGGAGGTGGATGGTGAGGCGGTGGTGGTGGTTGAGGTGGTTTGGTGAGGAGGAGGGAGGAGTGGACCAGTGGCTTAGTGGGGTGAGGTGGGTGGTTTGGAAGTTTTGGTTCTGGTTTTTTTCCAATTCCACCAAAAAAAAAAAAAAAACTGGAGTCAGCCTAGGATTATTGGTTGAACAACCAAAACCAAAAAAATTCCATGATATGATATTTCACATATATAAAAACCAAAGGCTAATCATCAAAGTGAGCAAGTGTGAGGGGTAGAATCCACTCTCTCATGTCCAAAGATGAGGTAGAAGATGAGACTGGGATGACTTGAGGAGGATTGGGAATATCTTCTTCAAATATTTTTTCCCATTAATCTTTGATGTTTTTCAGAAGGTTGTGAAAGATTGCACAAGTGATTATCCAGTTGCTGAGGATCTTCATGTCTTTGGAATTTCAAAGCTTGTTTTTTCATTTCCCTTTATTTTGCCCATCTTCCTTTCAGGATTCCTATGGCATTCTCAATACAAACTTGCAATTTGGCAAGATGATAGTTGAAATGAGTTTTGGCTTGATCATTGGATGAAAAATTGTGTTATGCAGGAACTAGATATTTCCCACTAGCATAAGATGAATTGGCCAGAAGTTATTGATCATGGTCAAAGTGGTTCTCTTTTTGTTGGGCAATATGCATCAAATTGAAAACATATGAATGGTGAAATGAACCTGAAAGGCCAGGATTGAGGGATGTGAACTTCTTGTTTTTATCAAAAACAAGTTTTAGTGACACAGAGTATCTATAAAAACAGATAAAAAATATTTGTTCAGTGTTTTATCAAAGTTTTTATCAAAGGCTTTTGAAATGAAATGAATTGATTAAGTTTTCTTCCAATCAAAGTAGTGGTTTCCATCTAGCTTGGGTTTTTGAATCAAGGGGATAGTGGTCCAATAAACAAAACAAATCCAACCAGCAAAGCCTTCAGTCTCACACCGCATGCAAACAACGGACAATTTTGCATAATTGTCACCCGGGGCATTTTGGTGTCGCGCGTGTGAAAGCACATGAGACAGCGGTGCGACAGCTGAATGCCCACCTGACTCTGCGCGCGAAAACTAGTGAGACAGCTGCCATCAAATGGCAAGCTCTGGCTCCCAGTCCCCCACCACTCACCCCTGTGTGCTATATCCCACCCCTCCCCAACTTGCACCCCTCACCCTCATTGATTTTCTTCCCTTCATCCTCCCCACCAACCCTTCAGTCTTAATCCCTTCCTACCAATCCAACCTCAACCATGTCCAACCACAAAATCATTCCCCAAGACCCCAACAACTCAAACGGCCCACCAAACTATGCAAACCCCCCCACTGTGCCATTCAATCCCCAAAGCTTGGAGAATATGCTTTCCACCACTCTATCCACTCAAGTTGCAAATCTTGAGGCCAACTTGAAGTCCAGTCTTCAAGGCACCCTTGAAAAAATGCAAGAACGGATTGACAAGCTGGAATTAGACTGGGCTCCCCCCCCACCAAAGTTACCAATTCAAAAGTTCCAAAGGCCAACTCAACAGCTTTGACTAGCCACAAGCCTCACCCAAAGGATGCTGCAAAACCTCTTGTCCAGGATACCAAGAATAAATCAGCACCTGCTCCGCCTGTCAACAAGAGGTCCAAATTAGTTACCATTTCAACTCAAAAAAATGAGTTCCAATGTGCTCAATCCAAGCCTGCACCTGCCACTCAAAGCAAGACTACCACACCGCTCAAGAAATCCAATGCCGCTGGTGCTAATGTTCCAGGCAGATCTGGATCTAATTCCAAGAAAAAGCCAAATCAAATGGTAACGGATTATTTCCTCCCCAAATTTAAGACCACCAAGGTTTGTGGAAGACCCACCTGAAGTTTGATCCAAGCAGGGGAGCTAATCTTCCAATACTTGGTTTGTAGGAATGTCTGTTTGTTCACATCAGACTCCTCTGGGGCCTCATCCAAACCGCATCAGTCCCTCCTGCCGCAAATCCCGAGTTCATCTAAAGCTTCTGTGCTAACTTCCAATTGATTGATGAGTTTGAAAGATTTTCTCAAGACTCCCAAGCAGCCCAGTTAATCTCCCAAAGCAATGACCAAACTCTGAAATATGGTTGTTCTGGTCGAGTGAAAGTGGGTAGGAACTTCATCCACATTGATGAAGGTCACATTTCCTATATTCACGGATATCTTGCAAAAGTTGGAATTTGATGCTGGGGACCAAACCTTGAAGAAGGGTCTGGGAGCCTCTTCAACGCTGCCTGTCGGATTGCAGCAATCAATATCTTTTGCCAGATGGCGGTTGAAGGGGCTTATTATTTCATGAATTTCAACCACAAATACAAGGAAGATTTTTTAATGATGATCCAATCTTATAACCACTATGTACACCATGTTTTGGCACATAAGTTTGCCGCTGAATGCAAGGTCTCTGGAAAAAATCACACTACTATGGAGTTGAGAAGCATTCACAGAAATCGTTCTTGGGTGAGTGATCAAATTTAACTTTTACATTACTGTAATTTATAATTAACCTTTTCTTTGCTCTCAGTTGTGCAAGGCACGATTGAAGTTTGCTGTTGTGAATGATTTTCCAGAACGCTACCGGAAAATCATCACTGAACTCAATCCTCACAGCGATGATGAGTGGGATCCTGAGCATAGTTGTTTCACAATCAAGAAACTCAACTATTGATCAAACGCCGCCAACATCTTCTTCCGTCAAATGGACATGGCAGTGAAAAAAATTGCAATTGCAACAGGGAAGACCAGCCGTATGAGATCCCGGAAATTACCTGCCCAACCCATCCCTTCCAAGTTCACCAAGGTGCCAGAGGGGCTTCCTTTAGATTTCTACCGCCGCAAATGGTTGGAAGAGCTACCAACTGGTCAACAGCGCACTATCCCAAACATGAATCAGGTGGCATTTCTTCCAGATGCCACAAAGTCTCTCTTTCCCAAAAACCACCCAAACTACAACAAAGATGAAAAAATGTTGGACAGCCGCTTCAACAAGAAATAATTGGAACAAGTCCTGAATGACTATTGGTTAATTGAGATTCTGCAGGAGGATTGGTTTGAAGCTGAAGGAAAGAGCAGTCAAGAATTGGATGTGGAGGGGGGTGTCATTGATTTGGAGGCAGATATTCCGGAGGACTCAGGCTTATTTGTCCAATGGCCATTGGGGGAATCATTACAATGAAGACAACGACCCATCTTATGATGAAGACAGCAATGGCGACAACAATTCCCCATCCAAGGAGGAGGAGGAGGGTGCAGAAAGCTTTTCTGATGAGGAAAATGATGAGGGCAAGGATGTGATGCAGGAGTAATGTCTCCTTGGGCCATGTGAGATTGTCTGTAAGACTTGCAAGGATTGCTGATCCTCTTAGTTTGTATGATTGTTTCTCTCAAAATGATTGTTGTAATTACTGTGTTGATGACACCAAGAATGGGTGTAGGGCTGTGACTACCAATTTGAAATGCATTGTAGTGTTTTTTGCATAGCTGGCGGAATAACTATTGAGATATTTCAAAGTTTGGGAAATTTGCATTTCACAGTAGAGAGGTTGCACAGGAGAGAGGTTTGGAGGACAAAATACATGGTTTATTTTTTGGCTACAAAATTACCTGAGAGCCGGAATCAGGCATGATTTGTAAGACAGAAAGATGATTGACTGGGACAAGAATGATTGCATGGGAATGAAGGTGGAAAGTGCCATCAGGGAGAAAACAATATGCCGCAACATGGTTGACACTGGCAGCAGGAATGATGTGAAACGGTTTGGGAAGGAGTTTGCCAACAACGGATTTCATCTTGTAGAGCCAGTAGCAAAAGGTTTTGGTTGGACTGTTGACATCCTTGTAGAATTGTGCGGTTATCTGTTGCACTTGGCACACAGTCTTGCTTCCGCCCCCAGGTGAGTCAAATGTAAAGATATCCTTGACCATTCCATATCTCATCACCCCTTCCTCCTTATACACCACACAATTATTTGGTTTCATGACCAAGAAAACCATGTTGTCTGGTCCTTTCCAAACTTGCTCCACACTTACCTTTGGCCGCAACATCTTTGCATTGTTGGCCCGAGGTAAGAATTGATAGTCCTTCACATTTGGATCACCCCTTTGTACATATGCAAGGAGCCTTTCATAAGCAATACCATCTAACTTTACTTTACAGCCACCATTCCCTCTTTTCTTTCTTTCCTTGTTGATGAAATTGACAAATTTAATAAAGTCTTCATTTTCCTCAAGCCTTTGTATCCGACAGACTGTTTTTAATAATGTTCCCTCCAACTCACCTGCCAAGCCCAAAACAACCATCAGTTCATTGCTGCCCAAACTGTGCCAAAACCATCCACTCACAAGTCCAACAATTAGTCTGAAAACCTTGCAAGTGGCCAATTAGTATCTCACCAGAAAACTTGGCTACCCCCATCATTGGTCCCCACAAACTGAGCTGCTTGGGAATATGCAGCGCATAGTGGTGGTTTGGTTGGACAACAAGATTTTGAAAAATCTTTGTTGAAGTCCAAGTATATATTTTATAAAGGTTTGCAAAAGATGATTTGTGGGAATCTCAAATCTTGCGTGAAGCGACATAGTGAGTACAAGCAATCAGGTTTGAGATTTTTTACATGATCAAGAATCTGTTTGAGTTGATATCAATGTCTTCAAGGGTATCCAGAAAAATTTTGCAAACAATGAGGGGAACAACATATACAAAGAGAATGTGCCATTGTGATGCCTTGAGTTTTCCGCATTTTGATTTCCCAAGTTCACTCGGCAAGTGCCCCACCTTGGTAGGCAGTACCACATCTTGCATAGCGTTCCTAAAGTAGTCCATATCCTTCTCATTGAAGAGACCACCATTTGCTCCTTGGTTAAGATTGACATCATCGTCATCTTTGCTAGAACTCTCCAAGCTTGAATCACTATTTTTGGCGGGGGTGCTTGGGTCCAGCCGGGCTCTCTTCCTGGATGTTTGATGATCTCCTCGTTGTCGCTTTTCCTTAAAAGATAAGCTTTGAAAGCCCCACCTTTTGCAAAAATGGTGCATGAGAACACCTTTGAACCAGTTGTGGAGGATCCCTAAGGCCACGTGTTGTACAGGATCACAATATGACAGCAGATTGAGTTCGAAGTAACAAATACCAGTCTCGCGTAAGATTTTCTCCCGTCCATTCAATGTTTGAGTAGATTTCCAGAGGTCACTGAGTCTGTGAAATTCAAATCCGTCTTGCCGGTCTCCAATTTTAAGTAGAGGTTGCTTGTTATTTGTTGAACTACACCACAAGTAGTAATACTTGGCCGAGTGTGATGCATAACTGGCTACCTTATGAGTCCCCCCAAATTGCCAACTAGAGGTAAGAGTTTTACCTGGCAAAATCTTCCAGAAGGATCCAAGGGAGTTGGGAGCCTGAAAGGTTCAGCTAACTCAACCAATTTGTCAATCAAAGGCTTCAACAGGTGGGTGATTGTAGTCATGCTAGGAGAGTCTGGTCCTGGAGTAATACCGGCCACAAACGTATAGGCCAATTCGTTCCGGATCTTTGGCGGAAGGTTCAAGCAATTCATGGCAATCAGCCCAACCAATTCTTGCTTACCTGCTAGTTTGTTTCCTCTGGGATTGAACGAATCCACAAACAGAGAAAAAACTAGTCGTAGATCATCCCAAGAATTTGTCCACGACAGCTGCTTCCATGCATTACCTTGCTGGATGTCTGTGATTACTTCTGCTGGAAGTTCCTTGGCTTTCTGAGTCCAGTCATCTATTTCTTTCTTGATTTTTGGCACTTTTTGAAAAGTTTCAGATGAGGAGCCAAGGGTCTCTTGAGATAGAGGGAGTACGGTGGGCTACTGAAGAGCCAAATGAGAAGTAATGACAAGGCTTCAAAGAGCCAAGGGAAAGGGGAAAATACTTGTATAGTCAAGTGGAACTGATCTGAAGAGGAGGAAGGGGCACTCCGGTTTGATTTTCTGGTAATCAGATGTTTTTCATTCCTGGTCCAAGGGAAGGACCAGTATTTATGGACAACTAGAGAACCCCAAAGGGGGCCTAAGGTAGCAGGGTTAAGACAACTAGAGAGCCCCCAGAGGGGGCCTGAGACAGGAATAATATCTTAATGAAAGCAGTAAGATAGAAATAAAGCTGACTAAATTTGTCAGTTACAAAATATGAACAGAAAAAGACAACACACCACCTTAACTGACAAATTTAGGAACCAATTTGAGACCAATCAACATTTCAGAGGAGAATATGAGAAGAGAATATGAGAATGAGAGATATGAGATTTGAGAAAGGATGACAAGACACCACCTTGTCAGCATATGAGATGGGGAATGAAAGCCTATTTTAAGAGGAGCAACGAGGACCTCAGGCATAGTTGCCTAGCTTAATATGGGAGGAATGATAGCCTATTTTAAGAGGAGCAACAAGGACCTCAGGCATAGTTGCCTAGCTTAATGGGGAGAATGATATGATGATGATGATGATGATGATGATGATGATGATGATGATGATGATGATGATGATGATGATGATGATGATGAGAGTAATGGTAATGGTGATGGGTATGGGATGATGATGGTGATGGTGATGGTGATGGTGATGGTGATGGTGATGGTAATGGTGATGGTGATGGAGTTGGTGATGGTGATGGTGATGGAGTTGAAATGGATTGGTGACAGTTATAGGATAATGGTGGGTGATGACAGTATTGGATAATAATGAATGTGTTTATTGTAATGAATGAGGGTGGAAAATAGGAAGATATAAACAGATAGTATTGAACAAAAGGAGGAAAGGATTCCAACACACCAGCCTGTTCAAAACTAGATGGGAAGGAACATTGATTTGTTGTTGAAGTTGATTGTTAATGTTGTTGATGGATGATATTGAGAGGTTGATATGGTTGATGGTTGATGTTGATTTGGAGTGAGTGATTGATGGATGAGTTGTTAGAGGATGAGATGCGATGTTGGAGGGAGCAGAGGTGTAGGTTGAGGATGATGGGAGCGTTGATGGGGAGATGGAGCGAATTGATGTAGTTGATGGAGTGGAGGAGATGGAGGAGATGAAGCGATTGGTGGTTGAGCAGGTGGAGCGGAGGAGATGGATGGGAGCAAGCGAGCGGTTGAGATGGACCAATGGAGCGATGTGGGGATGAGAGGTGACAGGACGGGCCAAATGAATGGACCACCCCACATAGAATTATGGTAGTAGATTGATTAATTGAAGAGAAGAGTTTAATTGGGGAATGAAGTTGGATGGCAAATGAAGCAGCTGGAGAAACCACGGATGAAGCGCAAGCAAGGTCGCCATTGAGGCGGCAAGAGAGGAGCGGAGGAGTGAGGAGAAGTTTGCAAACAATTTTGCAAGCAATTTTGGAGGAAGCAAGCGAGGTTAAAGAGCAATTGAGGTGGCGCAAGCGAACAGTTGAGATGGAGCAATGGAGCGATTTGGGGATGAGATGGTATTGGATTGAGAGATGGAGGAAGAGGAAGAAGAGGAAGAAGACAAAGAGGAGGAGGATGGTGCTATTGAAGTCGGAGAGTTTGATGGAAAGCTGATGGTTCAATAGAATGTTGTGAGTTTTGAGATCACCAACACTGACGTGACGCTCCTTACACCAGGCCAAGGCTTGGGCAATCTCAAGTGACCAACGTGACCATCTAGGACGAGTGACGGAGTGAGGTTTGAGGGTAGGATCAAGGGATGAATGAGGTGGTTGAGAGCGTTGGCTGAGGGCGGATCGAACGAATTGGAACAGATCGCCAGCTGGACAGTACTCTAGCGCGAGGATGAGGGATGGATGATGGCCTAGCGGGGTAGCTGTGGTTTGAGGTGCTTGAAGGGCTGATCTCAATCACGAGTGCTTTGAATCCAGTCGCAATGCTCAGGCGACTTGAGACCAAAGGAGCGGATGATCAAATCAGAAGGGTGAGGATCGCATGGATGAGTTGAAGGATGGGATGATGATGATAACCTTTCTAGGACTAAGGCTTCGCTGAGACTGGCGGGGATATCATGAGAGACTTTGACGGCACAGATTTTTTTGGAAAGGCACGCTGACAATCAAGTGAGGTTGATCATGAGATGGAGGGTTGGATGATGAGGTAGGATTGTTGAACGTGATCAGTGCAAGATAGATGGTGCCATGAGTCCCTTGACCTAGGATGGCTGGCTTGGAGGTGTTGATGCGTAGCCAATGAGGCAGTCTGAGTTGGTGAACGTCAGGGTCGTTGGATGGGTTGATGGGTGGGGAAGGTTTGTGGAGATGATTGGCTAGTGTGGCCGAGGGGGAGGGTTGAGAGGAGTTGAAGGATCGAAAGGATCAATGGATGTCTAGTTCACTAGTTGGGGTTGCAGGACCGTCAAACTGGTTGAGATGATTGTTCTTGGAAGTGATTTGATTGAATAAACTGGCCAAGGTTTTCCAGAGGGTCTCTTGAGGGAACCTTTTGAGGTTGATTTTTGAAGGTTTCTGATCTCTAGAAGGATGAACTGGCTTATTGAGACTTTGGATTGATTGATGACGACTTGAGTAGTTGGATATTTAGGGATGAGTTCTGAGGTTTTGCGGCGGTGATGGAAGCAATCAAGAACCTATGAACGTTCCAACTATCGATAACAAAATCAAAGACATCTACTTGAGGAGTACAAGACTTGAGGGGGGGTAGTTTAGATCTGGATTGATGATGGTTCAAAGGGTACAAGTCATGATGGTGATGATGGTGATGATTCAAACAAGGATTCAAATAACAGAGTCTATCCAAGTAGATTAGCGTGGACAAGAAAACACCATTTGCCGTTGGACAGTACTTCAAGATTCTCTTGAGATAGGCTTTGATCAAGATTTGAGGGACAATCTTGGCGTGAAAGTTCAAGATCAAGCTTGGGTTCAAGAGTAGATTCTTGGATGCAGTAGATCGTTGGGTGAGAGGATGTTGGAGTGATCAAGCGGATGATGGTAAGTGATGGATGGCATGAGAGGATGAGGATGAGGATGAGAAAGAGGATGAGGAGGGTGATGATGAGGAGGATGAGGAGGAGGGTGAGGAGGTTGATGAGGAGGTTGATTTTGATGAACCATGAATTTTGTCAAAGTGAACAAGAGGGATGGAAAGGGATGGTTGTGGTAAGGCAACCAGTGGGAACAATGAAGTTGACTGGATAGCTTAGCGGGATGAGTTTTGGCTTTTAACCGTGAAAAGTTTCAGATGAGGAGCCAAGGGTCTCTTGAGATAGAGGGAGTACGGTGGGCTACTGAAGAGCCAAATGAGAAGTAATGACAAGGCTTCAAAGAGCCAAGGGAAAGGGGAAAATACTTGTATAGTCAAGTGGAACTGATCTGAAGAGGAGGAAGGGGCACTCCGGTTTGATTTTCTGGTAATCAGATGTTTTTCATTCCTGGTCCAAGGGAAGGAGCAGTATTTATGGACAACTAGAGAGCCCCAAAGGGGGCCTAAGGTAGCAGGGTTAAGACAACTAGAGAGCCCCCAGAGGGGGCCTGAGACAGGAATAATATCTTAATGAAAGCAGTAAGATAGAAATAAGGCTGACTAAATTTGTCAGTTACAAAATATGAACAGAAAAAGACAACACTTTTAGAAACCATTCAAGCCAAACCTTGAGTTTTTGTATAATAAATGTGCATTGAGGAATGCCAACCAACGGTGTTTGGTTTATTTGTAAACAAGAGTTTGATGCTTGGAACTTTCCAAGATGTGAGGAGCCCACAAATAGGTTCTTTTACGCAAATAACGGGGATTTGCAAGGCTTTGATTTGGGTGTTTCACAATATTTGCAGTGGTTGGGTAGGTTGGGGGGATGGTAGAGGGTGAAGCATTTGGGGCAGCAGACAATCTTGACCAAATGAACACTGAGCTCGTTCTTGAGGATTGTTTGGGGACTTTTAGGAACAAGCAAGTCAAGGGACAATGTGCCATTCCCTTGCATTATCTTCACCAATATATTGCAGGCCTTATCCCAAGTTTTCAAACTAGCGCTACCATGTAGATGTAGCCATGAGATAAACAATGAAACCGCACCTGGGAATCAACACAAATTGGTAAGCTTTGGGCTGAACAAGGCAAATGTAATTGCAAATAAAATGTAAATATAAAAAGTTGGACAATCTTACTAGCTGCAGCTTGCGTTGTTGAGCTCAATGGATTTTCTTCACTTGAGATTGATACTTTTGATTCTGATCCGGATTTGGTTTCTTCAGACAATACAATGTCAGGTGTAGCAAAATTCTCCGGTGAGATCATTGAGGCCAATGCACAATTTCTTTTGTCTGCAGAGCAATGCTTGATGTAATTAGGCTGGGAGATGAAATAACCTTCCTGTGCTTGACCCTGGGAATTGATGAAGGTGTATGTTGAACATGCTGAACAGAGACAAAGGATCATACTGGGTGTTGACGTGGATTGAAAGTAACAGACAAGTGGGAGACACAAATTGGAAAACTTATTGGGATACTGGTTAAAGGAGAGAGTGGACGGCCATGGCTGGTAATCGTCACCAGACCTGTCTCACTAGTTGTCGCGCGCAGAGTCAGGTGGGCATTCAGCTGTCGCACCACTGTCTCATGTGCTTTCACGCGTGCGACACCAAAATGCCCCGGGTGACAATTATGCAAAGTTGTTGGTTGTTTGCATGTGGTGTCAATTGCTTGAGATATTGCCTTGATTTATTATTTTGTTGGCCAAAAAAGAACAAAGCAACAGAAAGATGATAGAAATCATGAATCTTTTGGTGTATAATTCAATGGATCCATAACTGACCAAGAATAGATTTTATAATTGATGGAATTCTTCTCCATTTCTCTATTTGCATTTGATGCCAATCTACAACGGCCAGTTGGATAGCTGTGTTAGAATCAAAAATTTAGTTTTGCACTATGGGATTTGAACCCATGACCTCAACATTCATCAGTGATTCTTTAACCACTAAGCTAAGTGCGCCATTGCTGGATGGGCCATTGTGCCTGTCCACTCAACAAGGGTTTGCTTGGGTTTAGCTGTAAAGACCTGATGTGTTGTTAAAAAATGCTGTTCAGGCTTTCAGTACCAAGACTTAGAATCCTTGGATGGCAGTCTGCATAAGGGCAGATTTGACTCCAACACTCCCCCTTGCTCTGTGCAGGGTGCATACAGCTATTCACAACTCAAGTTGGTTCTGGTCATCTTGTCTTTCTCCACCTGTGAGGGTGTGCCATTTGGCTGGAGACTCTTGCTACAATGTTAGAATCCAGAATTTAGTTGTGCACTATGGGATTTTGAACCCATGACCTCAACATTCATGAGTGATGCTTTAACCACTAAGCTAAGTGCGCCATTACCAGATGGGCCATTGTGCCTGTCCACTCAACAAGGGTTTGCTTGGGTTTAGCTGTAAAGACCTGATGTGTTGTTTGACAATGCTGTTCAGGCTTTCAGTACCAAGACTCAGAATCCTTGGATGGCAGTCTGCATAAAAGCAGATTTGACTCCAACAAGCTGGATAATGTTCAGGATTCTCAGAATTTTTCTGGAAGATGTTGCGGTCTTCAATCATCCCAAAAACTTTTATTAATGAAGGAAATAAGGTTTGGGGCAGTTGCTGGAAGGTTAAGTTGGGGAGTGGGTGAAGCTTTTGCCTTCCATACATAGGGTTATGGAGGGTTTGTCTCTGTGGAACCATGTATTGCTTTTCAGATAGAGAATCCAAAGCTAACAAAGTTGATTCCAAATCAGTCTGAATTGGAGGCAAATAATACAACAATTTCAGTCAGCTTTTTTGTGTTTTCAACTTGCTTCCAGGAAGTTTTATTGGAGATTTTGAGAAAGATGATGATGTGATGTGGGGTGATGAGATGATGATGGGATCAGTGTGATGTGATGGAGATGTGAAATGATGTAGATGGGAAGCAATGGATATGAGATGTATGTGATGTGATGGAGATGGGATTGGTATGGATTTGCTAAGGTGGAGGTTTGGATGGGTGTTTTGCATGCAATGGATGGTGGATGAATTATAATGGTGGGTTTTATGTTTAAAAACTGCCATTTTGAAATACACCAGTTAGGGGGTATGTTTTTTTCAGAAACCTGCCATTAAAAATGGCGGGTTTGTCCAAAACAAATGGAAGGTTTCTAATGGCTGGTTTTCTAACTTTGATACGCCCTAATAGGAAATTCAATTCTATGTAAAGTTATATAGAGGAGTGAAGCAGTGGGGTTTCACACCTGACCCATACAAGTAACTAACTGGATTAGATAAGTGAATATTTTGAGGCTTCTTTTCTTTCTATTTCCAATTGGATCATTAAAAGAGGTTTGAGGGTCCTTTTTTGTCTTTTTTTTTACTTTGTGGTTGAAAAAAATTGTATTTTTTGAAAGGATTAAATTCTGTTTTTAATATATTTTTTCCTTCTTGTTAAATGTAATAAATCTTAAATTGATGTAGCAAATTTAAAATTCAATCCAAATTTGAACTGAAGATTCAAAAATCTGCTCAGACATGTTGGAAATATTGTACCACATAGAAATTGAGTTTAATTGTATTTTTCAAATGAATCAATTTTATATATAAAGAATGAGGGAGGTTCAACTTTTCTTTTACAAAATGAATGAATTTAAAAAAAAGAAAACAATTTGGTTAAATTATTTTATTCCTCTAATATCTTTTGGCAGAAACTTTGTTACAAAAATTTCATAAAATATTGGAATCTCAAAAGAAGTGATCTAGTGATATTGAATTTTTTTATTTATCCGGAATTGATTAATTAACAAACATTTTCTAGAATTTAGAGCTTTTGATATTGTTTCCTTGGTGAAAATAAAGGAAATATAAAACTAATTGGAGAAAAATTTATTCAAACAACATGGGGTCTCAAGTTATTTTGCTAATCTTTTTAGCTTATCCTCTACTGGCTTCATTCCTAAAACCAATTTCCCTGTCCAATTTAATGGAGCAAGAAATGGAGGGCAGTAAAAATTAGAAGGGAGTTATTCACATGGTTTCATCTGATAATTTGAGACTATTTCATAATACATTCTTCCATATTCTACTCAATTTTTAGCTTGAAGTTCACCTTTCATCTCAGATAAATAGTTGAGAGTGTTTTTATCAATATTATGAAGAAACTTTCAATAAATTTAGCTTTTCCAATACACTTGGACCGAGTGAAATTTCCCCTGATTGTCTTCTTCTTTATCTGAGAAGCATTCTACACTAGGGAGAAGGCATTTTGTCAAATCCTTTTCCATATTGTGCTCTGCAGTGGCCAAGCAGTTTCTGTATATCTTGCAGATTGAAGACCAGAATCCCAGGTAACAGGATTTAGAAAATGGAGAGAAATCTTGAGCTTATTCTGTGTTTAACTCTAGACCTAGGATTCTTGTAATTATCCTTCTGTCAACGTAGTAAAAATTAAAGTAGGCTAAAGAGTATGTCCTTCTTGAAAAACTCAATATCAAGTGGATAATTTTTAAATTCATTATTTTCCTTAGCATTTAAAAAAATTTTTGTTATCACTTCCAACAATATTTGGTCTGACTTTGTTGAATTATGATGGTCCCATTGGAAATTTGAAACATGTATACCATAGCTTTCTAATTCTTTCTGGCATGGCTCTTTGAACTTTGCAGGAATGTTCTTCTTCCCTCCATAGAGGTTTTAATTGTTTTTTTTCACTTTGAAAAATTTGTTGTTTGGGTCAATTTTATTGATGCTTCCTGAGTTTAAAAGTTGTAATTGATCTTCAGTGGGTGGAGTCAAAACCCTTTCTTGTCAATATTTAGTTTTTAAAATAGTCTTTACATAGGCACGTAGGCATAGGCTTATGGGGTCATTGGAATTTGGCAAATGTTCTGCTACTTCCTTGTTTAATGTGTGTGTTTTGATGGATTTTGAACTATGAGGAAGTCTAGAATCCATATTGTAATATAGGTAAGTCTACAATTAGCGCTTGGAAACGTTGTGGGGTTGTTCGAAGTGCAGATTTTATGGCGGGAAAGAATTGGCAGACAATCAAATATGAAGTTATCAGTTATTGAATATGCCAAATTTTGAGAGATTGTTAAGGCTTCATTTAAAAATTGAATATACCAAATTGGTTATGCATCTACTCCATAATTCATTTCAAATATGTGATTCAAATTCTACATTGTGAAATGAAAAAAAATATATTCATAAGGAAGAAATGTTTGGGAACTACCAATTGGATTTTGTAAAAATGACCACATTTTTTATTCATGTTTTGCTTTACCATGGATCTTGATTTAGATGATGATTTTTTATCATTTTAAATGATGTGTGGAATAATAATCATTCTTTGAATTTGAAAGTGAAAAAGAATTAATCCTGAAAATAGATTGAAAGTTATCATTGAATTTCAAATTTGAAATGATATTAGAGATTTTAAAATGAAATTCAAAAGCTTTCTGTTGCAAACCAAGTATTTTGTGGATACTTTTATTTTTAATCAAGAAGAAACCTATCATTAAAAATATACTTTTTTTTCAAATTACTCGGATGAGCACTTAATTTGTTAAAAATTTTACCTCCATGTTTTAAATCCACAGTATGATCAACATGATTAGTTTTGGCCAGGTTTAGTATTGAAATCAATGAAATGCTTCTATATTTCTTTACATGTGGAGTCAAATTTCAATTGTGAATTTCTATGAAAATGCTTGAAAAAAAATTCCGCTAATGCAATTAAGAGGTTCAATTTTGATCCAAATTTCAGTAAAATCTAATTGTGAATCTGTTTTGATATCTGCTACAGGTAAACAAAATATTAAAATTTTTATTATTAACTGAATGTTTCTAGTTTTCAATTGAAATTTACAAGGATTCATCTGAAATTTTGAGTGCTGAAATTCAACTAATTGAAAAGAGGGCCAAGGTAATATTCCTAAAGAAAACTGGCATGAAAACTTCATTTATTGATCATTCACCAAATTTTAGATAAACTTTTTGCATTCAAAATTAGATATAATTTAATTTTTTGATAAAAATCATTCTCTTACTTCCTTTCATGCATTGAAACCATTTCATCTTATTTTTTTAAAAATGACTTTGGGAGATTTAAATGAAATCTCTGGAGACATATCAAACCTGACTGAATAAATAAAAGAAAATCTTACCACCTTTCCACTTGTGTTTACCTTCATGGATGGTTTGAATTTCATCAGAGGACAATATTTCACAAGAATTGTTCAAGTTCCTTGTAACACAGATCAAGCTTTATTTTTTAAAGTTTTATTTTTCTTTTAAGCCAAACATGATTGAATTCCTTTGTAAAGAGAGATTCCTATGAACAATTAGTTCTTTCATTAAAATTCATAGTGATTTTTTCACTCTTTTTTTGAGATTAAAATGAGGTGATCTCATCAGAAAACATGTTGATTTGATAAGTTTGAGGTAGCAAATCAGCATTGGAAAAATGAATGGATTTTCTTGGGATAAAACAATTAATTTTAGAATGAAACAAACAGACAATAATTCTGATTTCATTCTTCAACATATCAAAATGTTTATTTGGTTTGAAAATTTAAAGATTATCAAAAGGTCAGAAACACCATATTTGACACATTTCAATGTATTATTGGATTTTTATCAAACAGAGATGAGGGTTTCTTTCCTCATTGCATAAAAATGCTTTTTCTAGCATTGAATTCGAGATAAGGTAATTTCTATTCTCCTTTCTCATCAATACTTGTGTCATAATTGAAAAGAGGCAGAATTTTTATGAAATATCAAGTAGAGAAACCAACGATGGGGAAAATTGCAAACAATAATATACAAGAAACATTAACAAGTAAATTGGGATACAACTTCTATTTAACACTAGTGGAAAAGCTTTAAAATTATTGGAAATTTATGAGAAATCCTAAATATGCTTTTTGACCAATATATTAACTCACACCTTTGAAGAAATTTAGGCCTCTCCATAAACAGGTCCCAGAATTTTGGAATTAATTGCTCTGAAATAAGCAATTCTAAGGCCTCCCTGCCAATTATTCTCTGCAGCCTGCGTGACAAAACTCTTGAATTATGCTCTAAATGCATCCACATTTCACTTTGTGTCCAATTTTCAGGAAATGGCTCAATTGTTTCCTTGATCTCATGATCAATATGTTTGTGTTTATTCCAACCATGTTTTTTGTGCCTGGGATAACTTGAACTTTTCTTGTTTCTTGATCTTTGAGGGGCATTGGGATGGATTGGTTGATTGGATATGTGTTTTCTGTGAAATATGAGTTGGGTTGATTAATTTTGTAAGAATGACTTTTGGGTTGATATTTATATAAAATTAAAAGGAAGTATACTATATTTCATGACTTCAAATTGAATATTAAATATATATAAAACCTATTGATAAATTGTATGGAGATTTTCATTGTTCTAAGCATTATATGCATGAAATATAGTAATTGAAGAGTATTACATAATGCATACCTTTGGGAAAGATTTGACTGATTTTTAAGAAATTCCAGTGGCATTTTGAAGCATAAATGCTGAATATTCTTAGATCTACGGGGTTTGAGATGAGATAATAAGAATACAATTAAGTTTCCTTGGATGATTAATTTTTTAAGAAATGAATTATTGGTTGATAAATAAAGTTATTGCGAATCACTGATGTTGATAAAAAAACACAATTCACAGCTAAACCAAATTTAGGATAGAGAGATATTTGAATTGATTTGGATTTCTTTGATTATTTGATTAATATCATGTACACTAAAAAAAGCCATGATATGATCCCTTTTTATTTTTAATTTCATTTAAAAGACAAATAATAATTTTAAACAGTATTTTTTTGGAGATATTCAGTAATTTTTAAGCAGGGTGCAGTGCCTACTTGCTTTGAGTTGCATTCCATGAAATTTGTATGAGTCTTTTAGCAACACACTGTGTTGAGACTTTGAAAATGATGTTGAGACTGTGAAAATGAAAATGTGTCTGGTGGGAGTTGAACCCACGACCTCAGATAGACTGAGACAAATACTAGAGTGCTGCCTTTACCAACTAGGCTACAGACGCTTGTGGCTGCCAGGGTTGTATGGTATTACTGGTCTAGTTTCAACTGCACAGCCTCTGTACTGTGGTGATACATCATGTTAGCAGGTTTAACCTCAACACCCCCCCTTGCTACGTGATGTAGAAATAGGTATGGAAATACCCAGGTGAAAGTGTGATCAGTGTGGGGATTGAACCCATGATAGGCTTACGGGGGATGACGGTTTTACAGGAAGCATTCACATCTTATTCAAGTCTCATAAGAGAGCAAGTATACGCTCAGGTAGGCTCTGGGCTCATAACCTGTTGAGACTGTGAAAATGAAGATGTGTCTGGTGGGAGTTGAACCCACAACCTCAGATAGACTGAGACACATACTAGAGTGCTGCCTTTACCAACTAGGCTACAGACGCTTGTGGCTTCCAGGGTTGTTTGGTATTACTGGTCTAGGTTGAACTGCACAGCCTCCGTACTGTAGTGATACATCATGTTAGCAGGTTTGACCTCAACACACTGCATCAATTCTGTTGAGACAAAACAAACATGATATTTTCATAGGGAAGGCCCAACATATTGGATCAATTCAATGTTCCATTTGAAGTTTTTTTAATATGAAAAATAATACAATGCTTCATTGAATGGTTGTTAAATCCCATAAAATCATTATATAAAATTAATTTCTTAGCAAAAAATCAGCTATTATTAATTTCAAGAAAAATTGTGAAGATTTATTCATACTTATAATGATTTACAGCAGATGATATAAAAAATTATTTAATGAGCAAAGAATCTCATTATCTTCCAAAACTGTAGGGTTTTGTTTAAATATAAAGTCTACAATTAATCTTTGTTCAATTTCAAATCAGCAACTTAGTAAATAAATTTCATGGGCAGTATGATCATGAAGCATTAAATCATCCAAAAGAACCATGTTTTCAAGTCAAAAATTTGATTATCCCAAGTTCAGAAAAATTTGAAAATAAGAATTATCAATCCAGATAAACTAATGGTCTAATTTCCTAAAAAGTCACCAGAATTAACTATGGGAAGCTGGGGGTTCTGAGGTAACTTCAAATAAATTAGAAGAGGTAGTTCTTTCAACAGCTCACACATTATTAAAGTGGCTACCCATATCATATTAAGTAACCAGCACAATATTCTCCAGAAGGACCTGAGCCAAGTTTTCATAAGAAAATCTTTCATTGAAAATGCTCATTACATCCCTCTGGTTGATTTTTTGGTTTTTAATAAAACCCATATCACTCAAGGTGGTGAGAATATATGCCCTTGTGTTACCAAGTTGGCCCCAGAGTGGATCAGCAGGTAGGCCAGCCTTCAAATTTGACTCAAGCACAAGATTGAAAAATTCAAGGAGAATTCCAGAATTCCACTTTGGCATGACTTGTTGATTTTCTGGACATGACCATATAGCAGCAGGACCAAAAACTAAAATTTGTGAAACAAATGCTAGAGAATTGGTCCCCAATTGATTCTTCTTCTCTGCTTATTCCTTTGACATAAAAGGCTGCCAATGATCTTCTTTTTCATCAAGCCATAATTTGATGAACCCAGTGACTAGAGAGACAGCATAAGAAAACAGTATTAAGCCCACCTCTTCCAGAATTCATTTCAGCTTCCTGATTAGCACCTGACTTCTTGTTTTGAGAAAAGGTGGAATCATCAATTAAAGCTGCTTGCAGGTTGGAAAAGTAGCTTTGTGCTTTGAGTAAAGCTTCATCTGAAGTCCGGTCAATACCTTCCATCAAGAGAAGGAAATTTCTTGAGATTTTGTGTGAGACTACACCTATGATTTTGTTCAAGGTGTGCTTCAGTTTCATGTATGCCCCACGTATTGGCTCTCTGGTTTAAGCTGGGATCTCAGAGAAGTGATTCATATTGATCTGGACTTTCTTCCTGGATAAAGAGAGGGAGTTTGTGTTGATGAAGGTGCTTCCAACAAAAATATCATCATCTTTTCCAAGAAAATTTTTTTCTGATAAATCAAAGAGGAAGAATCAGTTTATGTTGAAAGGAGTGGAAGATAGCATAATGAAAATTTACCATCTTTGCACAGAGTCAAACAGATGTCCAAAAATTTTAAGATTGTTGATGACTTGGGGGGGGGGGTTGACAGAATCCTTTGGCCAAAAAGTCTAAGGGTGTTGGTAATTAAAAAATGGGTAATTCTGATAATTTTGGAATAAGTTGAAAGTGTTGAAATGTGCTTTACTTCTTCCCAGTATGAAAACCTCAACAGGTCTTCCTTGTTCAAGCTAACAAAAAACTCTAGGAAATGAAATAGAATTAGCTGCCATTATTTTCATTTCATTACAAAATGATTCAACTGGACTGGCTTATGTGAACCAGGATTTGATTTTGGCCCAATGGTTTGGGCCTGGGTTTCAGTTTGGCTACTAGCCTGGACTTTAGGCTGAGATTACTTTGTCAATGAAGGTTCCTGAATGCTTGGTCTCAAGATTCTCTGTTCCATATCCCTAGTGATGAGTCCAGAATTGGATGAATTTCTTTTTTGAGTCAGATGGAGTGGATTTGGTTGATTTTTAATAATTTTTAGTTGATCACATTGAGGAGGAAGTTCTTGTTGAACTTTCCTACTTTTCATGAATGAAATTCCATTTTTCTTGAAAAGGAATTCTAAAATAAATAAAAAAATTAAGACCTAAAATCAGGTGGGACTACATAGTGAACTTACAAATTTCAATAAGTGGAGGAAAAGAAACTAAAAAGGATTCCCTTAGTAACAGAAAGTGAAGAGGGAAAAGCCCAAATTCTTAATCTAACTCCTTTAACAAGAGTTCTAGTTTTAATTTTGAGAACTGTTTTCTGTTCTGGAACATGTATGGGTATGTTGAAAAGAAGCACCATTGAAGGTGATAATCCTGTTTATCACATGGGTGTTATACAAGTGCTTTATGATACAGTCTCTAAGAGTTGAGCTGTTTGGGAATTCATCTCAAAGTGGGATGAAAATTCCATCTAAGGCTAAATTTAGGTGAGAGACCAATAGTAAACAATTAAAATGATGGAAAGATGGAAGGAACTTTAGAAAGAGAGTTAACAGTGCGTGAAATTTTCAAAAGGGAAAAACTTGAAGTTGGACTTGATATTTATTAGTTGAAATTTTTTTAAAAGGTTTTAACTAATGAATAACAGACAAAAAACAATTTTTGAGTGTTGGAAAAGTTTTTAAAGGAATGTAGAAGCCATTTTATGACTGTTTTATAGAATTTGAACTTTGATACAATGCTTAAGATCAAGGAATGAATTAAACCAGTTTTGGAGGTATAAATTAA
Organism: Puccinia polysora; assembly: GCA_025617555.3. Taxonomy (NCBI): domain Eukaryota; kingdom Fungi; phylum Basidiomycota; class Pucciniomycetes; order Pucciniales; family Pucciniaceae; genus Puccinia; species Puccinia polysora. The sequence continues at coordinate 48,797,021 of CM062625.1, read as the reverse complement.
TATCCTTTATATTACTGAGGATGTTGGTGTAATAGCTTTAAATGACCTGTATCAAAACACAGACCAAGGAGTCTAACATGCTTGAAAGTATTTGGGTGTTTGGAACCCTTATTCTTGATGAAAGTAAATCTAAATGGGATCTGTCAAAAGTGAACCATTGAGAATTCTTGATTATTTATATGAGGGTAATGAGTAAAATCAAGTATTTCGGGACCCAAAATATGGTGAAATATTCCTGAATAGGGTGAATTCAGAGGAAAATCTGGCGGAAGCTGGCAGAAGTTCTGAAATCCAAATCAATTATCAAATTTGGGTACAGGGACAAAAGACTAATCAAACCATCTAGTAGCTGGTTACTGCCAAAGTTTCCCTCAGGATATCAAAGACCTATATCAGTTTTATGAGGTAAAGCAAATGATTAGAGGCCTTGGGTATGAAACATATTTAAACTATTCTCAAAATTTAAATATGTAAGACACTCCTGTTTATTGATTGAATGTGAGCATGTGAGTGAGAGTCTTTAGTTGGCCATTTCTGGTAAGCAGAACTGGCAATGCAGGATGAACCAAACATGAGGTTAAGGTTCCGGAATATACACTAATCAGAAACTATAAAAGGTTTTAGTTGACCTAGACAGCCACACAGTGGTCATGAAAGGTGGAATCCTCTACGGAATGTGTAAAAACTCAACAGCCCAATGAACTAGCCCTGAAAATGGATGGCACTTAATTTTATTACCCATAACTCACCATTAGTGACTTCTTAAGTATTATTCACTAATTAGTAGGAAGGCATGGAGGTTATGTAGCAAAGCCTTAGTAGTGATAATGGGTGAAACAGCCTCCATTGCAGATCTTGGTGGAAGTAGCAAATATTCAAGTGAGAACCTTGAAGACTGAAGTGGGGGGGCACTCTGATTCAGACAGGGAAGATTAATTTTGAATTCAATCTTGGGTTTATTATCCACCATAGCCTTAAAAATAGGAAACCAGCCAGCTCAGGGGATGTTGAGACTAGTGTGGCTGCAGGTTTGGGACTACTGCATGATCAATCAATAATACAGACTTCTGGTTGCTCTGGTTGTGCAACACTTGAGTGAGTGAATTCTGTGTCAGAATCAGAGGCGTCAGATGATGCTTGAGAGCTAGCCGCCAGCCTTGATTTAGATGCTCTAGCTGCTTGCTGATCAACTTGGGAAGCCAGCCAGGCTGATGCCCTGTTTCCTGGAGCAATCCGGAGTTCTTCAGCTGGTGTTTCTGGGTGCAGCACTGGATTATTTTCAAGGGTCTGGACAGTTACATGATCAAGGGCAACAACCCCAGCTTCTTGAACTGGATCCTCCACAGGAAAATTTGCGGTGGATATTTCAGGTTTTACTGGAGATATTGGGAATGTATCAGCTTTGTATATCTGAACAATTTGTTGCATCAAATGATTATTTCAACTCACTTGGTTGGTTGGCCAGGTGCTCTTCTGGAACCACTTTAAGCTTGGGGGCAGGCAGATATTGAGAAGTTTCTGTTTCATTATCCACTGATGTTACCTTGTGAATTGATTTGACATCTTCACTATCAGATATTGTTGGATGTTTTTTTCTTTGGTTGAAAGCTCAAGAAGAATAATATGAAACCAAGAGTTAGGAAGGAGATAACATGGCCTGTTTTTTTAGAGGGAGAAGGGATTGAGGTTCCAGTAGGTTTTCAATATAAGAGAAAAAACCATAATTATGTTGGAGTAGCCCTAACTTATGCCACTTGAATTGTGTTCTTTTCCTATATTAAATCCTGTTTCTCTTCTTCTTTCTTTTTCATCTCTCTATTCTTTCCTATCTATAAGAATAGATATTCATATAACTCTACCATCAGATACATGAGTCCATGTGTGCTTTTCACATTTTTCACAAACTCATTTCCATATCCTATCTTCATCTATGTGTCACTTGTGCTCATCTATCACTTTCAAGAATCATTTCACACTGTCTGTGACACTCATCCATCCACAAATACCTGAGGACAGAGGTGGATTCAGATAGAAGGTTTTTCTCTCATCCTTCTTTCTGCTCTAATCTCTGCGTATCCTCAGGTAAGTCTGTTCTCCACTTTCTATCCAATATAACATTCTCTCTATATTTTTTCTTTCAATTGTGACTGTGTTTGAAATATCATCCTTCTTTCTGCTTGCATCTCTGCATATCCTCAGTGAACCCAACAGGTTATGATCCCAGAGCACTAACAGTTGCAATTTGTTCAATATTAGAAGGATCCAACTCAATCTTTCTTGCCTCAATAAAATTTCAATCAATTTCTTATACCTAACAGCAATGGAGGAACCTCAATCATCTCATCTGGTTCTCAAAACACCATAAATTATGCCTCTGAACTCGCCAGGGTCAGAATTCAACTATCTGTATTGGGCATTGATTCTTTGTATCCATTTCAGAGCGTGAGGAGTCAGTTATCTATTTAACAGCAAACCTCCTAAAACCAATCAATAAACATTGTCAAGAGATAACCTAGCGGTTTGTTCAGTCATCTCAAGATCCATTATTCCTTCCAACTTCCAATACATTCAAAAACATGAAGAAAGCGTGCTTGGAATGGGGAATGCTCTGAAGGAAGCCCATCAAGAAAATTCCTTGGGATGAAGAATTTACTGGCTCAGAAAGCTCCTCCTTACAAAACTGAACAATAAGGCCATAGTAACTCACCTGTCTGAAATAGTTTCCTATGGAGAAAATCTCAGATCTCCTATCACGCAGGAAAATTCCTTACCTGCGGATGATCTCCAATCAACAGAAATTCTGAAGGATTGAGAGGCTAAAAAGAATATGAATTTTGGTTATTCAGTAATGACCTCAGAAAATAGGACTGAACACAATCTTGTGATAGATCACCTAAAAAGAACCAGACAGACTCTGGTACAGAGAGCTTGAGGAGAAAGGAAGAGAAAAGAAGAAGAAATGGAAACAGCGGCAGTGATGGATGAATGTGGTAAATGTAGGTTGAGCGCAGCGGTGATTCTGACTATGAAGCCTGGGGTCAGAGGTGCAATCTTGTGGTTGCACAAGGAAAAACCTTCCCCAGGATCTGAGCCAGGAGGACTGCTTTTTATTCAAGCGGTTTGGATTTGGAGTACTTGCAGCGGGTCGCGGGACTAGAGTGAGGAGTCACAAGTAAGGTCACAAGTAAGGTGAGGAGTCACGGACACAAATAGTGGAGGCAGTGGCAAGAATGAAGAATAAGATAAAAGACAAGAGGAAAAGGAAAACATATAAAAAAGAAATAGTAAAAGGAAAGGAAATGATTTGAACATATAGCCATAGCTGGAAGATACAGATCATGGAGCTTCTTCATCCTGCCTTGTTCAAATCATGATCCAATGTTGATACTTGTGAGTGCATGTTGCAGCGCAATCCGCGCTACTGGTTTAGTCAGGAAGTTGGCTAAGTTCTTCTTTTACGCCACTTTCTGGAGCTTGATCTCATTCTTAGCAATCTTGCTCCTAACAAAGTAAAAACGTAGCTCCATGTTCTTTGTGTGGAAGCCAGAGTGATTAGCATGGTTTAGGGCCAATTTAATGGCGCCTTTGTTATCTTCAAAGACGGTGGCCAGTTTAGTGGCTTCTTTGGTACAGATGTCTTGAAGGAAGGATTTGACCCACCAAATCTCTTTCAGAGCGTCCGCCAGGGCCTTGTATTCAGCTTTGGTTGTTGAAAAGGATAATTTTGGCTGCTTTTTGAACTTCGACGCCACTATGCAGCCCAACCATTGGATAACTAGGCCTGAGATAGAGCGCCGCAAGCTTGGGCACGTGGCCCAGTCAGCATCCACATAGGCAAATATGTCCACTGGAAGGTTGGCGGATGAGGAGAAGATCAAACCTGTTGAGCTGGTGTGTTGCAGATAGTTGAGAATGTGGAGCGCCCCTTGATAGTGATGGAGATTTGGCTTGACCATAAACTGGGCCAGGTAGTTTACAGCAAAGGTGATGTTGGGACGCGTGCATATGCTAATGTGGTTGAGCTTGCCAATTATCATTCTGTAGTTGCCACCAGACAAAAGATATTCTTGGTTTTTCTTGTCGCTGGAAGAGTAGAGCTTTGAGTTTGGTTTCAATGCAGTGGAGAAGGTTTGATGAGTGGGAAGTGGGCACTGAGCGCATATGTGCTCAATGTAGGATTTCTGACAAATTTTGAACCCATCTTCTTGGTGAACCACTTTAATTCCAAGCAATAGTGATGCCAATCGTAGATCCTTGATCTTGAAGCGGGTGGCAATCAACTTGACAAAGTGGTTGGGATTGGCGCTGAAGATAGAAATATTGTTGACATGTAAATAAAAAAATGTCCCATCATGCCAGAATACGCAGTGGTTGGCTTTGCATTTCTTGAAGCTAATTTCTCCAAGCCATTTGCAGAGGGTTTTGTACCAGGCAAGAGGAGCTTTTTTTAGGCCGTAAAGCGCCTTCTTTAGATGAAAGACCTTACCATTTGAGACAGCAATATTTTCAGGGGGGTGTATGTATAAGTCTTCTTGGAGTGGAGCATTCAGAAAGGCTGCTTTCACATTGATTTGGCCAAATTGCAGTTTTCTTGAGGCGGCTAGAGCTATCAGCAGACGTAGCAAGGTTTTTTTTCCAGTGGGAGAAAAGGCTTTGGAAAAGTCCAAGCCATATCTTTGATTGAAACCCTGAACACATAGTTGCGCTTTGAACTCAATGATTCTGTTTTGATCATCCCATTTTGTCCTGAAGACCCACATGCACTTGAGGGGAAATTTTCCGGAAGGCAAGGTGGCTTCTTCCCAGACATCATAGCTGATCAAGTTGAGCTCTTCCATTTTCATGGTTTTGATCCATTCTTCTCAGTACTTAGATTTGAGCGCCTCTTGAAGGTTCTGAGGATCCACATAAGAATGATCCACAATAAGATACAAAGCAGGCAGACCTACTTTGGAGTGAGGTCTGCAAGTTCCATTGATGATGTTGGAAGGGGTGATGGAGCCAAGTGAGGGAGATTTAGAGGTGGGAGAAAGGTCAATGGAAGCAGGATCAGGGATAGAGATGGAGGTGGATGGAAGCGGCCAGGTATGATTAGGAATTATCATGGGAGGAGAGATAGAAGGAATTAAGTCAGAAGGATTGAGAAATTCAATTTTTCCAGTGAAAGATTTAACAGAAGGAAAGAGAGTCTTGTCAAACGTGACGTTGGCAGAGAGGAAAATTTGAGAAGAGTCCAAATCCAATAGACAAAATGACAAGAAGTCATTGACGTACCCAAGCATGATAGCCTTTTTGCAGGTAGGTTGGAATTTGAAGGTTCTGTTGCCCTTTGGGATCAGAGCATAAGCAGCGCATCCAAAGACCTTGAGGCAGTCACAGTTGAACTGTCAATTGTGCCATATCTGGTAAGGGATTTTGTTGTCACAAAAACTCAAGGGAAGAACATTCAAGAGATGAGTCACAGTGTTGACGGCTTTGTCTCAGTACTTTGGCGGAAGGTTGCTCTGGTTCAGGAGGCATCTGGCCTTCTCCAGGATTGGCCAATTGTATCTTTCTTTGAGGCCATTTTGTTGAGGAGTGTACAATGGAGCAAAATTTTGGGTAATTCCCTTCTCTGCGCAGTAAGTTTTGAGCTCAGTGGAGATGAATTCACCACCGTTGTCAGGGATGAATTTCTTGACAACCTTTCCTGTTTGACATTCAGCACAAGTGACATAGTCTTTGATAGCCAGGTAAGATTTTCTCTTGAGCTTGAGCAGGGAAGTGGATTGATGGCCAGAGAACTGTTCATTGAGCAAAAGAAAATAGTTGAAGCCAGAATTTGAAGTGAATTGAATTGGACCTACTAAGTCAAGGTGAAAAACTTCCAAGGTATTGGTGACGGGCTTGAAGTGATGAGAGAATGGTGTGGAAGTGCCTTTGCACATTTGGCATACCTTGCAAGCCGTTGGATTCAAGGAGCAGGGTAAATTTAGTGTGTTTAGGGCGGATGGACCTGGATGTCCCAGTTGAGCATGCCACGTGGTGTTTGGCTTGTTGAGTAGCAGCTTGGGTTTCTGATTTTCTGAGAATCTAATTCTGCAGAGCTCTGTGAGGTGATTGGAAGTGGAACCAATGAAAGAGAAGTTCTCACACAAGACCTCAATCCCTGAAAAGCCGACTTTGGTGATAGCCGTCTTCTTTGCTTTCTATTGCGTTAGAGAGATGAGGCATTGATTTATTTTGGGAATCAGCAGAACATTTTGCAATACAATGACAGCGCCCAGGTGATTTATCAATTTGGTGGAGCTGACGTGAGGAGCAGTGAGAGAGTTACTAGGAGATCCTGTTCCAACCTCTATCCTAGTGGGGATGGCACTGAACAGATAGTTTGGGTTATTGACAATGTGATGACTGGAACCAGAGTCCATAAAAGGTAGCTGCAAAAGATTGTGTCTAGGAGTGAGATAGATTTGCGAGTTGAAATGCAGTTCAGCGGGGGTGTCAGCCGTTTTGACAGAGGTATGAAGGATGGAATTTGCCTGTTTGTTCCAGTTGGGTCTAAGATGGGGATGTAGGAACCAACACTTGTCCTCCAAGTGATTAGAGAGGGGATTGTGATGGTTTTTAGCGCAAGGATGCTTGGTCTTTTTCTTGTGCGTGGACTTGAGAAGGGATGTGGATGGATTCAGATCCAGTGTAACTTCATTGGGAAAAGTGCGGGATGATTCTAGATGAGTCATTTCTTGAAGTTTGTTGAGAACTCCAGTGGGATTTTGCAGGAGATCGTTGTTAAGGATAATGGTGTTGACCATGTGGTAGAAGGAGCTAGGTTGTTTGGCTAAGATGGTGTAGATCAAAATGTTGGAAGGTACTTCTAGGCGGACAACCAACAATTCATTCATCAGCTTCTGGCACTCTTTGATGTACAAGTTGAGGTTGCCTTTGTATTGGGATTGAATAAAGTTGAGCCATATCCTGCCACAATTATTGGAGGACTGAGACGCATATCTTGAGAGGATGGCGTTCCAAATTTCATGTGGGTCCCCATCATTATCTGAGTTCACCGCCGCATCGAAGGCAGAATTGCCTAGATGTTGTATGATGATTTCTGCTGCTTCAAACAGCTTCTTTTGTTGAGTGGGTGAGAGGGGACTTGGAGGTAAATCCACCACCAATTGGAGAAGACCCTTCCTTTGGAGGTAGCTTTTCATTTGGAGGAACCAGGAAGGAAAATTTGAATTGTTTAGGAGCGGGATGTTCAGTTTTGATTGAGTGTTGTCCTTGGTCTCTGACATGGTTGTTTGTCTGGTTCTAAAGGTTCCCTTGGGACTGTAAATCTGAAGGATTGAGAGGCTAAAAATAATATTAATTTCAGTTATTGAGTAATGACCTCAGAAAATAGAACTGAACACAATCTTGTGATAGATAACCTAAAAAGAACCAGACAGACTCTGTTACAGAGATCTTCAGGAGAAAGGAAGAGAAAAGAAGAAGAAAAGGAAACAGCGGCAGTGACAGATGAATGTGGTCAATGTAGGTTGAGCGCAGCGGTGATTCTGACTCAGAAGCCTGAGTTCAGGGGTGCAATCTTGTGGCTGCACAAGGGAAAACCTTCCCCAGGATCTGAGCCAGGAGGACTGCTTTATATTCAAGCGTTTTGGATTTGGAGTACTTGCAGCGGGTTGGGGGACTAGAGTGAGGATTCAAGAGTAAGGTCATGAGTAAGGTGAGGAGTCACAGGCACAAATAGTGGAGGCAGCGGCAAGAATGAAGAATAAGATAAAAGACAAGAGGAAAAGGAAAACATATAGAAAAGAAATAGTAAAAGGAAAGGAAATGATTTGAAAATATAGCCAAAGCTGGAAGATACAGATCATGGAGCTTCTTCAAATTCTACTCTCTTTACCCAATGATTGGCTTGTTTGTGTTTCAAGCATGATGAAAAAATAATCTGTTCCGTCATCAGCAATCATCAATGCTCTAAAACAAGAACATTTGATAAGAAAAAATTGAACCAAAGACAAAATGGTCCATTCATTCAACACCAAATTCTCATCAAAAAAATTGTCAAAGAAGAAAGAGAAGTCTATTCAAAATGTGACTGGATACACACAAGTGTACTGCTGCACCAACTGTAAGACAGGGGGAAATTCCTTCTCCATATGCCTTGAAGTTCTTGAGATACTTGGAAAATACAAAAGAAAAAACCAACAACAGACAAACAATAGGGAAGGAAAATCCAAGACATCAAACGTAAACACCAACAAAGCAATGGTTGAAAAAAATTCAGAAGAAGAAGACTTGGAAAATTTCTCCAAATCCCAAATCATAGTCCATGCGGTTTTTATCTCTTGCAATCTAACACACTCAACCTCCAATCTAAAGCAAGACTTCAACCTTGACTCAGGATGTTTGGTTTCAATGAATACATACAAATATCAAGTTTGCAGTAGAAGGCCAAATCTCACTCCCATCCATATTGCAGATGGATCAACCATTACCTCTGTTGCTGAAGGATTGCTCAAACTTCCTTTCTTCCAGATTCACTCCCTTGTTGTCCCAAAAATCAAAAAGACCCCACTATCTGTCTTGATAATCTGCAACTTGGGGTTACTTGTGGTATTTTCCCAGGATGGCTGCAAGATATATGACAGAAACACCACAAATCTGCAAAATTTGGCCCTCCATTCAGGATATCAAAGTGGAAATCTCTCCTTTCTTCCCAGAAAGGATGTGATCAGTCACAAATCTTTGTCTTCAACTGGTTCTCACTCATCTGACAACAGTCTGTTTGGCTACCTTAGCAGACTTTCCCATCTAAACTTGAAGTCCCTCAAGAAACTGCTGAGGTCACATAACAACTCACCACAACCGCCCAATGATTTTGAAGTCCAACAGTGTCCAACGTGCATTGAATCAAAAATGACTCAAACTCCCTTCCATAATTGTCTTGGCCACAGATCCTCCAGAGAAGGAAAAATCATTCACTCCAATGTCTGCAGTTTTGAAACAAAGTCCCAAGAAGGATACTTATAATTTGTCAATTTTATCCAAAACTTCTCAAAAGCACTCTTTGCATATCCCATGAAGAAAAATTCCAATTTTTTCCACTTCACAAAGATTTTCATCATGTCCTTTGAAACCAATATCAATCTCAAATTAACTCCTTGCGTACAGATAATGGAGGAGAATACATTAACCACCAAATGAAGGTCTACAATGAATAAAAAGGGGTTACCCTTGAGCCTGGACCGCAACACTCCCCTCAACACAATGGCTTAGCTGAGTGCTCCATTAGAACCATCTGCAACATAATTTGAGCCTCCCTCATATCTTCAAATGTGCCCAAATTTTTTTGGGCAGATGCTCTCCGCCACTCAACTTTTGCATTCAACTCCTTCTCATGAAAAGCACCTCAAGGATTTTCCTCACCCAACTCAAATCTTTGCCGCAAAGACACTCCCCTCTCTTACCTTCATCCTTTTCAATGCATGGTCTGTTATAAACTGCCCAAAGCTGATTGTTCAAATCTCAACATGAAGGGAATATGCAGCATTCTTCTGTCCTATCTCTCTGACAGGAATGGATACCGTCTTCTTGATTTGGATAATTTTAAGGTGGTCAAGTCTCAAGAATGCATCTTCAAAAATGTAATATTTCCAAATTCCCACCCCGCCACCAGCAAGGAAGATCATAAACCTCCCCCTGCCTTTGAACTACCCACCATCCTGGCAACCAAAACCCCCTTACCACCCATCAACAACATTCCTTCCACTAGCCCTTCTCTCCCCCCTTTGTGTGAGTTACTGGAAAACTTTTCCATCCTGTCAACCTTGCCCTCCCCCTCCAACCACCTCAGTACCTCTCTTGTTTCCCCTGTCCCTCAGCCTATCTCTCTATCCTTACCACACTCGGTAAGTGTAGATTCCTTGGGCTCAGAATTGACTCCCCCCCTGCCCAACCTTGATATGCCTCCCCTTTCCCCCCCTCCTCCTCCTCTCCTCTCCCTGTTCCGCCCAGCCCTCCAACCCTGAATCCTGGCATAAGATCTCCCTCCTCTTCCCCTCCCGCACTTCCAACCAATCCTCCTCCCGTTTGACCCTCTTCAAGGCCTTGCCGCTCTGCCTCCCGCTATGGAAAATTCTCTCAATCCGTCTCAATGAAAGACAACCTTGTTGCCCTGAATACCTGGAAAAAGCTTCTCAGATATCCCCATCAAAACCATTGGATTATCTCTGCGCAGGATGAAATTTCTTCTCTCCAAGGAATGGGCACCTGGATGCTTGTTCCCCAGCCCAAGGGTAGGGAAATGATCCGCTCCAAATGGGTCTTCAAGGTGAAGCGTTGGGGAGACAGCTCAATCCTAAAGCTCAAGGCAATGCATTTTTCCATGGGTTTCTCTCAAGTCCAAGGACTCAACTTCTCAGAAGTTTTTACTCCAACTCTTTGCCTGGAAATTCTTTGTCTGGTACTATGTCTCCTTGGTCACAAAAATTGGGTTGGCTGCCAGATTGAGCTCAAGACTGCATTTTTGAATGGTTTTTTGGATGATCCTGTCTACAATTCTCAACCCCTGGGTTTCAAAGATCCTTCCCGCACCAACTGGATCTGCAAAGAATCCCAAGCAATCTATGGTCTAAGACAGTTTCCCCGCTAATGGAATCTTGAGCTGAGCTCCACAATGGTCTCACTTGGCCTGAACCAATCCTTGTAAAATCCCTCTCTCTACTACAAGCTTCAGGATGGCGCTCTTGTAAGTGTGGTAGCCGCTCACATTGATGATTTTGCCGTTGTAGGGACAGAGAGTTTTGTAAACTTTTTTCAAGGACATTGGTGGTAAGTCCAAGGTAGGTTCAGATGAAGACCTACATCTCTTCCTGTCACTGTCAGTCAGACGCGACTGGAAATCTTAAACAGTTTCTGTTGTTCAGTCTCACTACATTGAGTTATTCTTCAAGAATTTTCTTTTTTCCACCAATTCCAAAAACTCTCAATTGCCCATATCCGCCTCTTTCAAGAACCTGCAAAAGTTTCTGCAGGATTCTCCTGTGTCCCCCACTGAATACAACTAACTCATTGGCTCCCTGCTGTGGGTTTCCCAGTGCACGGGCCCCAATATTTCATTTTCCATAAATAAGCTCTCTCAATTCCTTCAGGATCCTTCACTTGATCACTGGCACGCTTCAGTCTGAACTCTTGGATATCTCAAAGGCTCCCACCATTTGCAACTTGTCCTAGGAGGCCCTATCCTAGACCTCACTGGATACACAAACTTGTATTGGGCCAAGGATGCAGCTGATTGGCGATCTACCTCTGGCTATACCTTTTGTCGGGGTCTGGGTGCTATCTCATGGAAGTCAAATAAATAAACTAATTTCTCTCTTTCCAGCACTGAAGCTGAGTACAAAGCTCTTTCCAACTTGTGCAAGGAGGGTCTTTGGCTCCAAAACCTACTCTCAGAACTCAATATTTGTGGCTCTATGCCTGTCACCCTATTTTTCAATAACAGCGGTGCTGAGGCTCTAGAAAGGAATCCTATTCACCATTCCAGGAAAAAGCAAATTGATGCAAGACACCATTTCATTTGTGAATGTGCAAACTGCTCTCTTATTGATTTTTGCCATTTCTCAACCGCTGAAATTCTAGCTGACATGCTTACCAATCCTCTTACCAAGGTTTTGCTACAAAAGCACTTGTCTCTCACTGGTTTGGTAGAATGTGCTCAGCAAGGGGGGGTGTTGGAGTATCCCTACCATATTCAACTGTAATTGTTTTCTTTTCCTATATTCAATGCTGTGTCTCTTCTTCTTTCTTTTTCATCTCTCTTCTTTCCTATCTCTCAGAATAGATATTCATATAACTCTACCATCAGATAAATAAGTCCATGAGTACTTCTCACATTTGTCACAACCTCATTTAAATATCCTATCTTCATCTATATGTCACTCACGCTCATCTATAACTTTCAAGAATCATGTCACACTGTCTGTGACATTCATCCATCCAGTACTAACTGAGGACAGAGGTCAAGTCAGATAGAAGGTTTTTCTCTCATCCTTCTTTTTGCTCTCATCTCTGCATATCCTCAGGTAAGTCTGTTCTCTACTTTCTATCCAATATAAATTTCTCTGTCTATTTTCTTCTTTCAATTGTGACTGTGCTTGAAATCTTGTCCTTCTTTCTGCTTTCATCTCTGCCTATCCTCAGGGAACCCAAAAAATTATAAACATTCCAGTTATCCTGATCTGTATGAGAAAAATTGGAATAGTCATCACAAGTGACAATGACATTAGAAGCATGAAGAAAAGGATCCATTTGGTCATTCCACTCTGGAGATGTCCAGTTTGAAATTTTGAACTCTTCTTATACTTCTTTGTTCTTCACATGAGCAGTGTAAGATGAATGTTGGATTCTATTGAAATTCAGTTGGTTATTTACTGGAAGCTTAGACCAAAACAGATCATCATTTTCTATTTGGTCTGGTTTGATGTCCTTTCTCCTTGTATATATTTGTATTTTGAAATATATTTTGATTGAAATCACTGAAAAAAGACATCATTAGCAAGTTTTTATTGATTACCAATTACCGGAAGAATATCCTTGGTCAGTGCCCTGACAAAAGCCAATTCCAAACATAGATCCAAATTTAGTGTTTCTATTGGTTTTTTTCAGGTTCTGTCAATTGTTTGCAATCACATAGAGATATTTTACCATCTCGGAAAATTGAGTTGCCAGAAAGTTTTATGGCCCTTGCTGAAATGAATGATACTTGATCACCACATAGGATTGTAAATTTCTGTTGCAAACCACTTGTAGTTTACTGGGGGTCCTACATTTGGTACTACTACTTGGCATGGACTTAGACCCTTCTTCAAGGTAATGAAGTAGATTGACTCAGATACACACTCCTTATTGAAATAATCATGCTCATATTTAAAATTCTTTTTGTGTGCTCTGGATGAGGATGGGATGGATCTTATTAAGGGTTGTGGTGGTGGCGGCCTAAGAACAGAAAAATCTTGGCTAAATTCCTGATGATTTATTAGATTCAAGGGCTCATCCTCATTACAAATTATGTTTTAAAAGCACCAACAGGAATACAAGTGACAAGGATTGAGATAAAATCCAATGGTTCAAGTAAATAATATAACCTCTTTATTTCGATGGAAATAAATACATGTTTCTATCATTAATCACTTTCAAAGCCAAATCCTCATTATTGGTTTTATATGACAACTGGTGGGCTTGAGATTGGATTAATCCATGGGAGTTGACTTGATCCACTGTTTACTTTTAAACTTGATGATGAAGAATTTATGTATTTTTAAAAAAGGGGTTCAAGGAAAAGCATAAATTAATCAAGGGTCAGTGGATGATAGGTTGATGTCTTCATTGCTGCTTACTTTCAAGATGAATACAAGTATGGATGGTGTCAATGCTGATATGTGATGATCAAAGTTGAGTTTATTTGGTGAAGACAGAGGCTATGATTGGAAGAAGGATAAAAATTAATTTTCAGGAAGATAGAGAGTGAAGTCAGTGTTGGATTGATGAATATGAAGGATTAAAGAGATTGAAATAGGTGCATGCGCTCTTATCCTTGAAATTCAATGATGATGAGTGAGAGGTGGAAGAGATGCCTTGTGGTCAATGGGTAATAGCAAGAGTTCAATGGGGTGTTTTTTTGATGATGAGGTTAATTGGAGGGTGGTTTGATGATTGGGATCTTGAGAGGTTATTGAAATATTTCAAATACCACTAGAGCACAAAAAAAATCATTCTAACTGTTCAGATTTTCAAAAATTGAAAAATGGGCTGGAATCTTACCTCAATGAAACTGCTGGATTACTTTGGATATGCTTTAATTTTCACGCTTTTTGTATTTTGTGCAGGGGCCACTGAACGGCTTCTCAATTTGCAAGCACTTGTTGTTTTGCTTCAAAATTGACAAGTGAGACTTTCTGTAATGATTGCAGCAAGCGCCTCAGCAATTTTTCAATTGCTTACCTAGCAATTAAAAAATCACCAAATTTTTCAGGCTTTTTCCAGAAACAGTCAGATTTCCAGGGCACATAAACATGCACAGACCACTCCCAGGGCCCTGGCAACCTGGGAGACAGAAACAGGGTTGCTTTTCGTGACCCAGGTGCTAAATATATGATCATTTGTCATTTTCTTTTCTCAGGAGCAAAGCAAATGACCAAAGCAAACAAACAGCAAGCTCCAGGCCCCAACATGGCTCCTCCAGGGACTGGAGCTCTTGGGGCCCATCAGGGCCATTTCCATGGGGAGCCAAGGGCAAGTGCCCGTGGGGTTTGGCCTTATGGGAAGTCTGAAACCCATGAGATTGAGTTTGGCAAATTGAAAAAAAAACTTGGCATGGATATAAAATGCCATGAGTTTTTTTTTTGGTGGTGGTTATGATTCAAGCTAAAAGCCAGGGATATCTCTTGCATGAGAAGTATGCTTAAATTTAACAAGACATGGTCATCTGAGCAGGATACATTGTATTCATGAGAAAAATGTGAGATGGTCAGATCCAGAGCCCATTTTTTAATTTGAATGGGATTTTTTTGATTATTTTATTTTGGTAATCTCAGACCATTTTGGTAGAATTCCTGATGATAGAAAAGGAGTGGAGAAATGGCTCTCATATTTGACAATTGAAGACTTATATATATCATCCCTTGTCAATTCCACTTCTGAAAAGGTTTAAAATGGTACTTTAAACTTTTAAGGAGATATATGATGAAACCAAAATTTGCTGTTTGTCTCAAAATAATTTTTAAAGTATGAAATAAGTTTTTTATTTAGGTGCATTCCTGTAAAAATTGATTTATAGTCATGATTTTTGTTTCACTTCAGAAATTTTTTTTTAAATAATTTTTTCTAAAGGAAATGTTTTACAATTGTTATTTCAATGTTTTTAAACTCAAAATGAATAACTGGAACTAGTATCCAAAATTTGATAATTTGAATATTTCAATAAACGCTGTATCCTTATATTTTTTTACTCTAAATTTTCAGAATAAAACCTACATGAAAATTTTCATAGTTGTTGGTGCCTGTGAATCTGCCTGATTACAAGATTCATAAAGATTAATTGCATTGCTCAATTTACCATTAAATTTGGTCAATAGCTCTATTGATGAAGGTGGTTTTGTAAGGTATGGAACAACAATGTTAAATTTTTTTAGAATTCATTCAATTTCTATTGAGGGGAAAAATTTTGGTATTCACAATGCTTTTTATGATTTATATTCATTGAAACAAACAGAGAAACTCTTCTATTTCATGATAGTGGTTATGCACATAAACCTCTGGGGACATGGTGCACTTAGCATAAGTGAACCATGTCCTTTCAGACAACCAGTTGGTGGTGGTTTCGGGTCACAAAAAACCTACATGACACAGTGGCCAGCATTGAGCCTCCTTGCCCTCATTCTGGAAAACCTTTTTTTATAATTATAGACATGGTCAATTACCACTGTGGCCAGGTGGATGTAATTTATCAACAATTACCAAAATATCTTGGACCTTTGGGAAATGAGAAATATGGAATATTTTGGTTCATGGGAAGTTTGTTCAATAAATGAGCAAGATGAATAAAGTATATTCAGGGCCATGCAAGAATCAGAAAATAATTTACCTCTATCAGGTTAATCTTTAATATTTCCATTTTATTTATCTTTTTTGATTAAATTTATTTTCCAAAATGGACATTTAAGTAAAAAATAGTTCCCAAAACAAAAATGGTGGAAACCTTAAGCTAAGTTGTCCACTTCCCCATACAAATGATTAATAGCCAAATATACTTGGGAAATTGGAAGATTTTGATTGGGAGGTGGACCACTTAGGCTAATTTGTCCACCTCCCTGAGCCATCTCACACTTTATAATGTCAATATTGATGTTATTTTTTTAAATCATGTCTTAGTGTTGCAGAAAATAAGCATATGTGTGATTCTGAAGGTTGAAAACTATCAATTTTGATGTTTAATTTTCCAACCTACTGATTCATTCTTGAGTCAACCAAAACTTCCACTGTGACAGGAAATCAATGTTCTCTTAACAAATATTTACCATTCATAAATGTAGGGTTTTCTTTCATCCATGTCGCAATGAACTCTCACAATTTATAACTGATAAGCCAGCATAACCAATTATCCTCAAAATATTGGCCTGAGCCAGAAATATTTTACTGTTTTCCCACTGAAAAATATTTTTCACCACATTTAATTCTTGGAGCCTTGTTCCTACCACAATTTTTGAGGCTGGGTTCAATGATTGAGTAAGGTGAAGAAAATATTTTCAGGGACATGCAAGGATCAAAAAACCTGTACCTCCACCAAATATTATTTTATTATGTCCATGTTGCAATTCATCTTTTTTGATGAAAGGTATTTTCCAAAATGGGGATTTCAGTAACAACTAGTTCCTGAAACAAACATGGTGGACTAGTTTAGACAATTTGTCCACTTCCCCACACTATGGACTAAGACCCAGCTAATTTGGGGAAATTGTAAAATTTCCATGGGGAGGTGGACAACTTATGCTAATTTTTCCACCTCCCTGGGCCACCATCCACTTGATTATATGGATATTGATTCTTTTTTGGTGAATCACGTCTGGGTGTTTAAGGAAATAATAATATGTGGTAATCATTGGTTTGAAAACCAGTGATTTTTTTAAGTCATTTTTCAATCTACTGAATATTCCATAACTCAACAAAACCATCAAATTTATAATCACCCTCATCCTTCACCCCCGCCTTTGCTTGGTATTCTCTGAATTTTGTATGGAAATAACTGGATGATAGTAATTTGACTCCACCAGAAGCTGATGAGAATTTCAAACTGGACTTTCTCTCACCACAACACAAAAGATCTTCTCATGCTTATCATTTGAGAATGGATTAAAAAAAATAGTCACTACAAACCAGATTAAGTTAACCTATTTATAATTTCAAACCAAGCAGGCCATAACCAATTTCAGAAATCAACAATAAATTGAGAAGGAGAAGATACTTTTCAGTCAATTTCAGAGACACAAAAAACTTGAATTCAGCCACTGAACTTGCACCTTTTAAGAGGTTCATTAGCTCTGTATTCCATGACCCAAACAATTGTGGGATCTTTTGAGCTCTTGATTTAAACATGACTGATAATTTTGAGTGCAAATCTTTTCCATATTTCATACAAAACCTGTTTATTTTTCATTTTTTTCAGAAAATTCATCCATTAATCATCATTTCATTTTCTTAGAATTCCCCATGCCTGTTTAAAACCACAAAAAAATGAAAATCTATGTTTTTTTAAACCATTTTATTAAGCTCTTCTGATTTATCATTATTTTAAATGTTTTTACCAGTCCAAATTTCTCCTGGATGGCTTTCAGCACAGTGAAATAAAAGGACAAGATCCTATAATATCTGAAAAACTTCATGAAAAATCCTAACAAAGATGTTGGGAGTACCAAATGTTGATTCAACTTTTCTCAAGAGTGGAGATGGTTTTTCCCACTTTCTGTATTAATGTATTGATTCAGGGAAATTCTTAGCCCCCAACAAATTATTTGATTGAAGGTTCAAGGATGATGAGACTAAATTAAATTTCAAGTTTATATCAATGTTTCATTTGCACACACACTTGCTAATTAAGGATAAGATATTTGCAAAGGTTTGTAGAGTTGAATCAAGTTGAGATTCCAGGATCACTTGAAGTTCTACAACCCAATGTTTGGAAGAAGGCACCAAGTGAGGCAGCAAAAAATAGAGAATATAACCAAAAATTTATAATGGTCACAGGCAGAAATCATTGGGGAAATGGAGATTGAACTCATTACCAAACATTTGTTATCAGACCAGGATTGACAACCCAATGACATGAGATTGATTTAAAATGATCATTGGCTAATTCAATTGAGATGGATTGAGTGATTATGTGTAATGATCCATTGAAATCTTTGGGTGTAAAACCCTTGTTTTTCATTTTTTGTCAAATTACAGTCCAAAACATTGTTTTTGGGGCCCTTTTGATTTTAGAGACCCACAAATTTTCTTGAAAATGACAGATTGAAAAAATTTACTAATTTCAGAGGTTTTATATATATGATGTGTCCACTGAGTCTTGTTGGGTTGTCAATTCAGTGGCTTTTTTGTTCAATCAGGGTTAGCCAGTGCTCAAAGCTGCGTGGCAGTTAACCAACCCCTGGTTGTAAGGTGGTAAACCAAAGGGGGTGCGCCATCAACTTGGCCATGGAAGCTTCCAACTGACGCTGCCAAGATTTTGGAATCAATGGCAAGCCATCATATTGGTTGTAACAGCCATGAGGAGCACCACAGCCTCAAAACTATTTCTTGTTGCTCTGAGTTGATTAATGGTAAAGTTGGGTTGATGACCCAACAAGATTTGGCCCCCTTGGCTATTTCCCCATTGACCAATTTAGTCTGACCATCAACCACAGTTTGTTGCATGACCAGCGGGAGTTGACAACCAAACCAAACTCACTAGATTCACCATAATTGGAATCTGGGTACAAAGTTATTTTTTTTTTCAAAGTGGGATTAGGATTTGGAATCATTGTATTTTATCCAAAAAAATACTCATTTTCTTGAAAAAATCAAGAAAAAATAATGTATTTCATGCAGGTGCAATTCAGTTGC
Source organism: Puccinia polysora (assembly GCA_025617555.3). Taxonomy (NCBI): domain Eukaryota; kingdom Fungi; phylum Basidiomycota; class Pucciniomycetes; order Pucciniales; family Pucciniaceae; genus Puccinia; species Puccinia polysora. The sequence goes on along the minus strand of CM062625.1, from coordinate 48,778,376 downwards.
AATGCTACTCAATATAAATTTCTTGCAAGTTCAAAATATTCACAATTTAATTTTTCATCAAGCATGAATTAGAAGGAAATCTCATTTTTTATTTTAACAATGATTTCTAACTTTTGTCAAAGAATGGAACAGTTAGAAGAAGTGCCTTACCATAATACAAATTTTGAGATTTTGATAGAGGCAGGGGGGGAACAGGGTGAAATCATTTGAATGCACAAAATCCCAAGGAACATCTTCAGAATGTTGATGAACAGTACTTGAAAAAAAATTCATCATAAAAATTAATTAACCAACAATTCTCTACAGTTTTTACTGGTAAGGTGGTGCACTTGAGCTAAGCACACCACCTCAACAGGAGGAACAAACCCACAATTGCAGATCTAACAGAACTTGGGAGGCCAAATTTTTGTTTTTGAATCAGGGTGATCTGGTTTTGCACATCCAAATACTTTCCCTTTAGTGTCTCTCCAATCAACAGAACAACCTACCAATTTTGGTTTCTCATTCCCCCCCCCCAAAAAAATGGTAGCCAATGCCTCTCTTAAACTCCAAAATTTTCCTCCTTTTGAAACTTTCACTAGATACCATGGGGAAAAATCCAGATATGGTTAAAAATTTCATTCAATTTACATAACTTCAACATCATGTCTTTGTCCCAAAATTCTTACCAGTTTTTTCATGAAATGATGTCAAAGTGTGCATGAGTTTTACAAAATTTGTACTAGTTGGAATGTAGGATGGGATGTTCTTGGATTGATGGTTGACTTATGCTAAGTTGTCCACCTTCCCATTGAATTAGTTGTGGCTTTACTGCATAGTAAATGAATAGGTAATTTCAAGGGAGGTGTAAGACTTATGATAAGTTGTCCACCTCCCTGAACTTGTGTGCATAAAGAAATCACATGAAATGTGAAATCCTTGTGGAGCAGCTGGGGAGGTGGACAACTTATGCTAAGTTGTCCACTGTCCCATAAATCATTGATCATTTGAAATATTAAAAATCATGCTCCCAGGTGGTTGAGGGGAGGTGGATGACTTAGAAAAAGCTGTCCACCTCCCCAACTTTCCCTCATGATTTTCCCTTGAAATCTGATTCCTGCATACCCATGGTCCTTGAGTGATGGAAAACTTATCATAAGCTGTCCAGCTCCCTTCAAATGACTCATATTTATTTTGTGTGGTGAAGCAGAATCTTTGGTGATAAACACCTGCCTATTCCAACAAATCAACTAGGTGAATGCTGCATAATTTAATCTCTCCATGATATTATAAACCCCTGTTAAATTTTTTCTTTATTCTTTTGAGGTAAGTGATCCAGGCGAGTTGAATTCTCATATATTCTTTTGGAATCATTATTTTGAAACATTGGTTATTTCATTGATCCTAATGAATGGTGAATTACCAGCCAGTAATTAGAAAGCACTCTGCCTTATTCACAAGACTTAGCACTAATTCATATCACACCATTTTCATAAAAATGAAATTGAAAACCATGCATTGTTTTCTTTCCCTTTATTGATTATCTAATATGATCTGCGGAGATTTAGTCAGAATCAAGTCAGGAAAGGGGAACATTATAATAATCATTTCAAAGAATTAGCACCATGCAAGATATGACACCTGATTCATCATATTTTTCTAGTTTTAAGCTTCCAAAATTGAACTCTAAAAAATCAATTTCAACTGAACATCAATCCATGCAGTACACCTGCATCTGTATGGCTCCCAGCATTGCACTTTTGATTAATTGGAAATTTAAAAAATCTTATCATAAAAACACCGCAATGCAAAAAGATATTGGACCTTTGCCAGTATTATCCATCTCTCCTTGATATATTATTCAATTAGGACTTCAACCAAATCAATAAGATTGGAAAGTAGTAATCTAAAGTCCATAATATGGAAAATTGTATCTTGACATATTTCAACTTCAGCTCTTCCTCATTGTGGCTGGAATTCTTGAGCTCCTTTTATCATTCAATAATTATTGGTCAATTCCAAAGATATAAAAATAAGGAAATCATTGGAAACACATTTGGTCAAGAATGCTTTCTGTGGAAATGTTTTGTTATATTTAAAATCATGAAATGCAATAAGACCCTATTCATATCTCTTATCTTAAGAAATACCCAGAATTAATAACCCAAATATGACTGCATGATCCCTATATATTTTTATGAATCATGCATAAATGCCACAAAAAAAATTATCACACTCTTTGGGGAAGATGCAAACCACAGAGTCTATTTTATATTTCAATCATTAATTTATTTCTCATTGATCTATCCCATTTTTCAAGAAGATTCTGATAAGATTGAGATGATATTTCTTAGTACTGAAAACCAGCAGGCTACGGAAAGGAGTTAGAAAGTTGGACAACTGGAAACACAATGAGAAGGAAGAAGAAAGATGAGAAAACAAACAGATTAGAATTTATTTAGAGAGTAGATGAGGAATCTGGTAGCACAAAAGTGGTAGAGGAAAAAAGACATAGATGGATGGCTGCAATGGGCGAAGCTAGGTTTTCAGAGATGTTGAGTTAGAGTTAGCTTGAGGATCAAGTTCTTACCAGGCATGGATTTGTAGATAGTGAGACTAGATCAGGTGATGGCTTCAATGAAGTCAAGCCAAGTTGTGGTGAGATTGGGTTGAGGTGAGGAGTGGATCAAAAGAGAGAGATTGAGAAAGAGTTTGATTAGTAGAGGCAAGGTGAGGAAAGAAGCAGAAGGAAAAAGATCTTTAGAAATGAGGAAAGGAGACTGAAGAGAAAAAAGAAAGGAGAGCAACAGAAAGAAGAAGAGCTTCCCAACCACCTTTAAGGGCCAGGTTTGAACCAGTTAAGGAGAGGGGGTTCCTCCGGGTGTCACAAGACAGATAATTGGGGACTGTTCCCAGTTCACAAGACAGATTGAGACAGAAACTTGAGACAGGGATTAATTCAATCATAATACTTAACACCCCATGTGACTGGTAAGGGGATGATCCAAGAGATTAGTTGCCTTGGATGGCAAAGATTTTTTTCTGGAGGAGTTCCAAGGAGCTCATTGAAGAAGATTTTATGAGGGAATCAACAACCATGAACTGACTTTGAATTAGATTGAGAGTAAACTCCCTGTCAACAAAGTCCTTGTGCAATCCCTTTGTTTTGATATCTATATGTCTGGACTTGGAGTGAGATCCAAATTTCTTGATTTTGTCATCCAGACCCTTGTTGTCAATGTACAAGGTGGGCTTGGGTTTGAGCATTTGATATACCCTTCCAATGAGGTGTTTGATCCATTTAAGCTCAAGGTAGCAGTCCAGTAACGCATTTAATTCAAGTTTGGTGGAGGAGTAGGTGATATTTCTTTGTCATGTAGAATTTCAAATGACCAGGCTTCCATAGTGAAAGATAATGTACCCGGTTTGTGACTTGCAAAAAGTTGGATTATCTCCCCAGGTGGCATTGCTGAAACTTTAGAGGAGTTCTTGTTTGAGGTCATAGCTGATGATGAGCTTGTAATCCTTGGTTGTTTTGAGGTATTTCCACACCTTTTTGACTTTTCTCCAGTGGTCCTTTGCCGGCTTGGAGTTGAACCTTGCCAGGTTTGACACAGACAAAGAGATTTCTGGACGGGTGTATTGGGAAAGGTGATTAAGAAGTCCAATAGCCAATCCATATTTGATGTTTAACTGGCAGAATTGGGCGTGGCTGGTCTTGGAAGCTTGTCCAAGATTCAAATTTTGAGTCAGTGGAGTATGAACGTCCTTGCAGGATGATAGGTCAAGTTCTTCCAGACTGCAAGCAATGTGATTGTGTTGGCTTAAGAGAATTTTATCCTCCTCAGTTTCCATGAGAATTCCAAGGAAAGTGTTGGGAGGATGGCATGACGAGTTATTGAATTCTTTGAGGAAGTTGGATTCAAAGACGTGAGAGTTACCTACATGGATCAGATCATCTACATGAAAGTAGATGATTTCCTTGGTCTCGCAGTTGAGATAGAGGCAGGGGTTTCTAGTTGACTCTTGGTATCCTTTAGATTTGATCCAAAAATTCAGAGTTTCATACCAGTTTTTGGGAGATTGCTTCAAGCCGTAGAGAGATTTTTTTAGTTTTAGATAGGGAGACTTCCTGTCAGACCCCTGTGGGTTTCTTATAATAACTGCTTCTTTGAGAGGAGCATGTAAAAATGAACCCTTCACATTGAATTGAGTCAATTTCATTTTATTTTTCAGAATTTATGTGAGGGCCACTTGGAGTGAACCAAGTTTCATTATAATTGATTCCTAGGATTTTGTTCAATCCTTTAACGCAGAGTTTGGATTTGTACTTGACAGAATCACCATGGCAATTCTCCTTTACCTTAAAGACCCAAGTTGTATTTAAAATGTTGTCCGGGGTGCCGTAATATTCCTCCCAGAAATGTTGAATTTCTATAGAGTTTAATTCATTTTTTGCAGCCTTCTTCCACTTTGGCCACTCAGGACATTTTTGTGCGGCCTTGTAAGAGGGAGTTTTATAGTAGTGATGCAAACCATATTGTTGGGGTTTCCTTGTTTCACGCCTATGTCTTGGAGAAATGGATTGAGCAGGAGGTTCTGGAACTGGGGAAGGTGGGGAGGGAGGATTGGGGGATGATGAGACCACCAATGCTGAATCTTCCCAGCTTGACTCCAATTCTGAGGGGTTGTTGTGAGATTCTTGTATGGTGTATTGTTTTTCTGCTGAGGAGATGTTGGACTCATTTGACTCAGCGTTTCTTTGACCAAAGAGATCCATCCCCAGTGTAAGACTCAAAATGGTTCTAAGCCACAGGAAGTTCTGTGGAGGGGAAAGGTGCTTTTCAGGCTGCCCTAATAAGAGTTACAATAATATTTAAATGTAACCAGAAATGAGGTCCAGGAACCTTTAAATAAGGAATCAATGTAAGGGATGAGTTCAGGAATAGTCGTTAGCCATGGAATCAACACTATCTGAGGCAAGATGGTGCAGGAAAAGACTTGAACAAAATAATTCAATGTTATTTTCAGAGTTCAATGGAACAAGGCAGTTGTAATTAACAACACCCACAAGCTAATAACTCTGGTTGTCAGAAGAAGATTAGGAAAGATCAACTCAATCCCAAAAAACCTCCAGGTTCTCAATGAACCTGCCCAACTCTCCGCAATCAAGCGCTTGAAGGGTACCAAATAAGGGTGGATGAACAAAACAAAAGCAATTTTTTTGTGAAGCTCTAGAAGCAAAGAAATAAAACATTTGAACAAAAATAATCCAAAACTTCTCAAGGAACTCAAGATTAGGATTAAATAATTCAACTTTAAAAGAATAAACGGATGTCTAACACTCCAGGTTTCAAGCTCAAAGAAACCTCTCAGTCAAACGTGACTGGATCCAGAAAGATGATCAGGGAAGGATCAGACCAGTATGGTCAGAAGAAGGGATTAAGAGTGGTATAAAGCACTCAAGAATTCCAGCAGACAGAATTCTCTTCAACCAGCAAGGCTACGGTTGGTGATAAGGATCAAGGTCACAGATGGACAGATCAAAGATTTGAGTATGGAGGCTCAAATGATCAAGGGGCAATCAAAGGATATACCCAGAAAAAAAAAGGTTCTAGATCAAGGGAAGGAAGCCCTCCAGAATGATTAGATTTTTGATTACTAAATGAGATGGATGATATATGAGATCCTCCAAAAAGGCAGGCGAGAGGCCCTCCTTTTATAGACCAGAGGCCTGTAGACTATTTACAAGTGATACTTACAAATGAGTGCGGATTTTTTTTTCCCACATGGTGTACATTGATGGATAAGGGAATGTAAAAAACAATTCAAAAATTTCCATTTTCCATGAGGTGTCCTGGATCGGTCACCACATCTCTCCCCAACTTACAGACTGTACCTAGTCTGCATCTTGAACTTGAAGATATAAAGAGAAGGAGAAATACAAGGAAATTGAAAAGAAGATTGGCCATTTTGTGATCTTGAGAGGGACTGAAGAGTTGGAAAATATCTTAACCCATCTAAAAGAGACCTATAAGCGGCAGGGATAAAACACAGAAGGCGTCCCAGGTGCTCACGTATGTGGCATACAGTAGAGTTTAAAACAAAAATGCAGCAAATAACCCTGTTGGGGCACAATTGGGAGGACCTACTTCTGAGATAAGTTGCATCCACAACAATAAAACTTCTTAACTTTATCAGCAGAGAATCTTCTGTCCACTTGAGTACCATACAGCTCCTCAAAAACATAAGATCCACCTCTAACTTGGCAAACCACCCAATAAGGACCATTCCAGAAATTTGAGAAAAGCTTGCCCCACTGGGTCTCCAAAGATTGATTATAAGCTAAATCTAGATCACCAGGGTTCAAGGAGTCCCTGATTCAATTGGAGTGCTTTTCCTCCCAATACTGGACTGATTTTTCTCTGGAATCCATCATCTTCTGATAAGCTTCATCACAAAAATTTTCACTTTGTTCCAGTTTCTTGGATCTAGCAACTAATAAATCAGTAGTTGAGGAAACCTTATCCCAAGGGATACCAAAGAAAGATTCCATTTCCAGATCCAAAGGAAGAGTTTCTCTTTGGCCAAAGATTATTTCATAAGGTGAGTAGCCAGTAGTCCTTTTGGTTGAGATTCAATCAGAGAAGAGAACAAGAGGAAGGAATTTGCAACAATTCTTGCCACTTTCACCAGCAAGCTTAAAAATTGCAGCCTTCAAATGAGCATGGCCTTATTCCATCATGCCTTGGCCTTCAGGATAATAAGGAGTAGTAACTCTATTTTTTCCAGGAAGAGATTGGATCATTGCAGCTGTTAGAATTTTAGTTTATATATATGTGACTTTCACTGGAGTTTAAAGTATCATTGATTGTATTGATTTGATTTATATTATTGTTGTTATTGAAGTATTAAAAGAATGGTTAAAATATAACTAGCATGTGTTCCTAGTAGTGATTTTCAGACTGTCCCAGCATAACATTTCACTTACCATTTCACTTAAACTTCTTATGTTAATTTTGCCTTATTCATTTTGTATTCAACCACTTGTTGGCCAATCATGTATTTAGTCTATGTAAACCATGGTGCTCTCAAGTGGAATTCATCATCTGTTCAGCAAATTACATCAACCGAAGTTCCCTTTTCCTCCTGTCCTCAGGTCTGTTACGCTTGACGTTATAAGCTCCTTTCATTCTTTTCTCATTTAATTTTTACTTCATCAGAGCTTAAGCTCTCTTTATCTTCATACGGTTAAAATCCTATGCTCAACCTGAGTCATCTATCTTCCTTTCAATTGGTTTGACTTCAATAGTCTCATCCTAAAATCAATCTTCAACTATTTTGGCAAGGGGGTGAGATGGGGATGAGCCTTGTCATTGACTATCAAGCTCATCCCATCCATTCACTTCGACGTGGTCATCAAGAGATTGGAACTATTCAAGGCCCACCCATCCAACAAGAACACCACAAAGACTCAACAAGGGGGACTTTGAAGGAGAGACAGAGTGTATTGTTTCAGATCTAAAGGAGATGATCCATTGATTCAACCCAAGGACAATCAACCAACAACTCAAACTCATTCATCATCATCATCATCCCTTTCGATCCTGGTCCCACAACTTTCAATCCAATCGTCAATCATCCCAGAAGATCTTGGACAAATTCCATCATCATCTCAACTCCCTCCAGCTTCAACTCACCCACTTCAACCAACAGGCTTGGGAGGATCTCAACCAACAACACACCAATTTGTTTGATTGATTCCTACTCAATAGCTTCAACGCTCTCAATCATCACCATCAGTCCAACTTGGACCAAAACCTCAATCGATTCCTAGAATCCATACAATCCACGGTCAATCAAAGCCTTCAATCCAGTTTGGATTCCGCCACCAATCAAATCATTCAAAACCTTTGTAATGCCTTCGAGGTAGAGATTCAATCAAATCTTGTCAAGTTGAACCATCAGATCCAAGGGATCATTGGATCATCCTCATCCCTGGGGTGCTTGTTGACCATTGGCCAGATGTCTGCCTCAGCCTGCCTACTACCACCAGAGGAGACACCTCAAGAAGAACATTAATACAAATCCGTCAACACCACCCCAGATTGATTGGAATTAAGAGATAGCTAGGAGTGACTACGACCACCATGGCTGGAAAGTTGTTGACCGATTATCCTGCTTGGGCTGAACTCCAAGAGTTATACAACCAAAAACATACCTCCAAGCTTGTACTCTCCAAATTTTTTTCCAATGATCCCAATTGATTTTTAACATTCTTGACTCAATTCAAATCCAACAAAACTGAGACAAGCATCTTAATCAATTACTATAAAAACTTGATTGATCATCAAGTTTGGGATAAACTCATTGAATTGGCTCAACAAGCCGGTCTTGAACAAGCCTGGGACGGCATGTTTTCCGGCGCACACATCAGCACCAGCGAGGATTGTGCCGTGCTCTATGTTGCCCTCTGTGACACCTCTGGTCAAGGCTACGGTTCAAACAAACCTGGTGTCAAACAAGTCAAACAGGTTCTCAATCACATTTGCAAATTCAGTCACGCCATCCAATTGGGCTCTCACAAGGGCTACACCAGCAAAACAATTGACACCCTTGTCAACATCGGAATTGGTGGTTCCAATCTTGGTCCGGTAATGGTCACCAAAGCTCTGGCATACTACGCACGCCACGGTAGAGCAATCATCCCTCAATTTTGTAGTAATATTGATGGCACCCATTTGGCTGAGATCTTGAGGAAATGTGACCCCAAGACGACCCTGTTCATTGTAGCCAGCAAGACATTTACCACCCAATAAACATCTGACCAAATCAGAGGCTCAAGCAATTCAATGTTTTATCAATTGTCAAAATTTGATTTGACCGGTCTTCAGATCTCAATACTATGGACTGACGATACCTTCTTTTATCATCCATCATCCATCAATTTTCACAATCATTCCAGTACTCAACTCCGAAAATCAACCAACTCAAGTTTATGAATTCTACCCAATCAAATCCAACCTTGAACAAATTCAACGCATCGTACAAGTCAATCACATTTGAACTGAAGAACTTTCAAGAAAATAGTAGATATCATACTTAAAGATAGCAGTTAAATTCAAATATGCCCCAGGAAGTTTACCAGTCAATCAGCTCATCTTGTTATCAGTCACTAATCTGTATGTAGAATAATTCCAACAGTTGGTAGAACATAAAGTTAATTGAAGAAAAAGATTTAGATTCATTTCAGACAGTAACTTCCTCCAGTGCAAGTCAAGCGGGTGGGTTAGAATTTGAGTTTATATATATGTGACTTTCACTGGAGTTTGAAGTATCATTGATTGGATTGATTTGATTTATATTATTGTTGTTATTGAAGTATTAAAATAATGGTTAAAATATAACTAGGCTGTGTTCTTATTAGTGATTGTCAGACTTTCCAAGCATAAAATTTCACTTACCATGTCACTTAAACTGCTTATGTTAATTTTGCCTTATTCATTTTGTACTCAACCACTTGTTGGCCAATCATGTATTTAGTCTATATAAACCATGGTGCTCTCAAGTGGAATTCATCATCTGTTCAGCCAATTACATCAACTGGAGTGCCCTTTTCCTCCTGTCCTCAGGTCTGTTACGCTTGACGTTATAAGCTCCTTTCATTCTTTTCTCATTTAACTTTTAATTCATCAGAGCTTAAGCTCTCTTTATCTTCATAGCAGCAATTTCGCCACCATATTTGGAGACACCACCAGTAGAGTAAGATCAAGCCAAGGCATAATGCATTTTCCAGGTCTCATAGAGGAAAGCTGCCACTGATTCAGAGCTAAGATTCTTAAGAAATTTTGCTTCAGACCATCCAAAAAAATCATCTCTAGCCACAATGAGGTACTTAGCACCACCTGCCTTAATATTAACCACATCTATAGAAATCCTTCCAAAGGCAGTGAACTCCCCAGTTAGATAAAAAATTTTAGCTGGATGCCTAAGATCACGTTTTTGAAAAACTTCACAACTATTGCACCATTGAGAGACGAATTTCTTCAGAGATGGCCACCAGAATTGTTTGGATAATTTTTAATAATTTTTGGTTTCCCCATAACGACCAATATTTTTAAGAGATCAAAATTCTTTAGAAGAGATATCAGGAGGTTTTTGAAGATTTAAAATTTACTGCTCTAGTTTTAGCCAGAAACCTTGTTGAAAGCCAGAATAATCTTGAGAAGAGAAAGAGAAGACAGGCTGGATTAAAAGTTCTTCTTCATCAAAATCTATTGCAAAATCAGATTCATTGTCTCCAAGAGGTTTTAAAGATAAACCATCAGGCATAGTGAAAAATCTCCCAGGCCTGTGAACAACATCAAGAGAAAAAAGCTGGATAAAGGCCCCCCAACAAGTCATAGGAGAATTGGGGAGGCTGGGAGCATTGATAATTTCAATAATGGATCAAGCATCAACTTGTAGTTTGAAGTGTTGGCCTCAAAGAACGGTTTGAAGTTTTTTCATCATTTGAGCCACACCACAAAGTTCCAATTTGGGCTGAGAGTACCTAGACTCTTCATTTGAAAATAGCAAAGATTAATCAAGAGCAGGAGGTTCCCAACCATTTTTATCTTCATGAGTAAGCACAGCCCCAACAGATTGATAAATAGAATCAAAAGCCAGCTTGATCTTGCCAGCTCCAGGTCCATAGGAGATCTTTTTCAAGACTATGTCTCTTCCAACCATCATTTTGAGAAACTGAAAAGCATTTTGACAATCTTGGGTCCAAATCCATTCAGCATCTTTCCTGGTTAGAAGATGTAAGGGTGCACATATTTTGGATAAGGATGGGATAAAGATTCTAACATAAGTGACAACACCTAGGAAGCCCCTAAATTCAGGGGGATTGATTGGAGTAGGCCAAGAGATGATCTTGTTGAATTTGCCTGGTGCCATCCTTATTCCTTCCTTGCAGACCACATGACCAAAAATTTCCAGAGCAGGGACACAAGCAGCCAGTTTGTATCCAGAGACAGTAAGGCCAGATTCCTCAATTCAAAACAGAATCCTTTCCAAAGTAGTAGCATATTCCTAAATTAAACAATGAATTCCCAAATTTCAAGGTAAGAGCTCATTATCATAGTCAGAAACTGGACCTTTAATTCCACCATCCTCAATAAAGATACCAGCATGATCAGGGATTTCATCCTGGATGACCCACATCATCTGATCCTGATAGACTGAAACCAAATTGGTGGCACCTTGAGGCAATTGGGTAAGTTGAAATTGACCAAGAGGAGTATCAAAAGTGGTGAGAGGGCAAGAAATAGGATTCAATGATTGTTTTTAATAGCTACTCATAAAATCCCCTAAGCCATAGCAAGCTCTCCCAGAGAAGGATTTTAAATATTCTTCAGTAGCAGGAGGAATACCAGAGTCTTTAATAGTAACTTTATTAAGAGGTTGGAGATCATGAACTATTCTAAGTTTTCCATTACTCTTGAGGACACAGAAGACACGGCTGGAATAACTAGAGGTTGAATGCTCATATAGGCCAGTAAAAACTCATTCTTGGACCAACTTAATAAATTTTTCAACTTTTGCAGAAGAGATAGGGATCTTCTTCTTTTTCCAAGGATCATGTTCAACCACAGGGATGGTATAAGGGATGCCATAGGATTCTTTTGAGAGACCTCTCTCTTCTTCACAGAAAGCAATAGATTTTTCTCTTAGAGATAAGAAATTTTTGATCAAATTTAACTCATCAGGAAGAAGCCATCCATCTGGGCCAACGTTGACCACCTTCAGACGTTCTTCACTGAAACAACCATTGGGCAGAAAAGGACCAGCGAGAGATTGAGAAAGACCAAAGTAAGGATCACAAGATAATGGAGGACGCATAAGAGGAGGATTGAGGTTGAGAGGCATAGGCTGGTTGACTTGTTGGACCTTCTTGGCAACTGGTTTATACTTGGTGGCAAAAAAGGGAACCTCTTTTTTCCTCCAGGAGTTGACCAGTGAGACTTTATTACAAAAACTGAGTCAAAGTTCCAACATTTTCCACTTCCAATGTTCTGAAATATCCTCAAAGGGTGCCTTTTCCATAAAGAGATAACCAGGAGATGATACATTTCTCATATGTGTGGCACAAGGTAGGGTTTCAAAGATGATGGTAGAAGGTTTCCCTGGCAGTGCACAATTGGGAGGACTTATTTGTACCCCAAATTTCCTCCACTGAAGCCCATATTCCTCCATAGCAAAACCACCAAGAATAGAATCAAGATCAGGCTCTAGTTTAGACTCATGACAGAGATTCAAACCAGAACTGAGAGAAGATTGATTGGACCTAAGAGTACAAGGAAAAGAAGACACAACAGATCCAGAGAAAGAAAGGAAATAAATATTTTCTGATTTTTCTATTTTGGCATGTTTTTGATTTTCAATATTTTCCAGTCTAGATGAAAACAATGAAAATAATGAAAAAAAAGCCTCAGGGATGAGAATTGACCCTTGAGTTGGAGTCCAAGGCTGAAAAGAACTACAACTATTAGTAGGATCAACTATTCCCATAAAAAATTAGAGGAATTAAAATTATCCTTCTGCTTCCCCTTTAAATATGATTTAGAAGAATGACCAGGAAAATCTCTTTCACAAAAACCAGAATCCAAAGAACAGATAGAAACTTCAATATTTCTACCATCAGCATCAGGGAGAAGAATTCTCTTCCCAACTTGATCAGAAAACATCAGGGTAGCACTAAATTCCATCAAAAAAAGGTTGTCCCAAGATGATAGGCTCTTCCAAACAAGTGATCTAAAAATGACAGGTTCCAACAATATTTTGACCAATCCTGACTGGAACATCTTCAGCAATACTAACCAATTCACAAGATTGATTACCTATCCCATATACTGCAGAATTGAATCTGACTCTAGGACTGAGTTTCAGTTTACAGGCCAAAGCATCCAAAATTAAGTTGAGCTGAGATCCAGAGTCCACAAAAGGAGAAACAGTTTTAGCTGAGTGACCAAGATAACAGGGGAGGAAACCAAGAGTACAGGAGTAAAGATTGGAATCTGATGAAGGAATAGTTCCGCCAGAGTCCTCCATCAAAGTGCCAGAGGAGACCTTTAGTTCTTCAGGACCAATCTCCACACATCAATGAGAGACCCATTTCTTCATTCATTCAGAAACAGATGGAGAGATTGATAGGAGTTCAGCAACAGATAGATCAGGAATTTTGAGATCAGAAATTTTCTTTAATACTCCTTCCACAGCATTGGGGTGGTCCTTTGAGATTCCCCTTTCAAATCAAACTTTGGGCTGGGTGGAGGGAGGAAGTTCAGGTGAAGCAGGAACTAAGATGGGATCAGAAGGTTGAGTTTACTTGGATGAAAGAGGAGGATCTGAGTGATCTGGAAACATTTCCATGAGTGGCTCCTTTTCCACCTCCATGTCTTCCACCTCAGAGGAAGGAGGCTCAGGTGAGGATCAATGTTTGACTGGTTTTTGAAGAATTGAAGTTGGCAAGGAAGGGCCTTTGTGAGGTTTAGGTTCCTCATGTTGTTTCCTGGCTGGATCAGATTGATAAGTAGACCCAGAAAGACTGCAGGAAGAGATAGCTGGAGGGTACCAAGGTTGAAGAGTACTGCAGAAAGATCAGAAATTGAAGGAAGCAAGGGATTCTTTCATTGGAGTTGGAGGCTGATAAGAGGCCACCACATGGCAAATAGGGAAAGAAAAATCCAAAGGGATCAGAGAACCATTAGGAAGAAAGAAATTGTTCCCCTTCTGCTCCAACAACTTTTCTTTTATATCCTTCTGGAGTTCCAAGCATTTTCCAGTTCTGTTGCCTTCCCTATGACAGTAGTAACAGACCAGGTTAGATTTAGGGACAGAAGTAGAAGGTTTAGGAGTAGCAAGAGAAGAAATATTTTGATCTATTTTATTCTCAAAATCTCAAAGTATCTTGGTGATTTTTTCTAGAGTCATAGGTTCTTGAGTAAAATTAGGATCTCCTTTAGATCTTTTATCTGCCATCATCTTATTCATAATATTGTTGGCCTCTTTAAAAGAAGGAGCATGGACTGGTTCAGTATTTCTATTTTTTCAAAAGTTAAAGCAGTTTGACCTTTCATGACTTCATTCACAGTACTCCTAAAGATATGGAAAACAGGGAGCTTGAAATGATTATCCCTGGTGGTGATCATAGATCCAAAATTTACCAATTTGTCTTTAATGCTTTCCTGCACAGCCAGCAAAAAAGATTGGAAGAATTGTGGTCAAACTTTGTCCACTGAATTGATGTGATTGTTTTGGATAAGATAGTTTTGGATAGGATCCCACGACTTCCTAAACAACTGGTAGTCAGAGGCTGAAGAGACGCCACCATTTGAGATCCATTGAGAGACAAGAGCATCCAAAGCCTGCAAAGTAAACCAAGCTACATCTATTTTACCCCAATATGCCAACATTGCTTCCCTCAGAAGTGTCCAGTCATGGGATCCAAATACTTTGAACGACTCAATTACTTCCATAAATTCATCAGAGGAAATAAAGAATTGTAACTGATAGGCCATATTGTATTCCCTTGCTCCATCCACTTCAGCAGCCATTTTTTGAGAGTCCAAGAACCGTTTGACATTTACCCCATTGAACCCTAAGTTCTTGTTCTGAGGTTTGATCTTGACCATCTTTGATCAAGCAGAGGGGCTTGGGGTTTGTAAGCTTGCTACTATTTCAGAGCAAGCTGAAAAAGTAACAGAAATAACATAAAAATTAAAATAATAAAATTAACCTAAGAAGGAGAAGGGAAACCATGAATATTATTGGAAAAATGGTTTATCCACCCAAAATTGGGTAGGGTCACTCACTTACCCCAACCTTGAAATCCAACTCCTTATATTTTTAAATAAGTAAGGAAAAGAAAGACCAAAATACCACGGCACCACTATTGAACCTTTTGGCCAACTAAATATTTCACATGTATTGTCACGTACAGGTTTCACACCTAAAGTTCAGTCAGAATTGAGGTGTTGTGTATATTTTAGGAGTTACAGATGGAAATGTGCTATGTCACAATTCCTGCACGCCGCCGCGGCAGCCAATGCACCCGCGCGCGGCTGAGCTACAGCTCTGCTACTCTTTCAAAGTCGTTTACGCAGCCCTGGGCCTCTGACAAGTATGCAGCCGCAGGACTATGGGTTAACAAAGTGACAGGCAGCCTGAGAAACCTAGGTACGGCGTAAACATGCTACAACCTTCATGGGAACATTCTACATATTTAATAAATGTTCCCATGGATTGTAGATAGTATAAAAATACACCAAATTATATAAAAAAACTTGAATAAACTTTTTACGTATTTTTAATTAAATATAATTCAAAGTAACATAAATGTCGAAAATAAGATAATGAGTACTTCTTAAAATATATTAAAATATATTAAAATACTTTAATATACTATTATGAGAATTTCTGGACATCAAAATTTTTGTGACGTACTAAGAAAACTTATGATATAAGAATATTACATGAATACCCATGACTTAAATTTTTAATTAATTATTTTAGTAAATCAACTGAATTTCAAAAAAAGGGTTAAAATCAATATTATGACTTAACTCCAAATATTTAATAAATAATGAGAGCTCACCTGACATCAGAATATCCGTAGGAATTTCTATTAAAATAATTATTAAATTACTGGGAACATTTACTAAGGATAATTAATTAAATAATATATAAAAAGGACAGATTAGTGTTATTTACACGTCCAAACATCAATTATAAAGTACAATAATCCCCATACCCTGTGGAATTAGATGCTAACCATGGTAAATCACCAATAACATGTGACAGGCTACCACAGGTTACCCTGCTAGCCTCAGTGTCCGTCCCTTTGAGCCCCTGTACCCCTTAGAAGGACAACATTGGGACTCCAGAAGCTATAAATAAAGAGCTCTTTAGAGGTTATTGATACCCAGAGACCCAGTTATATTTATACACAGACACAGTGCCAAGGTAATCAAATACTTATAAGAGATAAGTAAGTGATTTATGGGGTTAGTATGATTAATAATATCCGTCCTCAACCCTCTTTTATCATTTTAAACTGCTGAAGAACCTTATAACCCCAGTATACAGGTTTAACCAATCAGTGCATGTCCCAAAAAGATACCCTAAGGATTTAATAGTATACCAGTGAGTCTTATTATCCTTTCTCTGTTGTAGCAGCTTGGTTACAAAGCCCTGCCACTCCACCATGTATTTTATATACATATTATCTTTGGGAAAAATATACTTTAAACTAAAGGGCCCAAAGTAACCAGGCCTACGTTTTTTCATACTGAATTCCCTGAAGAGAGGTGTTAAAGATCCCCAATAGAATTGTGGCCCCTCTATAAAAATATTTAATAACCAACTTATCTATATTGATTTATAACAATAAACTATATCAAAACCAATTAACCTTGAAATAAGCTTTATCCAGATATTTTAAAGACTTTTGCTGCATTTATTAAATAATATATTAATTATTTATTCTCTCACCTCTGGTAGCTAAACAAATGAAAGGTTCTTGGCATCCAGGAGGCTGAAAGGGTACCAGTAGATGCCATTTTGAATAACAGAGCTCCTAGAGGATCCAAAGAGCAGATTTCCAGAGTGGCTCACAAGTGTGGCAAGAGTAGGGTTTCACAAAAAACAACAAGTACCTTTCTCAGATGGTGCACAAATTGGGAGGAATTACTTCTAGGATAAGCTGCCTCCACGGATCAGATCTAGAGAAGAAAAAAGGAAAAAAATTGGATTTCAAAGTTTTGATTCCAAACATTGATGTTGTGACTGTAAAAACCAAGGTTTCTAGTTTGATCCTGGCCCGGGGAACAAAATGTAAGACTCCAAACGGTGCTAAGCCACAGGCAGTTCTGTGGAGGGGAAAGGTGCTGTTCAGGCTGCCCTCCTAAGAGTTCAAATAATATTTTAATGTAACCAGAATCAAGGTACAGGAACTTGTAAATAAGGAATCAATGTAAGGGATGAGTTTGGGAATAGTCAGTAGCAATGGAATCAACACTATCTGAGGCAAGATGGTGCAGGAAAAGACTTGAAAAAAATAATTCAAAGTTTTGTTCAGAGTTCAATGGAACAAGGCAGTGGTAAGTAACAAAACCCACAAGCTAATAACTCTGGTTGTTGGCAGAAGATTTGGAAAGATCAAATCAATTCCAACCAACCTCCAGGTTATCAATGAACCTTCCCAACTCTCTGCAATAAAGCGCTTGAAGGGTACCAGATAACTGTGGGTTGCTGAAAAAAACAGAAGTTCTTTTTTTTTGAAGCTCTGGAAGCAAAGCAATAACAGATTTTAACAAGAATAACACAACACTTCTCAAGGAACTCAAGAGTAGCGTGGCGGAATTCAACTTTTAAAGAATAAAGGGATGTCTAACACTCCAGGTTTCAAGCTTAAAGAAACCTCTGAGTCAAACGTGACTGGATCTGGAAAGATGATCAGGGAAGGATCAGACCAGTATGGTCGGAAGAAGGGATCAAGAGTGGTATAAAGCACTCAAGAATTCCAGCAGACAGAATTCTCTTCAACCAGCAAGGCTACGGTTGGTGATAAGGATCAAGTTCAAAGATAGACAGATCAAAGATTTGAGTATGGAGGCTCAAAGGATCAATGGGAAATCAAAGGATATACCCAGAAAAAAAAAGGTTGCAGATCAAGGGAAGGAAGCCCTCCGGAATGATTAGATTATTGATTACTATAGCAGATGGATGATATATGAGATCCTCCAAAAAGGCAGGGGAGACCCCCTCCTTTTTTAGACCAGAGGCCTGTAGGCTATTCAAAAGAGATACTTACAAATGAGTATTGAATTTTATTTTTCCAGATAGTGTATTGATGGATAAGGGAATGTAAAAAAAAAATCAAAAATTTCCATTTTCCATGAGGTGTCCCGGATTGGTTACCACACTGGCAATTCAAAGAGGGGAAAGTTGTTGAGAGGATCTTTGAGTAACTGGACATGTTTTGTTTCAAAAACAGCACCAGATGAGTTGAGAATGAGATAAGAGTGAAAAATGGGATTGAACCCAACTAAGACCCCTTCGGGTCATTTCTCATTGAATTTTCTCCCCTTTTGTAGGCAATTGGCAAGGTAAATAGCAGGGGATAAATAGGTAGCGGGTAGCTTCTTGTTGAACATAATTTCCCAAGGGGATTGGTCATTACCTTCCCTAGGGACCTGATTGAGCATGAAACAAGAACTTCTGACCACAATGTGCCAGTAGCTCTTGTTCAGTCTAGAGGAAGAGAAAGTTGCGCGTGCTGACTCTATGATAGTTTGGTTGGCTTTTTCAGATTGGCCGTTGTGTTGAGAGTGGTAGGCATCAGATGTCAAGAGCTTGATATGCTTGATTCTGGCAAAATCCTTCAAGATATTTTTTTTGAATTCCCTCCCCTCATCCAAGAAGATTTCCAATGGGTAGTACTTCAGCTGTTTACTTTCAGTCTTCTGGATTTTGATGATGGCTTCTGGAGTTTCTTCTTTGGAAAAAAGCGGGAAAGTCAAGAGATAGCCCATAAAGTTGTCCACAAGGGTTAGAATTTATCAGTTACCAGCCTTCAATTGTGGGGTAATTGGTCCTATCAAATCTAGATGGATTCTCAAGGGGCTTGGATGAGGGTGTTGAGGTAGCTGAGAATGGAGCCCTTGTGATTTTGCTCTTCACGCAGCTATCACACTGGAAGTTGCTTAGTTTGTCTTTAGAATATTGATCCTTGAGGATAGTTTTGAGAGTGGAGATTGAGGCCTGTCCATACATCCTATGGAGGTCTGAGGGTGATTGAGTTTTGATCAACGCAGTCAGTGAGGATTGATTTGAGAGATTGACTGATTGGTTGTTTCCAGCAGTTTTGGGCTTCTCAATAATGAATAAACTATCTCGGATCAGACCTTTAAGAACTGTCTTGCCACCTTGAGTAATACAGAATTGATCTTGTTCTTGTGAGAGATTACATCCTTTCTTTGCCGGGAGACCAGGGCTAATCAGGTTGACTATGATTTTGGGAACATACAGACATTCTTAAAGAGTAATGGTAGAGTCCTTCCACCCCAGTCAAACAGTGCCTGTTCCCCATATCTTGAGATTGGCTTCTAATTTTCCTGTTTTGATCTTGTCCAGCTTGTCCTGCAAGTTGACTGAGGTGAAGTATTTCAAGTCATTGAATATATGGACATTGGCGCCAGAATCTAGGAGAAGGTTAGGATTTTTTTTGGCATTGATCCAGAGAGTGAGTAGCGCGTGGTAGTTGATGGTGGGAGTCTTCTTGATTTGGCTCTTCCATTCATTCTGTTGTTCTACCCACCATGCCAGAGCAATTTGAGGATGATGATGGAAACAGGAGGATTCAGAATGCGGCGCATTTGGGTTGTGAAAGCCTTCTTTTCACCAAATGCAAGTCTTCCTGTCTTCCTTGTCTGTCTTGCTCTTAGTAGTCACTGGAGTGACATTGGGGGTGGACTTCCCTGTTTTAATTTGTACCTTGTGCTTGTTTTTATACTGGGTTAGATGATTGAATACCACCTCTACTGTTACCAAATTTTCTCCGTGCATAATTTGTTGTTTCAGGTTCTCTATGGTAGGTGGAAATTTGAAAAGTGTGAGATAATCCAATATGTCCTTAGGTAGTTCTATTCCAACATTGACCATGCAAGCAAGAGCTTTTTGAATGTCTGTTATGAATCCCTCAATGTTTTGTTTGTTGAATGGAGCATGGAGAAATTGCTTGAAGATGCAAGCTCTATTGGCAGTTTTGGATGAGGCCAACCTGTGAGTGATCTCTGCCCAGAGTAGCTTGTATGAGGTTATGTTTGAGGCGTTGACAACGTTTGCATGGGTCTTGCTGTCAAGTTTAGATAGTATTATTGCTCTGATTTCTTGGTCTTGCTCTGCAGGTACTTGACCCAAGTTTCTAGTTATGGCGTCCTGGATATCTTTGAGATCAAACAGCATCATCATCTTGTCTTGCAAGATAGATTAGTTTTTGTCATTGAGAGGGGGAATAGCATTGATGGAGGCCTTGAGCGCAACCTGATAGAAGTAGTTGTTTTCTCCAGCTGGTTTGTTCATTTTTGGTAGCATAGAGTTTTCCTTTGGCTTTTAACCGTGATAAAATTGAGATGATATTTCTTAGAACTGAAAACCACAAGGCTACAGAAAGGAGTTAGAAAGTTAAACAACTGGAAACACAATGAGAAGGAAGAAGAAAGATGAGAAAACAAACATCCTAGACTTTATTTGGAGAGTAGATGAGAACTCTGGTAGCACAAAAGTGGTAGAGGCAAGAAGACATAGGTGGATGGCTGCAATTGGCAAAGCTAGGTTGTTAGAGATTTTGGGTTAGAGTTATCTTGAGGATCAAGTTCTTACCAGGCATGGATTTGTAGATAGTGAGACTAGATCAGGTGAAGGCTTTGATGAAGTCAAGCCAAGTTGTAGTGAGATTGGGTTGAGGTGAGAAGTGGATTGAAAGAGAGAGATTGAGCAAGAGTTTGAGTAGTAGAGGCAAGGTGAGGAAAGAAGCAGAAGGAAAAGGATCTTGAGAAACAAGGAAAGGAGACTGTAGAGAAAAAAGAAAGGAGAGCAACAGAAAGAAGAAGAGCTTCCCAACAAACGTTAAGGGCCAGGTTTGAACCAGTTAAGGAGAGGGGGTTCCCCCGGGTGACACAAGACAGATAATTGGGGACTAGTCCCAGTTCACACAACAGATTGAAAAAGAAACTTGAGACAGGGATTGATTCAATCATAATACTTAACAGATTCTATTAAAATCTCCAAGTATACTTATGTCCATACCCTTTGCCCAAGTGGAAGAAAAATTTGAGAACAAAGGGGAATCATAGTATTTAATATCTTCATTTCTGAAAATTTTCAGAAAGTAAATAAAATAAAATCTGACTTCATATTTATCAGTTTTTGAAATATAAATACAAAATTACAAAATCAGAACCATTTTCATCCGCTTACCAAGTTGGAAAATTATACATTAAACCAGGAAGTAGGAACTAATGCCCCCAGTATAAGATCTCCATGACAATAATACAAACCCATTGATAAATCCTGGTGTTTATTTTATGTTACTAAAAGCAGAAACCCCAGCTAACCCAACATTAACAACCCCTGCGCCATCAAGAGTCCCCCTTTCAGATGACCAAGTCAATATGGCTGGTGTTGATGAAGATGAATATTTTGAAAAGTCTGCTTCCCCGTCCTACTTTATTATTTCACAAAAACTCTCTCAATCCCACAAAAACCAAAAAAAGAAAAAAGATTTGGCCCAAGAACAATATTATCTCTCTTGTCATGCACACAATCTTGGCATTCCTGCTTCTTCAAGTGGTATTTTCAAGCCCTTGCTTGATTGGACAAAATAAATTCTTGGAATGGATTCCAACAACAACAAAATTAATAATCATCCAACTGGTGATGAACTAGCATCCCTCAAAATTTACCTGGCAAAGAAGAAGGCATCCTTTAATGATGCCATAGCATGAAAATCTGTTGCACTAAACCAGTACAGATTCAATTCAAAACTTCAAGAAAAGGAGATGAAAATTTTGAAGAAAGATGCCTTGCACCAATTACAACAAAACATTTCTTTGAAATCTTGTTCCCTGGAGACCACTGCTTTGGGCCAAATTTGGTCTCATGACAAGGCAGGGATAGCCCATTCCCAGGCCTTTATCCAAAATTCCAGTATTTCCAGATGCACCTATCACTGGGAACAGAATCTAAAATCTTTCTGGAATCCCTCTTGTTAATTAAATGGATGAAGGTTGATAGAATTTATCATATTGGAGGGACTAGGAACAAACTGAGTAATAACAAGGCGTGAGTTGAGGAAGAAAGAACAACAAAAGAAGGAAATGAGGAACAATAAAAAGCTTGAAGGAAATAGGATTGAAATTGTACCAGACAGTCGAGAACTTGAGGAGTGAATTTAGATTGAGTCAAATCGTGATTGAGTCGTTGACAGTGGTTCGGCGACAATGAGGATTTGACAGTAGTGAGTTGTTGCGTTATTGAGTGAAGGGTAAAGAAACGGAGAATGAGGAAGAAAAGTTGAGAACAAAAGAAAGAAGAATAAAAAAAAGAAAAAGGAAGTTGAGCTGAAGTGAAGAATCCAAGGAATCTGAGATCGTGGATTGATGACTGGAGCTTCCAGGCAGTCCTCCTCGATGGGGTTGAGTTGAGACCAATGATCGGGTGAGGGGGAATCCCCCGGTGTATTCAGTTAGTCTGAGGGCCCGCGGGTTGCTCTGTCTCAGGATTGGGCGGCTGTGTGGTGGGCCGTGCAGTGGATGGTTTGACACCTCTCTCACTGCAATAATCATCAAGGCATGGGAGAGGTGCCACAAAAATGGTGGAACTGCTCCCTATTAAATAAATAAGAATGAAAAAACCCCAGCCAACAGGGTTGGTATAATCAATTGTTGGCTTGTCTCAGAGAAGGCTATTTGGAAGAAGGATAAAAAGGAAGAAGGAGGCTCCAGCAGCAGAAAATCTAATTTTTCTGCATCTCAAAGTCTCAACAAGAATTAAGTGTTTCAAATCAATCTTTTGTAATTTTTTCTTCATGGTCAATGACTAACTTCTTATGATGTTTTGAAATACAGAATAACAAGAAGGAAATTCAAAAGACCACCTGAGCTGAGTAGGAAATGATGTACATGTTCCAAGAAACTTCTTCTCTTTTCTTGGAAAGGGGATTCATATCTGATATACAGGGTGAAGATGAGGAATTATTCAATCATTCAAATTTTTGGACAGCTCAACATGTATCCCAAATATATCACTACCTCAATTAAGCATACATCCAACTTTCAAAAAACCCATGCATTAAGAGGGATAGAGGATTGAAAATTAGTCAACTTGCTAAACAAAATAATTCACCAATAGGTGATCACCCACCAACACTTCCTACTTCAATACCTCAAAACTGGTTAAGTGACAAAGCTCAGGAGGATAAAAATCCAGTTGAGAAAAGAGCCTTGGGTTGACTTCCAGAAGTTGATCTCACAGAGGCAGTTTCATATCTCAGAACCCAAGGTCCAAGCTGGAAACCACACAAACATTGTAAAAATATTCAAAATAGTGGAATTTTTAAATTTTTCCTTTGAAATAAGAAGTATTATGTTTGGATGCAACATTGGCTTTGTTGAAAGTTTTCTTGAGTAATGCATGTATTTTTATGTTCATCCCATTCTTGTTTTTTTAACCAGAAACTCATGATTATATTTAAATCTAGATTGAATAAATTTACAAAATCCAATGATGTGGGGTCACCCTGACTTGAAGAGGTCAACAATGTAGGTTACACTCTTAAACTTTTGAAATTTTAAAATAAATTAATTGCTAAAAAGTTGTTACATCCAAACAGAAATTGAAGTAAGGGTGTAAAGAACCAAAATCCACATGTGCACAGAATACAAGATCTCATTGAAAAATTCCAAGTAAATTATATTTCATGCACCACCTTTTGGAAAACTACGTGAAATATTTTTTCAATCATAAAACCCTAAACACATTTTTTCACGGTGCAGCAGTCATTTTGAAATCACCCACTTGTTAAAAGTTGCCAAATATCCTTTTATGAAAGAAATATATATAAAATACAAACTACTAGAAGTGAATTGTTTAATTTGAAAAAAGCTCACTAACTCTAGGCATTGGGATTTTCCTTGTCAAATGGTGCATAATTAACATTTTTTAAAAACACAATGTGATTTCAAATCATTGGTTTTGTAATAAGTTATTTAGTTTTGAGATGAAATATGTGATGTTCCATCAATGCAATTGACCTTGAATTTGAATCCAAACACCTTGGGATTTGCTAAGTATTTTAGTTGAGATAATCATGAGCAGTTGATATTATCTATTTGTATGAAAAATTTTTCAAAATACAAAATCTACAGTTCAATGCCTTGCCCAAGGAAGGGAATATGAATATTCAAAATAGAAGCATTTTTTTTTGAATAATTAAGCTGACCAGGAGTTGTTCACAAGGGCTGCTGACATTCAAGCAGGGCTTGTCACAAAGGGTAATCTACACTCAGTAGGCTTGGGGGCAAGGATACTGGAAGATGCTACAAGGAGCATAGTAGGATGAATTGGGGATAAGGTGCTGATGATACTTTCTTGGATGGATGCCTAGTAAGAAGTTGTAAACTGATTTCTTGGGGAAGAATCAGGAAGGAGGAAGAGGAGGCCAGTTTAAATAAACAAGTGCTGGAGCTAAAAAAGAGTTACAGTTGGTTGGGGCTCAGACTACATATGAAATGACAAGGGAGTAGTCTAGGTGATGGAGAGGGCTGATCATGTATGCTACTACATTAGGTTAGGCTGCTTCTACATTGGGGCATGTTGGCAGGCCTGAGAGGTCAAGTTGGGAGAGCACAATTGAAGGGTGTAAATTTTACATGGATGTCATGAAACTATGTACTAATTAGAGGGATTATGGGATACAATCTGCAAGAGGATTTACATAAGTATTCCCAAAGGCTAAACCATGACAGATTATGGTTTAGACAGAGTTAATTAGGTTAGAGTATGTGCAGACTTAGGAAATTAATTATGTGCAAGCCTATGGAGACTATCTGCATATTTTATGAGGTTAGACTAAATGTAGATATGTACTGAATGAAGATCCTGAGGTATATAGTTAGTGGAGATATATTGATATAAGTCTCCTGAGCCCTAAGGTTGAATTTCCTAGGAAAGTAGATTAGGCCTGGCGGTTAGATTTGGTTTTCTGAGGTTAGATGCTGATGTTAGACTGATTTAGGTGTCAGTATGACAGAGTTATAAGATCAGATTTGAAATCTCATTCAGATTCATTTCTATTTCCCTTTGAAATAATAAATCCCAGACAGCCTTTAAAAGGGTGATGATAAATTGACCTCTCAAATCAGCCGTGTACACAATTTATTTTAGCCATGTGGCTTGGCTACACGGCTACATTTGAGCCTTCTAGAGCTCCACATGGCTTGAGTGTAGTTGGGCTGTACTCCACGTAGCCCAGGACTGCCGTGTGATGTCCCCACAACTACATATGAGCCATGTAGAGCCCCACACGGCTTAAATTCAGTTGTGTAGCCGTGTGGCACAACTACAAGTCTGGTGGCCCCCCCCTAAAAAAAAAGTAAAAAGTAAAAATAAATAAATAAAAATAAATAAATAAATAAAAATAAATAAATAAATAAAAACTAATAAATGAAAATAAATAAATGAAAATAAATAAAATAAATAAATAAATAAATAAATAAATAAATAAATAAATAAAAATAAATAATTAAATAAAAATAAATAATTAAATAAAAATAAATAAATAAATAAATAAAAATAAATAAATAAAAATAAATAAATAAAAATAAATTAATAAAAATAAATAAATAAAAATAAATAAATAAAAATAAATAAATAAAAATAAATAAAAATAAATAAATAAATAAAAATAAATAAATAAAAATAAATAAATAAAGATAAATAAATAAAAATAAATAAATAAAGATAAATAAATAAAAATAAATAAATAAAAATAAATAAATAAAAATAAATAAATAAAAATAAATAAATAAAAATAAATAAATAAAAATAAATAAATAAAAATAAATAAATAAAAATAAATAAATAAAAATAAATAAATAAAAATAAATAAATAAAAATAAATAAATAAAAATAAATAAATAAAAATAAATAAATAAAAATAAATAAATAAAAATAAATAAATAAAAATAAATAAATAAAAATAAATAAAAATAAATAAATAAAAATAAATAAATAAAAATAAATAAATAAAAATAAATAAATAAACTGAAGACAACAAACTGGTTGCTTTCCAACATGACTAACCCTAAGTAAAAGGGACAAAAAATAAAAGTAGTCTTTTGACAAGCCCTAAAGTAAAAGTGCCAAAAAAATACAAGTCTTTTGAACAGCCAAAAAATACAAGAAGTCTTTTGACAAGCCCTAAAGTAAAATTGCGAAAAAAATACAAGTATTGTGACCAGCCTTAAAGTAAAAACACCACTCAACATAATGATGTTCAAACGGTGATAACCCTTTATATTAAAAGAATTACAAGATAAGCATCAGAACCCAAAACCAAATGATTAAATTGATTTATAAGTTAGAATACAGCTCAATTTGATCTTTCAGTTGATCAACCCAACAAGCTGGTTTTTAGAAATCAAGGAACACAATTTGGAAACTATGGGCAGGATTGGAATTCCATCTCCCTGAAGTAAAAGCTTCACCCAATGGTTATTGCTAAAAAAAAAAATGAACATAGGATTTTATTGTTCTTTTACACCCACTTTCATAGGAGTAAAAGTACAACATCAATCCAATGAAATGAAACATATTGGTCTTTCATAAGTATCAGGTATTATTTGACCCATATCTGACTTTGAAAGCCATTTTGAAGATGGCATCTTTTCATTGATGTCATTGACATCCAGTTTTTTTTCTATATTTTCAACATCTTTACTGCCACCAAGGATCTTAGCATAGCACATCTTATTTTCCCTCAATTTTTCAACCATTTCTTTTCAAAATTTAAACCGTCCATCCTCATCATACCCAAGTGATTTAGCAATGACTTTAAAACCACAATTTCCATCACCAATGGGATCCCAAACCCCACCCAAGAACTTATGTAAGTTCTTGGGTATTTGATTGAGGTAATCCACTTCCTAAAATCAAAAAGTTGTTAGCCAAAATTCTAAACTCATTAAAGGATTCCACACTCACCAAAGATGAGCTTCTATTTGACTCATCAATTTCTTCTTCTTCATCCTTTGAAAAGGAATTGGATCCCAACGCCACCAAACCTGATGAACTTTCACTTTCTTCAACTGAGGTTTGAAATTCAGATGAAGAGCCTGACTTGGACTATAAACAATTATCAATCAGTTCATTAAAGCAAATAAATGAACCTTTCACAGAAGAAAAGACTTACAATCATTTGTATTTTCTTCTTTGGTGCCCTTCTACTTCTCTTTGCCCACTTAAGTTCCTTTTCAACATGTTCAAATTAAGAAGGATCTTGCTGGGTATCTGTAAATTTTGGACTTCCTCTGCTCAATTGCAAGACTTTAGGTTCAAATCTTGTCTTTGATGGATAATTGGAAGTCTCCTTCATTTAGTGCCTCAACAGCCCGAAATAATCTAGATCAGGATGATTCAAGATCATTGCATTGAGCTTCTCATATAACTGAGAATTGTTTAGCAGTTCATCAAAATTGACCTTTAAAAATTCAAAGGATCAAATATCATTCTAGTAGGAATCATCATTCAAAAAGAATTAATCAAAAAGCATTAATCAAGAAGAAATAATAAAAAAGAATTAATCACAAATTGATTCAAAAAATCCAACCTAAAGCAACTTACAGAACTAGAACTGCAAGGGTCATAATCCAAAGTCCACTGAGGATGAATATCTTAAGGCAAAATGGAGCCTCTTGAAACTAGTAGCTCAACTGTTTGGTGGGAAAAGGGCAAACCCATATTCATTAGGGCATATCAAAGCTAACTAAACCCGCCATTTTTTGATGGTGGGATTCAACCCAAATCCGCCATTTCAAACCTGCCATGAAAAATCAAAAAAACCCACTTATTTCACATCAGATGTTTCAAATTTAACATGAAATAAGTGGGTTTTTTAAAATAAAGTATTCAAAGGTTTCGGCCACCTGTCCACGTCATCCACCTCTGGCTTCCCAACTCCTTCTACCTCCAAGCTCATTGCAAATTTTTTTTACCTCCAGCCTCATCATCAAAAGATTCACCACTCTCATCATCACCCTCATCACTTGATCACTCACCACTTTATTGCTCTGATTGCTTCATCGCTCTCATTGCTTCATCTCTCTCATTGCTTCATTGCTCTCATCACTCTACCTCCAACAAGAACTTGTACCTCCAACCTCATCCAAAGAATTAAATCATTGTTTTATTGCTCTTGTCACTTTATTGCTCTCATTACTTCATATCTCTCATCACTTCATCTTGCTTGTAACTTTATCCCTCTCATCACCTTATTGCCCTTACTCATTCCAACTGGTGTTAAGTCTCAGTAGTTCTCTCCCCGCAATCCCCTGTGCTTCTCTCAGTACTCTCTCTGCGTTCTCTCTCTCTCACCCAGGGCGGCCTCACTCCAATACTCAGATGGAGGAGCTCTCCAATCTTTTTCTCTCTCATTCTGTCTCATGGGTGTATCTACCTTCTCTTTCTTCTTTCTTGATCTTGCTCTCTCTCATCAAGTCTCACTTGCATCTCTACTTTTTTCTTTCTCCTTCCTTCTCTTTTCCATTCCTTCTTTTTCTCCTTCTTCTTTTCTCACTCTATTTTACTATTCTCTCCATCAAAACTCAACCTTTGCCTCCACCAAATCAACTCAAGTCTATTGACCACAAATCTCTGCCTGGTAAGACTCTGATTTCTCAAGCTCTCTCAACAGAACTCTATCTGATCCTCTAGCCATCCAGTCTTCTTCCTTGATTTCTCCTCTCAGCCTGTCCTCTCTCAATATGTGTTTTCCATCCTGAATGACTTCCATCCTTGACATACAAGCACTGGCCCAATCTGTAGGATTCTCCCTTCCTGTTTCTTTTTATGAAGCTCTATTTCCATCAGATCCTCTGCTCTTATATTTTTTATTCTCTGTACAGCTTATGGTGGTTCTGAGTCATCTAGAAATTCAATCCAATCTTTCATGGTTAAAAGCCAAAGGTTTTACAATCAAATGTAACCAAACCAAACATGAACAAACCAGCTGGGGCAACCAAATAATTTCATCTGGTGGCGCTCAAATCCTCTGTCAACGCCATCCCTCCCCTGAATGAAGAGAATTATTCAATATGGCGGGATAGGATTCTCATGTTTTTTGACTTGAAAGATATCAAGGATGCTATTACTAGGAATTCCCGCCCCCTGTCCTCCAAACAAGATAGAGAAATTCAAGCAATAATTCTATCTTAAGTAGACAGCACGACCCACGCCAATGTGGTCAACTCCACCAACATAATCTCATCTGAACTCCTATGGGCCAACATTACCAGGCAATTTGCCTCTTCTGAGACAGCAAATAGGGCAAGGGTATTAAATCACTTCCTTCACTCAGCTTTCAATGAACACGCCATTGAGTGATTCATTACCAAAATGCAAAAGGCAATTACAAGTATGACAGACGTAGGAATTGAACTGCCCAAGGATATACTTGCATACTTAGTGCTCTTCAAGTTTCCTCCAATTCTCAAAAATCATAAGCAACAAATCATGCACTTAGAAAAACACCTGAAGGTGGATGTAGTTTCCAACCACCTCACACAATACAATAACAAGAGAAAGGCACAATAAAATTCCAAAAACTGGCAACAGATGTCTCACTGCTGTTGAATAAGACTAAGATTCACAAAGATAAAAAGAAGACTAAAATGAGATGCCAAGAAGGATACCAAAACCCTGATGCACCACACTCAGAATCTTATTTCTTCCATTTACATCCCCAAATTGCACTGGAATGGTGGATCCAACAACAAAATGAGTGGAAGAACAAATCAAAAAGAACTCTGACCATCAACTATCATGCCTTGTTGACTCTCTGGATCAATGCAGATAACAATCCCAATCTTCTTCTAGACTCTGGAGCAAATTTCCATATATTCAACAATATTAAGTACTTCTCCTCCATCAAACTTCAGGAAGGATTGGAAGAAATCAAAAATGGAAAATTAGAAGCTAATCTCAAGATATGCGGAACCAGAACGGTAAAATTAGAATGGAAAGACTCCACAATCACTCTTGAAGATTGCATCTACTTACCAGATATTGTTTTCAATCTTATCAGTCCCACTACTCTTGCCAAAAAAGGCTGTAATCTCTCTTAAGTCCATGAAAGATTCTCTGTCACTCGGAATGACCAACCCGTACTGAAAGTATTGATTAGAGACAATTTATTTTTCATCAAAAAACCTCATTCAGCGGGTCAAAGTCAAACTGTAAACCCCACCAGCCAATCTCGCACCCCTTCTCTTTCTCTACTTGGTATCCACAAGATTTATGGACATGCCTCCATCTCTACTCTTAAGCCAATTGTGAAGGACTTCTACACTAATGAAGAGCTCCATAAATTTCAATGCAAAAGTTGCGTCAGTAGCAAAATTACTAGGTCTCCATTCTCTTGCACCTCAACTCCTTCAAACAAACCTTTAGATAGAATTTACCTCAACATCATAGGGCCAATAACACCTCAATCTAAGGTGGGTCATCATTACATCCTCACGCTGGTAGACAACTACTCAGGCTATCTAGCAGCCTTTCCACTAACATCCAAGGATGAGGCTACTGAAGTAATCACAAACATCCTTAAAGTCAAACAAAAGAGGCTGAACTACTATCCTTCTGAAATCTTCTCAGATAAAGGAACCAAATTCACCAATTCTACCTTCAAAGAATTTTCCAAAGCTAAACACATGAAGCTACAAACATTGGAACGTTACCATTCTCAAAATAATGGCCAAGCTGAAAGAGCCAATAGAAATATTGTTGAATCCGCCTGCACCATGTTCTTGTCAACCAGGTCAGCTTAAAATTATTTGCACATAATCACTCAAAGCTTCTGCTTCATGCTCAACCAAATTCCTTGAGAAGGTAATCACCTATCTCCCTGGGAGCTCATGTTTGGTAAAAGCCTCCCTGCTAACTTTTTGAAACCCTTAGGCGCCTCTGTCATCTACCTTTCAAATCAAATTAAAAAGGCCAAATTTTTGATGAAAAGGGACTTGAGGGAATTCTGATTGGGTTCAATCCCACTTTTCACTCCTATCTTATTCTCAACTTGCTTGGTGCGGTCATCAAAACTAAACACGTTAGGTTTCTCAAGACCCGGCTAAACAAATTTCCTTTTCTTGAGTCTCCCGGTCTAGAATTATTCTCCCAATCCAAACTGGAAGCCTACAAAGCTGACTTTTTGACAAGAAACAAGCAATATAGGATCAGGGAAACACTTCCTGAATGTCCTGAATCCAACTCCGACCTGGAGGACACAAATTCCTTGGACGCTCACTCTACAGATCCTCCTCTCCCCCTTGCTCCTGAACCAATAACTCAGAGACCAAATCTAAGACCGCAAAATGAAATCAAAAAGCCTCAAAAGATATCGGTCCCATCACTACTATGAACCTCCATCTTATAAGGCGGCACAAAAGTGCCCTGAATGGCCTCAACGAAAAAAAGCATTGGATGAAGAATTGAACTCTATTGAATCCCAAGAAGTTTGGGAAGAATACTATGACAAACCTAACAATATCCTGAATACCACCTGGTTATTCAAAGTGAAAGAAAACTTCCATTGCAAGCCTGCAAAATACAAGGCCCAACTATGCGTGCAAGGATTTGACCAGGTTCAGGGGGTGGACTATGACAAAACCTGGGCATCAACTGGAAAACTAGGATCTCTCTGTGTTGCTCTGCTCTACGGCCTGAAGAATAAGATTACCTTCACTCAATTCAATGTGAAGGGAGCCTTCCTCCATGTGGCTCTGAACAAAATAGTAATAATTAGAACACATGAAGGATCAAACAGAAAAAAGCCCTTTTTAAAATTGAAGAAATCTCTCTATGGCCTTTGCCAATCCCCAAAGAACCGGTACAAAAATCTCACTACCTGGATTAAACTGCAAGTTTTCCACAAATCTACCAGTGATCCTTGCCCGTAACTCAACTTGGAATCCAGGGAAGTCATCTACTTTCACGTCAACAATCTCATTCATGTTGGGAACTCAAACAACTTCACTAACAATTTTCTGAGCAAATTCTTGAATTCTTCCTGTCATCCTCCAAACACCATCCTCGCCATGCTAATGGAGATTGAAGAGGACAAAATTTTCCTCAGCTAACCAAGTCACATTTATCAAGGATTGGAAGAACTAGGTCTCACCAATTGCAAAGACACCAACTCTCCACTAACTCAAAATTTCCATCTTGAACCAGCTTTGGATGAAGATCATGCGGAGTTCTCTCAGCTCAATATAAACTACCATTCTGCTATTGGACTCCTAAACCATCTTTCCCAATACACCCGCCCTGAAATTGCTTTTTCTGTCTCCAGCCTGGCCCGATTCAATAACAGGCCTGGAATGTCATACTGGAGGGAATTGCGCAAAGTCTGGAAATACCTGAAAACCACCAGAAATCTCAAAATCACTATCAAGTATGATCCCTCTCAAGAAATTATCTCAGCCTACATCAATGGTACTTGGGGAAATGATCCTATATTTTGTAAGTCTTAAACCGGGTACATTGTTCTTCACTACAGTAGCCCGGTCATCTGGAACTCTTCAAGACAAAGAAACATAACTTACTCTTCTACCAAATCAGAGGTCAATGTGCTCCTGGACTGCTACCTGGAGCTAAAATTTATTTCTCACCTTGTTGGCAAAATCTTCTTTTCCCCTGACTGCAAACCAAAAATTTACATTGACAACAAGGGTTTGGAAGACAAGATCAAGAAGTTTGGTTTGCACTCCAAATCGCAACACATTGATATAAAGACTAAAGGCTTGCAAGAAGATTTCTCTCTCTCCAAGTTCTACCTGTCTCTTATTCCCACCAACAAGATGATAGCAGATCCACCAACTAAGGCCTCTGCTGTCAATGCCCTCAGGATCCTTCAACAAGAAGTCTTTACTTAGACCCTATTGTGAATCTTATATACCCTTCCTCTTACAAGTCACAGGGGGTGTTAAGTCTCAGTAGTTCTCTCCCTGCGCTCCCGGGCGCTTCTCTCAGTACTCTCTCTGTGTTGTTTCTCTCTCACCCAGGGCGGCCTCACTCCAATACTCAGATGGAGGAGCTCTCCAATCTTTCTCTCTCTCATTCTGTCTCATGGGTGTATCTACCTTCTCTTTCTTCTTTCTTGATCTTTCTCTCTCTCATCAAGTCTCACTTGCGTCTCTACTTTCTTCTTTCTCATTCCTTCTCTTTTCCATTCCTTCTATTTCTCCTTCTTCTTTTCTCACTCTATTTAACCATTCTCTCCATCAAAACTCAACCTTTGCCTCCACAAAATCAACTCAACTCTATTGACCATAAATCTATGCCTGGTAAGACTCTGATTTCTCAATCTCTCTTGACAGAACTCTATCTGATCCTCTAGCCATCCAGCCTGCTTTCTTGATTTCTCCTCTCAGCCTTTCCTCTCTCAATATTTGTTGTGGTGCCCCATCCTGGACACCCTGGCTGCCTTAAGACCTCAATCCATAAACTGTTGCCCAAAAGTACCATCCGGTCAAACAACTTATCCTCAGGCTCATCCAAACCGTCCTTTATCCGCGCGCATTGCGCTTCGCGCCTCGCTTCGCGCACCGCGTCTCGCGCGTTGCGCGTCCTTCATCCGTGTTGCTCATCATCCTTGCCGTTGCGCTTTGCTTGTCATCTCCGCCGTCGTCATTGCGCGTCCTCATCTTTGTAGTCGCGCGTCCCAATCTCCTCATTGCTACCGTCGCGCGGCGCTCATCCATAATTTACCAAATCCATCTCAACGGCACCCCCAAGCATTTGGCAAATCCTTGAATCCGTCAAATCTCCCATCTCACTTGATCTCCCAGTCGTGAATCTCAAGCCTGTCAGGATTTACTCAACCGTTTCAAGCCAATCTCCTATCCGCCCATCAGCGCTCTCTAAACATTGTGCTTTGTCCTGTAAAGCCACCCACAGTTATCTGGTACCCTTCAAGCGCTTGATTGCAGAGAGTTGGGCAGGTTTGTTGAGAACCTGGAGGTTGCTTGGGTTTGAGTTGATCATCCCCAATCTTCTGCTGACTACCAGAGTTATTAGCGTGTGGGCATTGTTTACATACAACATCTTTTGTTCTTTGAACTCTAAGGGGACTTTAACTTCTTTTGTCCAAGTTTTTTCCCTGCATAATCTTGTCTCAGATAGTGCTGTTCCGTCACTACCAAACTATTATCATCCTTATCCTCTACTCCTTGATTCCTCATTTACCAGGTTTTGGACCTTGATCTTGGTTACATTTAAATATTTTTGTAACACTCAGCAGGGCAGCCTAAACAGCTCCTTTCCCCTCCGCAGAACTGCCACGGCCTAGCACCATTTGGAGTCTTACAGCATTTTCCATCCTGAATAACTTCTGTCCTCAACATACAAGCACTGGCCCAAGCTGTAGGATTCTCCATTCCTGTTTCTTCTTGTAAACCTCTATTTCCATCAGATCCTCTGCTCTTATATTTTTTATTCTTTGTGAAGCTTATGCTGGTTCTGTGCCATCTAGAAATTTAATCAAATCTTATCAAATGGCCCCTCAGCAAACCTCCCCCTGCAAGTCCACACAAAATTCCAACACACCAAAGCAAGCATGACCAAGGAACTCCACAACAAAAATTCCTCCCCCATCAGCTTCCAAGGGCTCAAGTGACCTCAAGAGAGCTGATCACATCATCCTGGTTAACTGGCGTAAAATTCCCTCCAACTATGATGCCTGCTTTGGATCAGCCAATGAAACAACTTTTGGCCAGCCTCCATCCTCTAAGGTCAATGGTTATCTCCTGATGGCCAATGAAATCAATAAAAAAACAAAAGTTATGCTGGATCCGTCATCCAAACAGATGAGGGAGCAATTCAAGAATTATTGAGCCAAGTACAAAAAGGCCCACTCCATTTCAATCTCCACCGGCTTTGATATCACCAACTCTGACAAAGCCAAGGGAATCAACTAGGTGGTTGATAAGTTGGACTCCATTTGTCCTTTTTATATTCAAATGGATGAAATCTGTGAAAAGAAGGCCAACATCACCCTTTCAGCCGCTTTTGATTCCCAACAATGCGATTCAGTCAACACTGAGGACTTGGGTGGGGATGCTCACCCTAGCAATGGTGATTCTGAAGAAACCTTTTCCTTGCAGTGGCCCCCATCCAATGCCAAGGAGGATATTCAAACGCCATCAGCTCCAATCACCTCTACTTCTGTGATGACTGATGTGTCAAACCATACCTTGGACCCCTCCCCTCCTTCTTTTGATTTCTCTATTCCTGGGTTAGCATATCTCATCAACATTGCTGATGCGGAAAAAGATACTCCTCAGTCTCCATTAGCCTCAACATTGGTTCAAGTAAGGAACCAAGATCTTTTCTCTTCAGTCTGGTTAATCCTGACTGATTTAGATTGTAAAAAAACAGGGTCATCCATTCCTGAATGGCCAAAAAATCAAGCCAATGGGGCCTCCCCCATTGCCTTCCAACACTAGTGACAACTTTCAGACTCAAACCTCCACTTCCAAGGGGAAGAAAAAGGCCCCCAATTCCATTGATATCAACCCCAAAAGTCATCAAAAGAGGAGAAAAACTTTGATTTTTTTGGGCTTTGAAGGAATCATTGAGAAGCAAGATTCATGTAAGTCCATTGGTCAAATATCCTTGCTTTCAAAATCATGCTCATTTCTTTCCCCTGAAAAAAACAGTTAAATCACAAATTGAATCCAAAAACTTGAGTTTGAAAAGAAAAAGTGGGATTTTCAACTGGCCATGGATGTTCAAAAGAAGAAATCCAAGAGTTTGGCTCATCAAAAAAAATGGGATGCTGAGTGGAAATTGAAACTGGCTGAGCTATAATTTCAAAAAGAGGAAAAGGAGAAGGATCAACAGCAATCACAACTGTAAAAGGAGAAGGAAAAACTTGCAACCAAAAAAAAGGATAAGGTATCAGTAGCCTTGGCATTCATTGGTAGCAGTAGAACAGTAGATGAAACACAGCAGATCACTCAAATTCTGGACTTGTTAATATATTTGCATGGGTGAAAGAAAAACAAAAAATTTCTTTTTGATTAAAAAGTTTGAGATTATTCTTAACCCCACCAACATACAGATCTTTTTTGTTTTTATTTATCTTTATATTTTTTTTCTAGAGTAAATTTGGCCATTATTCAGGTCCCTACAAGTTTTTCTAGTTGTTTTATTAATTTGAAGTGACATGGAAATTCTGGTATGGGTTGCTTAGCCCACATTAGGGAAGTTACAGTGCTTGTACTTATTAGCCGCCCAAACCATTTTGACTATACCTTTTTGCTTGAAATTAATTCCAAAACCAAGGTCAGGAAAAACAAATTGGCCATCCAATAATTGATATTTTTTCTTATCTTTAATAATTAAAACATTCAATTTCTTGGTTGGAACCAAGAGTAAAAAGGAGTAGCCAGAGATGTCACCTTTGTCAATATGGGGAGAGTTGTAAAAAGAATCCAAGGTGAAAGTGATGTGTGGGGACAAATCAAAAGGTTTAGGCTTGGAACCAAATTCCAAAAAAAGAGAAAGAGGGGATTTTGTTGTCCTTAATGGTATCTCAATTTTATTCAAAGGAAATTTTGGCCAAATTGCAAAACATTTGTCCTAGAATTTGGGATACTTTTTCAGCCTTAAGGTTGAGGAAAGCATACTCTTGAGGAGAAGATTTAATAGATGATTTCTTCACATAACAACCAAACCAATCCAAAGGTTGCATCAATTGTTTCCATCCAACTGCCCACATTTTCCCACCCCAAGATCTTGAAGGACCAACTGGGTTGACAAATTTTTTTGAACCATGAAGGAAATTGGTCACAAATTTGATGTCCTTCTTATCTTGTTCTGAGAGTTTATCCAAGGGCAAAAATTTAATGATTGCCACCAGGGCTTGGTGATCAGATTTATTGAGGACAATTACTTTTCCACTGTGGAAGAAATGGATCTGCTTGAATGTTTGTTTTGCTTTCTCAAACTCTTCCTGGGTGGGTTTTTGACTATTATTTTTCTTTTTGGAAACAATTGAGGGGTACAGATCCAAAGGACTCTGTTTCCAACCAGACCAGACCACCTTTTCA
Source organism: Puccinia polysora (assembly GCA_025617555.3). Taxonomy (NCBI): domain Eukaryota; kingdom Fungi; phylum Basidiomycota; class Pucciniomycetes; order Pucciniales; family Pucciniaceae; genus Puccinia; species Puccinia polysora. Next base: position 48,741,468 of record CM062625.1, on the reverse strand, counting down.
TTAATACCTTCCTCAGCAACCTCCAAAGATATTTCAGAATCCCTCATCTGAATCCTCTTTTGGTGACGGGCCCTATTCTTCCCACCTTTCATTATGTTGGTCAATCCATCTCCTTCCATCTCAATTCCTCCCATCCATATACTCTGATTGGGGTGACAAACAAGGTAGGATTCAATTGTTTTTGCAACATTTTGAGGCGGGGGGAGAAGAATTGGACATTTACCAATAGTGGTTGAGGGATTGAAAGAAAAAACAAAAGAAAAAAACAGTCATTCAAATGGACATCATCAGTGAAACAAGATTTGGTCAAAAAAATTGAAACCAAGCCTGGACTTGATCCCAAGTTCACCAGAAACGTGATCACCAAAAAAAAAACTGTAGCAAAAAAAAAAACAAAAAAAACATCACATCAGCACCCAAAGAAAAAAAAAATTACTGGGGTGTGAGGGAATTGGGCTGGGCCTTTGGATTGGGTTGGGTTCAGGCATGGGGCCAGTTAGGCAGGGCCGGGATCCAGGTAAGGGGGGGGTTGGTTGGCTGCTGGCCTTGGTTTGCTGCTGGCGTTGGTTGGTGGCCAAGCAAGCAAGGGGGGGGGGCGGCGGGGCAAGCAAGGGGGGGGAAGTGTTGGTCGGCCAAGCAAGCAGATTGGGGGGGCCGGCCTTGGTTGGCCAAAGGCAAGCAAGGTGGGAGGGCCAGCTTTGGTCAGCCAAGCCAGAAAGGTGGGGTGGTCAGCGTTGGTTGGACAAGCAAGCGAGGTGAGGGGGGCAGGCATTGGTTGGCCAAGCAAGGTGAGCGGGGCTGGCATTGGTTGGCCAAGCGAGGAAGGTGGGGGGGCTGGCTTTGGTTGACCAAGCAAGCAAGGTGGGGGGGCTGGCGTTGGTTGGCCAAGCAAGCAAGGTGAGGGCGGGCTGGCATTGGTTGGCCAAGCAAGCAAGGTGAGGGGGAGCAAGGGGGAGGGCTGGCGGGGTTGGCTGAGCAAGCAACAGAAGGATGGGAGGCAGGGTTGGCCAAGCAAGAAAGGGGGGGTAGGGCAGGCAAGCCAAGTGAGATGGGAGGGAGACCAAGGGAGGGGGGAGAGGGGGGGTGTTGGTGAGTGAGTGAGAGGGGGTGAGAGGGAGTGAAAAGGGGAATGAGGAGGAGGGAGGGGGGAGGGGGAAGCTTACCTGGCGAATCAACCAAGCAGGTGGAGGGACCCAAAGGGGGATGGAGGTGGATGAATCAACAGATGAGCATTGGATAATGGGGAGGATGAGGAGGAGGGGGGGAAGCTTACCAGGGGCCCCTACCAAATGAGGAGGGGAGGTGGTGGGTGGGGTGGAGGTGATGGGTGAGGATGAGGTGGTTAGTGAGGAGGAGGAAGGAGTGGACTGACTGGTGGTTTGGTGGGGTGAGGTGGGTGGTATGACCAGTGGTTTGGTGGGGTGAGGTGGGGGGTTTGGAATTTTTGAGTCTGTTTTGGCTAAGTCCACTCTGCCAAATGAGAAAAAAACGGACTCAGCCTAGGAATCTTGGGTGAACAACCAAAACCAAAAAAATTTTGTGAAGGGATTATTTACCTAACTTAAAATAAAACATTTATCATCAAAGCTAGCAAGGGTGAGAGGAAGAATCTTTTCCCTCATAGAAGAAGATGAGGGACAAGATGAAACAGGGATGACTTGAGGTGGATCAGGAATATCATCTTCAAATATTTTGTCCCATTCATCTTTGATTTTGGCCCAAAGATTGTGAAGGATCACACAAGTGATAATCCAGCGGATGAGGAACTGACTGTCTTTGGGACTTTGAAGCTGGTTTTGCATTTCCCTTAAGCTGGCCCATCTTCCTTTCAGGACTCCTATGCCATACTCAATCCAAACTTGTGATTGGGCAAGATGATAGTTAAAATTTGTTTTTCCTTGATTGTTAGATGAAACTTTCCGGTATGCTGGAACCACATATTTGCCACTAGCATAAGCTGAATTGGCCAGAAGTTATTGATCTTATTAAATTAGTTCCCTGGTTGTTGGAAAATTTGCATCTGATTGAACACGTATGAATCATGACAAGAACCTGGACAGCCAGCATGGAGGGATATGAGCTTCTTGTTGTTATCACAAACCAGTTTTAGGGCCACAGAGTATCTAAACAAAAAGATGAAACATATTTGGTCAGGGGTGTGATCAAAGGTGTTATCAAAGTCATTTTAAAAGAAATTAATCAGTTGCCTTTTCTTCCAATCAAAATAGTGGTTGCCATCTAGCTTGGGTTTTTGACTCAAGGGGATGTTGGTTCCATCAACAAACCCAATGCAACCAGGAAAGCCTTTGGTCTCCATTACTTGAGATATCTCCTTGCGTTCTTCTTTGGTTGGCCAAGAAAGGACTGAGCAACGTAAAGATAGGATAGAAATCATGACTCTTTTGGTGTATAAGTCAATGCTACCATAAATTACTGAGAATAGATTTTCCAATTGATGAATTGCTGCTCCATTTCCATTTAATCCCAATCTACAAAGATCAAAGGCAAGTTGGATGGCTGGATTGCGTTGAGGATTCCAAGAATTTTTCTGGAAGATTTGGTTGTCTTCAATCATCTCCAAAAGTTTCATGAATGAAGGCAACAAATTTTGGAATAGTTGCTGGTAGCTCAAGTCAGGGATGAGATGAAGCTTTTGCCTTTCATACATAGTTTTGTGGAGGGTGTGTATCCTTGGAACCATGTATACCTTTTCCAACAGCAAATTCAAAGCTAACTAAGTTGATTCCAAATTGGAGTTGGAATCAGAGTCTGAATGGGAGTCAAAAAGTAGCAAAATTTCAGTCAGGTTTTCTGGATTTTCAACTTGATGGCAGGAAGTCTGATTGGACATGTTGAGAAAGATGGTGATGTGATGCGGGGTGATGAGATGATCATGGGATTTGTGTGAAGATGGAGATGTGAAAATTGATAGAGATGTGAAGCAATGGAGATGAAATGTGTGTGATGTGATGGAGATGGATGTGATGTGGGGTGATGAGATGATGATGGGATTTGTGTGAAGATGGAGATTTGAAGCAATGGAGATGAGATGTTTGTGATTCAATGGAGATGCAACCAGTATGGATTTGATGATGTGGATGGGTGTTTTAGATGTGATGGATGGTGGGTGGATGGATGATGATGCATAAATGGCGGGTTTTATTGCGGTTTTGATGTTTGAAATATGCCATTTTGAAATACACCAGTTAGGGGGTATGTTTATTTCAGAAATCCACCATTGAAAATGGCAGATTTGGTCAAATAAATTGTGGGTTTCTAATGGTGGGTTTTCTAACTGTGATACGCCCTATTGAGTATGACTTGGTGCACACTTCCCCATCATGGTTCTGCTTTAACTTCTCTTATAGTTTGCCAACAATTTTTATTGCTTGTAAAGACACCTTGTATCTCAATGGTAACAGTTCACTAGGAAGAACTATTCCAATCTTTATTGGAGAGTTTTTAAGTGCATCCTGAACCAATTTAATTTGATTGTAAACTGTTACCCCTAGGTTTCTCCAAATATCCAACATTTTTCCTGACAATTTTGCAAGGAATTGTTTGAGAGTAGCATAGGCCCCTTCAACCCAAGACATTTTTTTGCTTCCAAAGTCTGGTTTTTTGCAAGTCCAAGCCGTTACAAAAGTCTCTTTTATATGGAAGATATTATCAAGTACATCCTCACGGTCTTCCAAAAAACACTTTAAACAAGTCATAATGTAAGCAACCCAAAACTAGGAGGATTAAAAGTAGAGGCTGTGATTTGGCACTTACTCTAAGTGGCCCATGATTGAGCTCTGCCTCCTCCTTGGTTTTTGAGGCCCCATACATATCCCACAGAGACATGAAGCTTTGACACCCTTCAATATCATTATTGGACCTCACTTCTAAGTTTGCTTGTATTTTTTTAGAAAAGTGCCATTGACAGCACTGTATTTTGGACTCAGGGAATATTTATTCTAGAGCACGGATAAAATCTTTTTCACGGTCCGTCACAAAGAATTTGGGAAGTCTCTCAGTATCATAACCCAACTCCTTTAGCACATTTACAGACCAACTGTAGAACTCAAACATTTCTCTTGTTATAAAACAAGAGCTTTTGTGAAATTTTTCTTGTTGGAAGTAATTCCTACAACGTGCAATAGGGGGATGTTGTACTTATTTGTCAGTACAATCCATCATAGCTATATGATGGCATTGCTTGAAAAGCTTTAATGACTCATGTTGAGCCAAGAATAGGGCCTCCAAGTGACCCTCTCCACTGAATTTAGCTTGATGAACCCAACCTGAATTACCAAGTTGTTCAAAGAGGACCTCCATAACACTTTTCCCCTTGAGTTCTGCTAGTGCTACCTTATGCTTAGTGTTATAAATTGTTTGGTCATCAACATATTTGCCACCATCAATCTTGCTCAATTTTCTCTTGAGTTGAATTGTATTCAGCTCATCATTCAAGCCTTCTTTTAGATTGTCTGAGGCTACCCCAGAGATTCTCCTCAGGTGAGGATGCACTGAGGGGTGTGAGGATGGTTCATGGTTATGTTGATCATTCTTGTAGGAGATACGCAACAAGGTGTCCCGCTTTGTGCAAATTTCATGGATTAAAAACTTTCACCCAACCTTCCTTGTGTTTTTTTGCCTTCACCGTTTGGTGAGCAATTGCCCAGAGTACAAACCATGTATATCACAGGCTAAATCCACATATTGTTCATCTTTGAGTTTAAAACTGTAAAAGCGTAACCATGCTTCATTGCCCATCTTTGACAATAGGTTTGTGCCTCTTCCCTAGTAGGAAAAGCTCTCATGGGAGGTGGGTGAAGTGTGGCTTTCATAGTTACATTGTTATATTGATGGAATGCACTCCATCAGTTTCCAGTTTCAATCAAATTAAATAAGTCAAAGACCAGTAACATAAAATTTTGCTCACCACCAGAGGTCATGTCCACTTGTGAAACATTTTGTTCCTTGATTTTCACCCTTGATGAGGATGCAATTGGAGCTTCCAATGCTTCATTACCCACATCCTTTGTTTCCGCAGCTTTGTTCATTTCACCAATGTAGTCCTTGAACGCAGCCATTTTAAAAGAAGGGCTTGCGACTGTTCCCATAATGCAAAAAAATGCAATGCTACTTCAGTTTTCAATCCAATTTTCAATTGAAAAACAGTTTGATCACTTTCAAAATAAGAAAGATCAATTTTGTGGGATGTTTATTTGCAGTTTCCTATAGTGTCACTTCAATTTCACTTTAATTTCACTTTAGTGTGACTGTATGATTGCTAGATGTGGCCCAACAGTCCCACATATTATGTGTTGATCCCAAATTTGGGTTGATGAGACCCAAATGTGGTCCAGGGGGTCCCAAAAAGTTGTGCACAACCCCTGGGGGCCATACATAGCCATTGTGGTAGTCCAAACCTTTCCTATAGCCATCAGAATCACTTTTCCAGTGTAAAAACAGCTCAAACACTCAAACTAAACTCAGGAATGGATTCTACATCAGAAATAAGCCATAGTCACTCAGCCAGAGTACCCCACTATCTCTCATGGATTAGAAGATACATCCCAACAAACCTCCAACTGTGGAAAACTCCTACCCAAACAGGTGTCACAGATCTGTGGAAGACTTGAAGACATACCTTGGAAACCCTCAAGTACATACCAGTAACAGCTTACCCTCAACACCATGACCATACAACCTTATCACCTCAGCAAGAATACAGCAATACAGATACAGGAGGCAGCATGACTAGTTCAGCTCCTGTCACCTCACCAAACAAACAAGCAAATATACATACAGAAGGCTGTGCAGAAGTATACAGGAAACAGTGCAGGCAGGAGGAATTGACACCAGTCTCAACCAGAAACAAAAAAACAAGAAAATATAAATACAGAAAGCTGTGCAGAAGTATACAGGAGCAGTATAGGCAGGGGAAAGTGGAAACAGTCTCAACCAGAACCACAAAAACAACCAGTACCAACCCACCCCAGCACCACACAGCAATTTATGCAGCCAGTAGCATGGGAAAACAAACAAGTTAACAGTACCAACAACCCCCAGCACCACACAGAAATATATGCAGCCAGTAGCGTGTGATACAAAACAAACTACCATTACAAGTACCACAGGCCTACCCAAAAATATATGCAAGCAGTCAAAACCATGCAGCACCAAATAAACCACTAGTGAATGCACAGAAATAAGTGCAGGAAGAACAGTCAATACCAAACACGCAACCAGCACCAGACCAACCTTATCAGCACCTCACAGCAATTTATGCAAGGATGTGCAGGCGTGAAAACCCTGTACAATTGTTTTCCAACAAGCGGAATTGCCTCAGTTTCATGAAGTGTCTTTTGTCCAACCAGAAGAATTGCCTCATTTTCATGCAGTGTCTTTTGTCAAACTAGCAGAATTTCCTCAGTTTCAAGCCGTTTCTTTTGTCCAACCAGAAGAATTGCCTCAGTTTCATGCAGTGTCTTTTCCAAAAAGCTGAAATTTCTCATGTACCTGTATCCAACTTTAACAGGGGAAGCCCCAGGGCACCCTCAGGGGAAGCCTTGAGCATCCCCTGAGGGCCAGATTTTCTATTTAAGGAGGGCCTCTCTGCTCTATCCAGGTTGTATCATCATGCCATCTGGCCTACCATCCACATCCATGCCCCCAGATGCCCTCACAGGCCACTCAATCACCCACCACCTATAAGGCCCTCTTGGCCCAGATAAAAATAGTATCAGTGAATCAGTTATAAAAGGAAACAAGAAATCAGAAACCAACTTATTACCCATATTGAAACAATGAAACCACCCACAAGTTGCTTGAATAAGGGTTCTTCTGTGACCTAAAATATTCAGCACCAGATTAAAGAAAAAACCTCCCCTTAATTAATAAAAAACCCTTACAAAGAAAGAGAGCACAACAAAAAATAAACCACCAACCTTTCCTCTACCCAGCTCCCTGTGGTTAAACACATCCTTGGGTCCTCTCCTGAAGCATCCCTTTGATAAAACCCTTGAACACTTTAATATTGGGATATTGGTTAAGATCAAACAGATCTGATCAATAACTAACCAATGACCCAATACATATGGTCTATTCTTCAGCAAAACCCTACCAATAACAATTAATAACTAATCTAGGTCTGATCTGAGACCTATATTAAGTCTCAAAGAAACCAGCCATTAATTTAAATAAATTATTTTGCAGACGTACTATAGTACTAGAAGGGCAGGCAATTCAAAACCACACTTAGTTTTACCAATACTCTAAAGGAGTAGAAGTAATACTAAATTCCACTTCAAGGACTGCCAGCAATCTATTTGCTACTTTATTTATATAACCCCGCAGGAGTATCTACACCTTACACCCCCCCCAAAACAGCTCAAATCTGCTGCTTATGGGGGTTCAAGGCTTGAATATGCTGTTTATGGGGGTGTCAGCCTCCTTGATGCCAAGAGCCTTGCTATCCTTTAGCTACCAGAGGTGATAGAGTAAATAATAAATATATTATTTGATAAATGCAGCAAAAATCTGTAGAATATTTGGATTAAGATTATTGCAAGGTTAAGTGGTTTTGTTATTGTTTATTGTTTTGAATCAATATGAATAGATTGATTATTAAATATTTATAGAGGGGCCACAGTTATATTGGGGATATTTAACACCTCTCTTCAGGGATTTCAGTATGAAAACACATAGTCCTGGTTACTTTGGGCTCTTTAGTTTAAAGAATATTTTACCCAAAGATAATATGTATATAAAATACACAATGGAGTGGCAGGGCCTTTTAGCCAAGCTACCACGACAGAGAAAGGATAATAAAACTTACTGTTATATTATTAAATCCTTAGGGTATCTGTTTGAGATGTGTACTGATGGGTTAAACCTGTATGCTGGGGTTATAAGGTTGTTCAGCAGTTTTAATTGATAAAAAGAGGTTGAGGACGGATATTACTGATCAGAAATTGCCATAAATCACTTACTTATCTCTTATAAGTACTTCATTACCTTGGCACGGTGTCTGGATATGAATATAACTGGGTCTCTGCCCATAAACATCCTCAAAAGAGCTCTTTTTTTATAGCTTTTGGAGTCCCAATATTGTCCTTCTGAGGGCTTTAGGTGCTCAAAGGGATGGACACTAAGGCTAGCAGGGTAACCAGGGGTAGCCTGGCATGTGTTCTTGGTGCTATAGCACGGGTAGCATCTAATTCTACAGGTTATGGGAATTATTCCACCTTAAAATAGACATTGGGACATGTGAATAACACTAATCTATCCTATTTATGTATTATTTAATTAATTATCCTGAGTAAATGTTCCCAGTAATTTAATAATTATATTAATAGACATTTCTACGGACATCATTATGTCAGGTAAGTTCTCATTATGTATTATATAACTGGAGTAAAAGTCATAATATTGATTTTACTCTTTATTTTCGAGTTCCAGTTGATTTACTAAGATAATTACTTAAAAATATAAGTCATTCGAATTCATGTAATATTTTTACATCATTAGTTTCCTAAGTATGTCACAAAGATATTGATGTCTAACAATCCTCATAAAAGTATATTAAAGTATTTTAATATATTTTTAGAAGTTGTCATTGTCTTATTTTGACATTCTTGGTACTTTGCATTATATTAAATAAAAAAAAGGTGTAAGGATTATTTATGTATTTTTATATAATATTGTGTATTTCTAGACAGTCTACTATCCACGGGAACATTTATTACATATGTAGAAAGTTCCCGTGTATGTTGTAGCCTGTTTACGCGGTACCTGAGCCTCCCAGGCCGCCTGTCACTTTGTCAACCCGTAGTCCCGCGGCTGTGTACCTGTCAGAGGCCCGGGGCTGCGTACACAACCTCAAGGGAGTGACAAGGCTGTATTTCAGCCGCGCGCGGGTGCTTTGGCTGCCGCGGCTGCGTGCGGGAATTGTGACAAAACACATTTCCGCCCATAACTCCTAAAATATACACAACACCTCAATTTTGACTGAATTTTAGGTGTGAAACCTATACCTGACAATATGTGTGAAATATTTAATTGGCCAAAAAGCTCAATAATGGAGCCGTAGTATTTGGGTTTTTCTTTCCTTACTTGTTTAAAAATATAAGGAGTTGGATTTCAAGGGTGGGGTCAGTGAGTGACCCTACCTAATTTTGGGTGGAGAATCCATTTCTGTAATAAAATTTATGGTTTTCGTACTCCTTCTCAGGGTAATTGTATTAAAATTATTTTTATGTTATTTTTGTTACTTATGCAGCTTGCTCTGCAATAGTAGCAAGCTGACAGGGGGGTATACGGCCTCCTGGTGGTCCCCCCTGCTTGAGAAGGCCTTTTGGGCGCGTTTAGACGCTTCAAAAACGCCCGCACGCGCCTTTTGGATGTGTTTGTGGGCCCGCACGCTCCAATTGGGCCGTTCAGGGACCAACACAACTCCCACATGGCGGGGAGTGGTGAATTTATTATCATCCCCCCAAATAATCTAAATTACCAAAACATCAAAATCAAGTAAAATTATGGATAACACTACCAGAGTTGGAAACATTTGGATATGCCAATGTCCCAAATTTTCTCAAAGTAATTTGAACATGGAAATAATGTATAAAATGGTGTTTGAATGTCCAAAAAAGAACATGAAACCCATATAATGCAATCAAATGATTCTAAAAATGCATGCAAATGAATTTTTCCTGCATTTTATCAACATTAAAAAGGTCACTGATGAATTTTTATTGCTGCAAAAAATAAACACAAAAGAAACCAAAAATTTAACAATCCACTACCAGAAGAAACCCCACCAGGGAACCACTGCAAGCAAACATCAGGGCTGTAAGTGAAAATCCTGCACAAAAGTAAATTCCTTGATTTGTACTTGAATTGGGGTGCATTTCCTTATTTATCCTATCATTTTTCATATTCAAGCCATCAATTGAATATTCCAATTCACAGAAAATCCCTGAAAGAGATCCTTCCTATGGTGAAATAAAACAATACTCCCCACCAGCAAATATGGAAATTTACAATTCATCTGGGATGAAACCTCTTCAGTTTCTCCACCACACTCCAAGCCCCCGGATCTCATCACTCCAAATCCTTCACCAAAGTATTAATGAAAACACTGGTGAACATGCATGTCAGAAATATGGAAACATGGAGCATGAGAGAATCCACATGAACTCAATTCTCAGTGGCCATTCCAACTATTCAGCAGAAATACCCAAAATTCTTGCAACATTTAAAAAAGAATTTTCAATTAAAAATGATCTAGTGGAAAATGTCTGTTGTGAAAATTGTTACCAACTTTATAATTTGAATGAAGTACTTTCTTCTTCAGAAACCCAAACTGGTGAAGAAAGTCAAAAACACAGGCATTATACAACATGCCAAAATATTTTTAATTCAATAGCTGGGAAGCCTGTTACATGTGGATCCAAACTTTGGAAACAAGAAAAGAAAAAATCTGAATTTTATCCTCTGAAGCAGCTTGTTTACCAATTGCTCATGAAGTGGGTTGCCAGGAAATTATTGCTCCCTTTTTTTGAACAATTACTTGGTGCACCTCAAGAGCATCAAGCCAGTAATCATACTAAAATTTGTGACATTTGGGATTGAACTATGTGAAACAAATTCCAGGATCAAACCAATCATATTTACACAGCAGAACCAGGGAACCTTTTCTTTGTAATTTACATTGATAGTGTTAAAATATGGATGCACCTACGCATGTGCTATGTATGAGTGTAATCCAAATGCAATGCACATATGGGCCTCTGCGGCCCATTGGACACATGCACGGACCATACAGGCCCATGTGGATTTCACAGATTTGGGGAAACTGGCCTCAAAACGCATTAAATAGACCCATTGGTACATGGGCCCTAATGGGCCCGGTGGGGTATATGGGAAAATACAGCCAGATGGGCTTGTATGGGCATAATTGGGCCCAAGGTTCATTTTGGAAATACTTGGCCAGATGGGCTGGCCCGCCAAAGTAGTCAATTCTCACATTTTGGGCTTGGGGGGTCCATTGGGGCCGCCACCCGTGTTTCAGCCCACTTGGGGCTGCTGCCTGTGTTGCGGCCCCCTTGACGCCGCTTGTGTTCCTTGGTACGGCCCACACGGGGCTTTTGCGTGGCCAAGGAATCCCGCGCAGTGCAACGCCATGCAGGCCTGGCTGGTCCCGCGCGGCAACCAGCGCCGCGGGAGAAGGGACCCGCGGCCCTGGCTCCCTCCCCTCCCCTTGCTTTCCGTTGCGAGGGGGATGGGGGGGCTGGCTGGGTTGAACCAGCCAGCGAGCGGCCGTGATGACGCGGTTGGTCAGGGCAGGGGGGACTTGATCACCCTCCTGCCCAGGGAGACAATGGATCAGGCCGCAAGGAAAGCAACCCGACAGTGGGGGGGGGGGTGTTTTGACCACCCTCCCACCAGCAAAGAGTTTTGCAAGGGAGCAAAAACCAAAGGGGAGCTCTCCCCCCCCCCTTTTACCAAGGGGGAGAAGCGATGGGCTGAGGGGACCTGACCACCCCCCAGCCCAATGACTTCTTTGACAACAACTCCCTGGGGGTATCAACCCCCAGGGCCCCTGGTGAGGGGATTTGACGGCCCCCACCAGGGATTTGAGAGAAAGAGGGGGAAAGGCATGTCCGCCAGTTACACCCCCCCCCCCCTAGTGAGGTTGAAACTGGACCCAGGTGAGTCCTGGGTCCCACCTGCCCCATTTGAGGGGCCAGGGGCTGGCTGCATGAGGCAAACAACCCGTGAGTATGTTAATGAGGTCATCAGGGCTGGTTGTAACAGACAAAAAGCCAGGGGATTGAACAGAAAAGGGGCTGGTTCAGCCCTGTAACGGTGGAAACACAAGAATGGACTGGAATAGGCTGGTTGTAAGGGTTCAGGGACTGATGCCATGCGGGCGACTGGAATAGGCTGGTTGTAAGGGTTCAGGGACTGATGCCATGCGGGCGGATGTAGTCCAAACCAAGTAACAAGGTCTGTAGAGCCTGTAGAGCTCTTTTGGGGCGGAAAATTTGACTTTTGGCTTGTTGTATCATGGGCTCACAAGAGGCCAATCTTTTTTACTTAAGTAGCTCTTCTCCCTGCTGTTTTCCATCAGTCATTCATCATCCAATTCAATTCATCCAACGTATTGCCCCATTGTTAGAGCCCCATTAGCAACTATTGAAACCCAGTTTCCAGTTTTTCTTTTGCTTTAAATACTGTTCATTTGCGTAAGCTAATTGCTGGCCATAATTATAACAGATAGGATTAATCCCCATGGAATCAAGACCAGTGAAAAAATCATCTCTTTGGCTTAATATTCTTAATATATTCCAATCTTCCACCTAGTGTGTGTTACAAGCCACAAAATAATTTTGTGTATGGCTTCACACCAAAACCCAAGGAATGCAACTCATTCCAACAGAATAATATAACCAAGCATCTTTTCTCTGAGCTACTAGATCTTTGGAAAGGGGTTTTCTTCACAAAAACCAACAAATATTTAGACAGAAGAGTAATATGTGCTATAATATTACCACTGAATGGTGATACACCTGCCTTATGTAAAATGGGTGGGTTTGCATTCCACTCAGCAAAAGTCTTCTGTTCCCGCTGTAACCTCAAACTGGATGATATCTGGAACATCAAAAAGGAGACTTGGCCAGTAAAAAATAATTAAGATCACATCAAATTGGCAGATAATTGAAATAATTCTTAATCATTAAATTAGAAAACCAACATTCTCACGCTACTTGGTGCCTGCTACACAATTTTCAAAACCCTACCATACTTGGAATGAACAAAAATGACAACAATTGATCCAATGCATACCTTTATATTGGCAATGCTAGGGGATTACAGCATCACCTACCTTTGAATAATTACAGCCAGCCAAATTCATCAAAAATTTGAAAGAAGGAAAAACACTTACTCAAGAAGTATAAAAATTATTCAAGTCAGAAGCCTCAAATCTGGATCCAAAAGAAAGCTCTATTTGTCACCACAAAATACCCAAAGATTCACCAGGAGGAGAGTTCAAAAATTCCTAGATATCTGCTCAAAAAACCTGGAAGATATTTCTACCAATCCAATTTAAAAGGTTGAAAATTGGGCAGATCAGCAGCAAGAAGGCTCATAAAATATGCAGCATAGAACTTCTGTACCAATGTCAGCCTCCTGGATGCCAAGACCCTTGCTATCCTTTAGCTACCAGAGGTGATAGAGTAAATAATAAATATATTATTTAATAAATGCAGCAAAAATCCGTAGAATACTTGGAGTAAGCTTATTGCAAGGTTGAATGGTTTGGTTATTGTTTATTGTTTCAAATCAAAATTGATTATTAAATATTTGTAGAGGGGCCACAATTATATTGGGGATCTTTAACACCTCTCTTCAGGGATTTCAGTATGAAAACATGTAGTCCTGGTTACTTTGGGTTCTTTAGTTTAAAGATTATTATACCCAAAGATAATATGTATATAAAATACACGGTGGATTGGCAGGGCCTTGTAGCCAACCTACCACGACAAAAAAAGGATAATAATACTCACTGGTATATTATTAAATCTTCTGGGTATCTTTTTGAGACGTGTACTGATGGGTTAAACCTGTATACTGGGGTTATAAGGTTGTTCAGCAGTTTTAATTGATAAAAAGAGGTTTTAGGACGGATATTAATGATCAGAAATTGCCATAAATCACTGACCTATCTCTTATAAGTACTTGATTACCTTGGCGCGGCGTCTGGATATGAATATTACTGGGTCTCTGTCCATCAATATCCTCAAAAGAGCTCTTTATTTATAGCTTTTGGAGTCCCAATATGGTCCTTCTGAGGGTTGTAGATGCTCAAAGGGGCGGAAACTAAGGCTAGAAGGGTAACCGGGGGTAGCCTGTCATGTTTTCTTGGTGCTATAGCCCGGTTAGCATCTGATTCCTTAGGGTATGGGAGTTATTCTACCTTATAATAGACATTAGGACGTGTGAATAACACTAATCTGTCCTATTTATGTATTATTTAATTAATTATCCTTAGTAAATTTTCCCAGTAATTTAATAATTATATTAATAGACATTTCTACAGACAATTTGATGTCATGTAATTTCTCATTATGTATTATATTACTGGAGTAAAAGTCATAATATTGATTTTACTCTTTATTTTTGAGTTCCAGTTGATTTGTTAAGATAATTACTTAAAAATATAATTCATGAGAATTAATGTAATATTTTTTACATCATTATCTTCCTTAGTATGTCACAAAGATATTGATGTATAGCAATTCTCATAAAAGTATATTAAAGTATTTTAATATATTTTTAGAATTTGTCATTGTCTTATTTTCGACATTCTTGGTACTTTGCATTATATTAAGTAAAAAATACATGTAAGGGTTATTTATGTATTTTTATATAATATTATGTATTTTTAGACAGTCTACTATCCACGGGAACCTTTATTACATATTTATAAAGTTCCCGTGTATGTTGTAACCTGTTTAAGAGGTACCTGAGCCTCTCAGGCCGCCTGTCACTCTGTCAGCCCGTAGTCCCGGGCTGCGTACTTGTCAGAGGCCCGGGGCTGCGTACACAACCTTGACGGGTTGACAAGGCTGTATCTCAGCCGCGCGCGGGTGCTTTGGCTGCCGCGGCTGCGTGCGGGAATTGTGACAAAACACATTTCTGCCCGTAACTCCTAAAATATACACAACACCTCAATTCTGACTGAATTTTAGGTGTGAAACCTATACCTGACAATATGTGTGAAATATTTAATTGGCAAAAAAGCTCAATAATGGAGCCGTAGTATTTTGGTTTTTCTTTCCTTACTTGTTTAAAAATATAAGGAGTTGGATTTCAAGGGTGGGGTCAGTGAGTGACCCTACCTAATTTTGGGTGGAGAATCCATTTCTGTAATAATATTTATGGTTTTCCTACTCCTTCTTAGGTTAATTGTGTTATTATTATTTTTATGTTATTTTTGTTACTTTTGAAGCTTGCTCTGCAATAGTGGCAAGGTGACAGCCAATGTTTCAAATAAAAGAAAAAATAAATAGGGTTCCTCAGTCAGTTAGAATTTCATTAGTCAATGAATTCTGGGGGAAGACATGGTTGAGGAAAATTTCAACCAATTCCACTGCAGTAAGTTTACAAGTGGTTTTTATGAAAAGGGATATTTTAGAGTAAAAGCCTAAATAATAAAATCAATTTAAGAAAGGTGGTTGAGAGAGGAAATCCAAGAGTGTGAATTTTCACACCCAAAAATTCAGAAACTTCTTTCTATGCCAATGCATACTAATATCCTCAGTAGTTCTTTTCATCTGAAAATTTTACATCAAAATCCATGCTTTTAATCCAAGGTCAATCACCCCATCTATACATCAACATCTAAACTTGCCACTTACACAGCCTATGTCAAACTCTTCATTTTTTTCCTTGGTAATATTTGATGAAAATTTCTGCACTAGTGTACTATTTTACTTGAACTAAATTCATACTTGACTCTGTACTACTCTCTTGCAAATATTCCATACAAAAAAAATGGTTTGTGTCACTTTCTATCAAGTGCCATCAAGGAATATATTATGTTTTCCCCCTAATTCAAGAGTGGGAGGTCTTCAGTTATGGTCTGGGGTACTTTCATTGGTGAAAGCACCTCTTCACTCATTATCATGCCACCCAAAAAACAAACTTCAAAAGATTTCATCAAATTGTTTACAAAGGGGATCTTGGCCCCTGGATCTCCAGATTTTATCAAAGTAAATTTTTTTAATGGGGGAAGGGGCCCCAGTCCATAAGGAAAAAATGATCTAATACTGACAATTCCTCAAGGCATCAGTAAACGTTTTTGGCCATATCAATCACCCAAACTCAATCCATTCAAAAAATTATTGAAAATTTTAAAAAACGCCATCCAAAAACTTTACCAACCAAAGACCATCCCAGAAATATAAAGAGCCCTCAAAAGGACCTGAGACAGATTTATGCGTCAAACCCTCTAGAACATCATCAGATCAACTCCTGATTGCATGGAGACTGTCATCAAGGCTGGTGGTAATTCTACCAAAAGGTAGAATCCATTTTATGTTTATTTTTTTCCCTTTCTCATTCCACACCATCTTATTTCCCTTTTTTTAAACTACCATTATTTTTCAATTGTTCATTATTTTTTGGGAATTAATTTTCTCATGCCCCCAAACCTTTAAAGCATCAATTTTTACTTCTTTGCAATTTCACTCCCGCACAGAAAAATCCTTTATTTCATATTTTTTCAAGAATTTATTTTTTTGAGGATTTCACGCCACAGCCCTGCTGATAGTTGTCTGAAACCCTTTTAAAAAATCTTTGGTAATTTTGAAATCATTGGAAAACCTTAAAAAATTCATTCAAAAAATGAAAACTAAAATTGCCATTGCATTTTTGCATCCTTTTCTTTGCCTTTTAAATTAATTCTTTTTTGTGATTCAAGTTCTAAAACAGGTATAAAAACAAACAAAGAGATTTTCAAAGTTTCTTTGAGATGTTTTGGATTTATTCTTGGCCTCCAAAAATTGCATCCAAAATTAAAACACTTTAAAATAAGACATCCATTTCAATGGTTTTTTTTCACATCCAGCACCAAGTGTTCCCTCAATTCTTTTTTAAAGAGCTTTAGAAAAGCATCCACGCATGAGCTAATAATAATTCTGACTTCTTCCCGCATTTCTTACACCACAAATTATTCAAAACAATTTTTTGATGCACCTTTGGGTGCTTTTCTAAAGTTCTGTAAAATAAAATTGAGGCAAATTTTTGTAGCTTGTATCACCACAGAAAATTAATTGAAAATTCAAACAAAAGGATCAAAAATGCAATGAAAAATTTGTTAAAATGCGGATACACTCAGGTAATGTGCATAGGAGTGTGTAATCCAAATGGGATGCAAAAATGGGCCTCCAAGGTGTGGTGCCCCATTGTGGACACTCTGGCCGCTGTCACACGACCAACCCACGTACTATAGGGCAATTCTTAGATGATTGTGAGCGCAAAGGAATACCAAGTGCAAGGGCAAGTGCGAATAGCAAGACCCAGTTGCAAAGTGCAAACTTGGTTATGCCACTCAACAATTGGCAAGATGAATGGAAGGTGTTCTGAAGAACCTTCAACGGTCGACTCAACATTTATAGGGAAGTTGCACGCCACCTTGCAAAAGGCAACATTGCTTGGATTTGCCTCGGAGACCTCGGACGGCAGTACTGGGAATACAATGCTTGTTGCGGCAAATACAGTTTTTGCAACGGCGGGATGACGATGACAAAATTCTTACAAAATTTATAAAAATCTATTGGGTAATGAACTGAGAAATGTATAAGGGTATACAGTGATAATTAAACGACTTGAGATCAATGGGAAAATTTACCTGAACGCTTGCAGGAGCTCGCGTCTTTATACCCGGGCAACTGTCACGCTTCGCACTTAAGGATTATTGTCTTCACCACTTCAACATGTCCTCTCCTCAGTACCATCTACCTCAGTCTAAAAGCGTGACACATATAAAAGCACAACATCAATGGTGCAATCCGCTATTTCCTCTGGCTCGCGCTGACCTTCCAATCTCGGCAACCAACTCAGTATATACTTGCAAACTTTGCAGTAAACTCCATACCGGTCAACCATCCATTATGAGATCCAATCTCCTTCCCTGGCCAATCAACAGCCTTGGACTTCCATCTTTGGTCATGCATTGTTTGTTAGTTCGCATCTACGTCTAACCAAGCCATCACTACTGTATAGTTCGCAATTGGACTAGTCCCTACCCTGCATACACTATTACCTCTCATTCGCATTACCTTCAACGTCACTTGCTCCTATCCCAATTTGTCATGCAATTGTACGCTCAGATTCTATTGTCTCGCACTTACGCTAAGACCTCAGATCTATACCACTGCTTCATTTCCTATTCCTTTCCTGTCATTCATTGCCTCACCGCTTCACCTTTAGTTAGCTCATCACCAGGTTGTATCTAGTCACTTTGGATCACCTTATAAGGGCTATCCCCTTGCCTGATGATTGTCTCCTCAGTTAGTTAATTTCATACGTTCTCGCATTTTGCTGCAACCTAGTTATCACATCGGACTCAGGTTGAGTTTCCTTCTTTGGAACACCTTCCATTCATCTCGCCAATTGTTGAGTGGCATAACCAAGTTCGCACTTTGCAACTGGGTCTTGCTATTTGCACTTGCCCTTGCACGTGGCATTCCTTTGCGCTCATGATCATCTAAGAATTGCCCTATAGTACGTGGGGTGGTTGTGTGACAGCCACCTTAAGACCTCAATCCATAAACTGTTGCGCAAACGTACTGTCCGGAATCTCAAAAACACTTCCAACTCATCCTCAGGTTCATCCGCATCATCATCCTTGCCGTCGCGCGTTGCTTGTAATCCTAGCGCGTTGCGCATCATCATCCTTGCCGTTGCGCGTTGCTTGTCATCCTTGCGCGTCGTGCATCCCTTATCCAAACCGTCATTGTCACGCGTCGCGCTTCCTTATCCTCCCACATCGCGCGTCACGTGTCCTTATCCTTGCCCGTCGCGCGGCGCTCATCCTCATTGCTACCGTTGCGCGGCGCTCATCCATGATTTACCAAATCCATCCCAACCGCACCTCCAAGCATTTGTCAAATCCTTGGATCCGTCAAATCTCCCATCTCACTTGATCTATCAGTTGTGAATCCCAAGCCTGTCAGGATTTACTCAACCGTCTCGAGCCAATCTCCTATCCGCCCATCCCCGCTCTCACAAACTTCATCTGTCACCTTTCCTGGGGCTCTCCCACCCACTTCTGTCTTTGGACAAGGGGTGAAGAGTGTCAACTACCGCCCGCAGACATCCGCAGCGGTTTGTTTCATTTCCCTTTCCCACCCCGTCCACCTTTTGATGAGGGTTGGGTGATTCCGTTATTGTTGCTTGCGCCCATCCACAGACAGACGCAAGTGACCACATGATTTTCTTTCCTTTTTTGCTCTATTTGTAGAATCCGTTGTACATAGTCTAACAGGGCCTCCTGCCCATATAAGGAGGGGCTCTCCCCTGCCTTTTTGATCCATCATTGGAGAATGGAATCATCCAGCATGAAATCAGCACACCCTTGATCCTTGAGCTTCCATACTCAAACCCTTGATCCTTGATCCTTATCACCAACCAATAGCCTTGCTGGTTGAAGAAAAACTCTGTCTGTTGGAATTTTTGAGTGTGTTATACCACTCCTTGATCCCTTTCTCTGACCATACTGGTCCTGACCCCTGATCACCTTTCTGGAGCCAATCACAATTGATTGAAGAGGTCTTATTAAGCTTAAGACCTGGAGTGTTATACCTCCCCTTAGCTTCTTTGGAGTTGCATTCTGCCAGCCTACTCTTGAGTCCCTTGAGAAGTGTTGAGGTATCCTTGCTTCAAATCAGTTACTGTTTGCTTTAGAGCTTCTTCAACATTGTGCTTTGTCCTGTACATCCACCCACAGTTATCTGGTACCCTTCCAGCGCTTTATTGCGGAGAGTTGGGCAGGTTCATTGAGAACCTGGAGGTTGCTTGGGTTTGAGTTGATCATCCCCAATCTTCTGCTGATGACCAGAGTTATTAGCGTGTGGGCGTTGTTTACATACAACAGCTTTTGTTCTTTGAACTCTAAGGGAACTTTAACTTCTTTTTTCCAAGTTTTTTCCCTGCATAATCTTGTCTCAAATAGTGCTGTTCCATCTCTACCAAATTATTATCATCTTTATCCTCTACTACTTGATTCCTCATTTGCCAGGTTCTGGACCTTGATCTTGGTTACATTTAAATATTTTTGTAACACTCAGGAGGGCGGCCTAAGCAGCACCTTTCTCCTCCACAGAACTGCCACAGCCTAGCACCTTTTGGAGTCTTACATTTGGTCCCCCGGGCCGGGATCAAACCAGCAACCTTGGGATTTACAGTCCCAACTTGAAGAATCAACTCCAAAATCTGATCCAATTTTTTTTCTTTTCTTTTTCTGTTTGTTCTTTTTTCAGATCTGATCCGTGGAGGCAGCTTGGTCCAGAAGTAAGTCTTCCCAATTGTGCACCATCTGGGCAAGATCCTTGTCGTTTTTGTGAAACTCTACTCTTGCCACACTTGTGAGCCACCTTGGAACTCTGCTTGTTTGGATCCCTGAAGAACCCTTCAACATGGAATCTGCTGGGTCCTCTTTATATGTTTGGGCCAAGATGGTCAAAATCAAACCTCAGAACAAAAATTTAGGCTTCAATGGGACCAATGTTGAACAATTCCTGGACTCCTATGAGATGGCTGCGGAAGTGGATGGTGCCAGTGAATATGATATGGCTTATCAGTTACCGTTTTTCATCTCTTCTGACAAAGTTATGTAGGTTATCAAATTGTTCAAGGGATTTGAAACTCACAACTGGCGGCTCCTGAAGGAGGATATGTTGGCCTATTGGGGAAAAATAGATGTAGCCAGATTCATTTTGCATGACTTGGATACCTTGGTTTCTCAATGGATCTCCAATGGTGTTATCTCCTCAGCCTCTGACTATCAGACTTTCAAAAAATCTTGGGACCCTATCCAGTCCTATCTTATCCGGAACAATCACATTATACGTTGGACAAAATTCAAGTGCGATTTTTTCAGTATTTCTCTCCAGGAGTGCAGGAAAGAATTAAGGACAAATTGGTGAAATCTGGATCCATGATCACGACAAGAGCCAATCGTTTCAAGCTCCCTGCTTTCATGTTTCTTAGGAATACTGTGGATAAAGTGATGAAAGGTCAAACAGCTCTCACCTTTGAAAAACCTAAAATCACTGAACCAGTCCTTTCCCCCTCTTTTCAAGCATCTAACAAAATCATGAATAAGATGGAAGCCAATTGCAGACCTAAACCCAATCCTCAGACCCACCGGGAGACACCTACTATAGATGAGATCACTAAATTACTTCAGGCATTTGAGAATAAAATAGACCAGAAAATATCCTCTTTAGCCACTCCTAAACCTGCTAACTCTGTTCCTAAATCTACTATAGTCTTTTATTATTGCCATAGGGAAGGCCATGGTACTGGTAGATGTCCTGAACTCCAGAAGGACAAGGAGGAGAATTTAGTAGAGCAGAAGGGAAATAATTTTTTCCTTCCTAACGGTGCTTTGATCCCTTTTGATTCGTCTTGACCGATCTTTCATGTGGTGGCCTCATTCCAACCACCAACTCCTAAGAAAGCATCCTTGGTCTCTGTGGATTTTTGATCATCCTGTGGAACCCTGCAACCTTGGTATCCCCCAGCTATCACTTCTTCCAGCTTCCCTGGCACCTATCAATCCAATCCAGCTAGGAAACGCCATGAGGAACCAAAACCTCATAAGTCTCCTCCTGTTCCATCCTCCATTCTGTGAAAACCCGTTAAATGCCAATCTTCACCTGAGCCTCCGTCCTCTGATGTGGAAGACATGTAATTAGAAAGGGAACCACTTATGGAAAGGTTCCAGGACAACTCTGATCCTCCCCCTCTTCAACCTGCCCAACCCTCAGATCCTCTTCCATGACCTATTACACCTGATCTTCCTCCCTCCACCCAGCCCAAAGTTTGATTTGAGAGGGGCATCTCCAAGGACTACCCTAATGCTGTGGAAGGAGTATTAAAGAAAATTTCTGATCTTAAAATTCCTGATCTATCTGTGGCTGAACTCCTGTTGATCTCTCCATCTGTGGCAGAAGGGATGATGAAATGGGTTTCTTGTTGACGTGTGGAGATTGTTCCGGACAAATTAAAGGTCTCCTCTGGTACTCTGATAGAGGATTCTGGTGGAACAGATCCCTCTTCAGATACCAACCTGTATTCCTGTCCTCTTGGTTTCCTTCCATGTTGTCTTGGTGATTCAACAAAAACGGTTTCTCTCCTTGCAGATTTGGGTTCTCAGCTCAACTTGATTTCGGACTCCATGGCCTGCAAGCTGTAACTTAGCCCAAGGGTCAGTTTCAACTCTGCAGTTTATGGAATTGGGAATAAGTCCTGTGAACTGGTTGGTATTGCTGAGGATATTCCTGTTCAAATTGGTCAAAATATTGTTGGCACCTGTCACTTCTGGATCACTCTTCTGGATGGTCCCATGATCTTGGGAAGGCCTTCCTTAATGGACTTTGGTGCTACCCTGATGTTTTCTGATCAAGTTGGGGAGAGAATTCTCCTCCCTGATGCTGATGGCAGAAATATTGAAGTCCCCCTTTGTTCTTTGGATTCTGGTCATTGGGAAAGAGACTTCCCTGGTCATCCTCCCAAATCTGTCCTGAAAGGAAAGCAGAAAGAAAACTCTCATTCCTTTCATCCTCATTTTTTAGCAGAATAGTTGGCCCTACTGATAGTTGTAGTTCTTCTCAGCCTCAGACTTCAACTCATGGAACAACTCCCACCTCAGAGGCATATCTTTCTTTTTCCTCATCATTTTCTTCTCATCCAAATAAGATCAAAACCCAAACACATGAAAAATCCGAAAAATCCAAAAATATTTCTTCTCTGTCTGGATCTGGTGTATCTTCTTTTCCTTTTTCTTTTCAGCCTGATCACTCGTCCTCTATTCCGGTTTCAAATCTTGGCAATGAGTCTAAACTAGATCTCAATCTCTATTCTTTTCTTGGTGGCTTTGGTATGGAGGAGTATGGTCTTAGGTGGAGGCAATTTGGGGTAGAAGTCAGTCCTCCCAATTGTGCACCACCAAGGGCTTCTACTACTTTCGTTTTTGAAACTCTACCCTGTGCCACA
Source organism: Puccinia polysora (assembly GCA_025617555.3). NCBI lineage: Eukaryota > Fungi > Basidiomycota > Pucciniomycetes > Pucciniales > Pucciniaceae > Puccinia > Puccinia polysora. Next base: position 48,718,686 of record CM062625.1, on the reverse strand, counting down.
CATGTGAGCAATGTGTTATCTTTTGGATCCTCTTTTATGGAGAAGGCACCTTTCAAGGAGGCAGCAGAACATCGGACTTGGAAGATAAGGTCCAGCCAGTCAACCAACCAATGCCTCTCAACCTCAACCCTCCTTCTATGCGTCCTCCACTATCCCGCAATCCTTACTGTGGTCTATCCGAATCCCTCACTGGTCCATTTATTCCCTCTGGTTGGGTCACTGAAGAACTTCTGAAAGTGGTAAACTTTGGTCCAGATGGATGGCTTCTTCCTGATGAGTTAAATTTGATCAAAAATATTTTTTCTCTAAGGGAAAAATCTATTGCATTCTGTGAAGAAGAGAGAGGTCTCTTGAAAGAATCCTATGGTCTCCCCTACATCATCCCTGTAGTTGAACATGACCCTTGGCAAAAGAAAAAGATCCCAATCCCTGCTGCTAAAGTCAACAAATTCATCAAGTTGGTCCGCAAATGAGTCCAAACCGGTTTATACAAACAATTGACTTCTAGCTATTCCAGTCCTGTTTTCTGTGTTCTAAAGATTAACGGTAAACTTGGGGTGGTTTATGATCTCCAAACTCTTAATAAAGTTACTGTTAAAGACTCTGGCGTGCCTCCTGCAACTGAAGAATTTGTTGAATCCTTCTCTGGGAGAGCTTGCTATGGTCTAGGTGACATTATGGGTGGCTGTGACCACAATCCTTGCATCCTATTTCTCATCCCCTCACTACTTTTGATACTCCCCTTGGTTGATTTCAGCTGACTCAATTGCCTCAAGGTGCCACCAACTCGGTTGCAGTCTATCAGGCTCAGATGATGTGGATCCTCCAGGACAAAATCCCGGATCATGCGGGTATCTTTATTGATGATGATGGGATTAAAGGTCCAGTTTCTGACTATGATAATGAGCTCTTACCTTGGCACTCAGTAATCTGACAATTTATCTGGGAGTATGCTACTGTCTTGGAAAGAATTTTGTTTTGAATCGAGGAATCTGGCCTTACTGTCTCTGGATCAAAACTTGCCGCCTGTGTCCCTGCCTTGGAAATCGTTGGTCATATAGTCTGCAAGGACGGAAGAAGGATGGCACCCTCTAAAGTCAACAAAATCATCTCCTGGCCTACCCCAATAAATCCAACAGAAGTTAGAGGTTTCCTAAGTGTTGTAACTTATTTCAGGATCTTCATTCCCTCACTATCCAAAATCTGTGTTCCCTTGCGTCGCTTAACCAGGAAGGATGCTGAATGGATTTGGACCCAAGACTGCAAACAATCATTTCAGTTGCTCAAAACAATTGTTGGGAAAGACATTGTTTTGAAAAAGATCACTTATGGACCCGGAGCCAGCAAGATCAAGCTGGCAGTGGACTCTAGTTATCAATCTGTTGGGGCTGTTCTTACCCAGGAAGATGAAAATGGTTTGGATTGTCCTGCTCTGTATGAATCTCTTCTTTTGTCAGATATGGAATCCAGGTACTCCCAGCCCAAACTGGAACTTTGCGGTGTGGCCCAAATGTTGAAGAAGCTTCAGACTGTCCTTTGGGGTCAACACTTTGAGTTACAAGTTGATGCACAATCCATTATTGAAATGATCAACCCCCCCAGCCTCCCAAATGCTCCAATGACTTGTTGGGTGGCTTTCATCCAGTTGTTCTCTTTTGATATTGTTCACAGGCCTGGAAAATCTTTCACCACACCTGATGGTTTATCTCAACAAACTATTGGAGACAATGAATCAGAGGTTGGAATGGATTTTGATGAGGAAGAACCCTTGGTCCGCCCTGTCTTTGCCTTCTCCTCCCAAAATTTCTCTGGTTTCCAGCAAGGTTTCTGGCTTAAGTTAGAGCAGTACCTTTCAACTCTCCAAAGACCCCCTGATCTCTCTGCCAAAGAATTTTGGTCCCTTAAAACAAAGTCCTCCAACTTCTTTGTCCAAGGTTCTAGGCTTATGAAAAGAGCAACTTCTTGTGCACTTGTTGTGGTCACTATCCCTTCTAAGCAAGATTTGATCCTGGAAAATCTCCATGAAGGCCTTGGTCATTGTGGGGAAACCAAAACTTATCAACAAATATCCAAACAATTTTGGTGGCCATCCCTGAAGAAATCCGTTGCTCAATGATGTAGGAGTTGTGAAGTGTGCCAGGAACGTGATCTTAGGCGCCCGGCCAAAATTTGTTACCCCACTGGAGAGTCCACTGTCTTTGGGAGGATTGCTATGGATGTGGTTCACATTAAAGCTGGTGGAGCTAAGTACCCCATTGTGGCTAGAGATGATTTTTCTGGATGGGTTGAGGCAAAGTTTCTTAAGAACCTCAGCTCTGAATCAGTAGCAGCTTTCCTTCATGAGACTTGGACAATGCGTCATGGCTTGGCCAAATGTTATTCTACAGATGGTGGCTTGGAATTTGGTGGAAAGCTTGCTGAAATGATCCAATTGCTCCCTGGACAACACAGAGTTACTACTCCCTATTATCCTGAAGGACAAGGCATGGTGGAAAGAGGCCATGCTCCTTTGAAGGCTGCTCTTGTCAAATTGGCTGGTGAGAGTGGCAAGAATTGCCAGAAGTTTCTCCCCTTGGTTCTGTTCTCTGATCAAATTTCCACCAAGTGAACCACTGGTTACTCTCCTTATGAAATCATCTTTGGTCAGAGGGCTGTTCTTCCTCTTGATCTTGAAATGGAGTCTTTCTTGGGCATCCCTTGGGAACAAGTTTCCTCAACTACTGACCTATTAGTTTCCAGATCAAAGCAACTGGAGAGGAGTGAAGATATTCTTGACAAATCTTATCAGAAGATTATGGAATCAAAAGCAAAATCAGTTCAGTATTGGGAAGATAAACACCTAAATTGAGTCAGGGACCCTTTAAACCCTGGTGACCTGGTATTGGCTTATAATCATTCTTTGGAAACTCAGTGGGGAAAGCTTTTCTCTAACCGCTGGAATGGTCCTTACCGGGTAGTCTGTTGAGTTAGAGGTGGATCATATGTTTTGGAGGAACGAGATGGTACTCAGATGGCCAGAAGGTTCTCTGCTGATCAGGTCAAGAAATTTCATTCTTGTGGAGGCAACTTGGTCCAGAAGTAAGTCCTCCCAATTGTGCACCGCCTGGGAAAGATCCTTTCCTTTTGTAAAACTCTACTTCATGCCACGCATGTGAGCACCTTGGACGCCTCCTTCATTTTATCTCAGCCACTTCTAGGATTTTTTTTGGATTGACATATTTTTTCTCAACCACTCTCGAGATCAAAATGGCCATTCTTTGGTTTCAATCATCTTTCTTTCCTTTCTTTTTATTGCATCAAACTTGGAAGCAGACTAGGGACAGTCTGTAAGTTGGGGAGAGATGACGGGCCCCATCCTTGACACCCTGGCCACCTTAAGACCTCAATCCATAAACTGTTGCGCAAACGTACTGTCTGGCATCTAAAAAACACTTCCAACTCATCCTCAGGTTCATCCGCATCATCATCCTTGCCGTGGCGCGTTGCTCGTCATACTCGCGCATTGCGCGTCCCTCATCCGCGCATCATCATCCTTGCCATCGCGCGTTGCGCGTCCCTTATCCACGCCATCATTGTTGCATGCCGCGCGTCCTTATCCTTGCGCGTCCTTATCCTTGCCCGTCGCGCGGCGCTCATCCTCATTGCTACTGTTGCGCAGCGCTCATCCATTATTTACCAAATCCATCCCGACCGCACCCCCAAGCATTTGTCAAATCCTTGGATCCGTCAAATCTCCCATCTCACTCGATCTATCAGTCGTGTATCCCAAGCCTGTCAGGATTTACTCAAACGTCTTGAGCTGATCTCCTATCCGCCCATCTGCGCTCTCACAAACTTCATCCGTCACCTTTCCTGGGGCTCTCCCACCCACTTCCGCCTTTGGACGAGGGGTGAAGAGTTTCAACTACCGCCCGCGGACATCCGCAGCGGTTTGGTTCATTTCCCTTTCCCACCCTGTGAGCCTTTGGACAAGGGGTGAGTAATTCCGGTATTGTTGCGTGCGCCCATCCACGGACAGACGCAAGTGACCACATGATTTTCTTTCCTTTTTTGCTCTGTTTGTAGAATCCGTTTTACATAGTCTAACAGGGCCTCCTGCCCATATAAGGAGGGGCTCTCCCCTGCCTTTTTGATCCATCATTGGAGCATGGAATCATCCAGCATGAAATCAGCACACCCTTGATCTTTGAGCTTCCATACTCAAACCCTTGATCCTTGATCATTATCACCAACCAATAGCCTTGCTGGTTGAAGAAAAATTTTGTCTGTTGGAATTTTTGAGTGTGTTATACCACTCCTTGATCCCTTTCTCTGACCATACTGGTCCTGATCCCTGATCACCTTTCTGGAGCCAATCACAATTGATTGAAGAGGTCTTATTAAGCTTAAGACCTGGAGTGTTATACCTCCCCTTAGCTTCTTTGGAGTTGCATTCTGCCAGCCTACTCTTGAGTCCCTTGAGAAGTGTTGAGGCTATCCTTGCTTCAAATCAGTTACTGTTTGCTTTAGAGCTTCTTAAACATTGTGCTTTGTCCTGTACAGCCACCCACAGTTATCTGGTACCCTTCAAGCGCTTGATTGCAGAGAGTTGGGCAGGTTCATTGAGAACCTGGAGGTTGCTTGGGTTTGAGTTGATCATCCCCAATCTTCTGCTGATGACCAGAGTTATTAGCGTGTGGGCGTTGTTTACATACAACAGCTTTTGTTCTTTAAACTCTAAGGGAACTTTAACTTCTTTGTCCAAGTTTTTTCCCTGTATAATCTTGTCACAGATAGTGCTGTTCCATCGCTACCAAACTATTATCATCTTTATTGTCTACTCCTTGATTCCTCATTTACCAGGTTCTGGACCTTGATCTTGGTTACATTTAAATATTTTTGTAACACTCAGGAGGGCAGCCTAAGCAGCACCTTTCCCCTCCACAGAACTACCACAGCCTAGCACCGTTTGGAGTCTTACAAAAGCCCATTGGAAATCCCGTGGGCCACGTGGGCCTATGTGGGTGTTATTGGTTTTGGGCATTTGGGTGCCAAAACATGTTTTTATGGTCTTTTGGGACACGGGCCCTCACGGGCCCGCCAGGGTGGATGGGCCACCCAAACCAGATGGGCTTAGTTGGGCATAAAAGGGCCCAAGCTTTATTATGGACATACTTGGCCAGACGGGCTGGCCCGCCAAGGTATGTCATTCTCACCATTTGGGCTTGGGGCGGCCCATTGGGGCCGCTGCCTCTGTCGGGGCCTGCTATGCGCGGCTGCCCACGTTGCGGCCCGTTCGGGACCGCCTGTGTTCCTTGGTGCCGCCCACGCAGGGCCCAACGGCCCGCCCCGGGGCTGTGGCACGGCCAAGGGATCCCGCGTGGGCCCGGCTGGTCGCGCTAGGCAACCAGCGCCATGGAGACGGGGCTTGTGGCCCCAGCTTGCTCCCCCTCCCCTTGCTTTCCATTGCAAAGGGGATGGGGGCAGGCTGGCTGGGTTGAACCAGCCAGCAACCAACCGCGACAGCGTGGTTGGTCAGGGCAGGGGGGACCTGACCACCCCCTTGCCCAAGGAGGTGGCGGCGCCGGCCGCAAGGGTAGCAACCGGCAGGTGGGGGGGGAATTCATCACCCCCCCACCATTGATTTTTTCAGGCAACCAAGCAGGGCAGGGGCGCTCTCCCCCCCCCCCCCCCTTTACCAAGGGGGAGGAGCGATGGGCCTGGGGGGACTTGATCACCTCCCAGGCCAACGTACTTGACAACGCCCTGGGGGTATCAACCCCCAGGGCCCCTGGTGAGGGGATTTGACTGCCCCCACCAGGGATTTGAGAGAAAGAGGGGGGGGGACAGCATGTCTGCTGGTCACACACCCCCCCCCCATGTGAGTCTGAGACTGGACCCAGGTGTGCCCTGGGTCCCACCTGGCCCATTTGAGGGGCCAGGGGCTGGCTGCATGAGGCAACCAGCCCATAAACAAGGCAATAAAGTTCATCATGGCTGGTTTTAAAGGACAACCAGCCAAGGGGATTGAACATTTAAGGGGCTGGTTCAGCCCCATTGAGGTGGAAACACCAGAAATAACCGGAATAGGCTGGTTGTAAGGGTACAGGGACTGATGCCATGTGGGCTGATGTATTCCAAACCAAGTAACAAGGCCAGTAGAGCCTTTAGAGCTCTTTTGGGGCGGAAAATTTTCCTTTTGGCTTGTTGTATCATGGGCTCACAAGAGGCCAATCTTTTGTACTTAAGGAGCCCTTCTCCCTGCTGTTTTCCATCCATTCATTCATCATTCCAATCAAATTCATCCAAGATATTGCCCCATTGTGAGAGCCCCATTAGACAATATTGACACCCAGTGTCCAGCATATCTTTTGCTTTAAATACTGCTAATTTGCCTAAGCTAATTGCTGGCCATAATTCTAACAAAATTTGATTTTTTTAAATTTTGGGAATGAATTATTTAAGATGTAAGAATTGTTAAAATTAGAGTTGAAGGCTCTGGTTATGATCGAAGGAAAGGATGGGAGGAGTTCTTATGTTGCTAAGAGCAGAAGATCTGAGGAGTCAGACAAGGGCACTCTGGTTCATCTTAAGTCTGAACCGATGGTTTGTCATTCACATGATAGCAGGCTGATTTAAGTAGACTAAGTACAAGCAGGGCTGACTGGTGGTTGACAGATGAGAAACTATAATTAATAGTAAGTATGCAAAGCTGAGCCTAAGGAATCTGCACTAATAGGAGGACACACAGGACCGACTGAGAAGAGAGGCCACTAGGATTGATGACAATGGAGGTACTGGAACTATAAATATTCATGTATAGTATAGAGAACTCACTAGGCAGCAATACTCAAGAGCATAACAATGAGAGAAAGAAGTCATACCAAGATGGACTAAAGATTTAGGCCAAACAATCAGATGACAAAAATTCCAACAAGAATACATCCACAAAATTCAAAAAAAATAATACAGACATATTTCAATATTCTATCAAATTTCTGGGAGCTTAATTGAACCTGAAAAATTAATTCAAAATTCAAAGTAATTGATCCAAAAATCAAATGAGAAATTTTATTAAATTTACCTTTATTATTATAATTATTATTTTGTTATTTTTTTGTTATTTTTTTGTTATTTTTTTGTTATTTTTTTTATTTTTTTCATTTCCTTTTTTTTTTTTTAAACAAAATTATTTAAGGTTTAATATTCAATCTCAAAAATATCAAAAAAAAAAAAAACAATATAAAGCTGTTTCATTGTTGTTTTGGAAGAAAATTAATTAAACATGCAATGAGAAATTTGGTTTTTCAAATCAAATTTTTAAGGTGTTAAAATGCTTCAAAAATTGCCAATTATTTTTTGTAAGGGTTTCAGACGCCTAGCTACAGGGCTGCCAAGTCAAATTTCCAAAAAATTGAATTCTTGAAAACCCATGAAATAAGGGTGTGAGTGACATTGCAAAGACGTAAAAATTCATGATTTAAAGGATTGGGGGCATGAAAAAATAATGCCCTTATTCTTTAATATTTTTCTATATCTCTCATCAATTTTGAGCCAATTTGTAACCCTTTTTTCTTTTTTTCTTTTTTTCTTTTTTTTTTTTAACTTTTTTAATTTTCAAAACTCATTTTAAAATAACAATAGCATGTTAAATAACTGAAATACATGCAATTTAACCTATTTTTGTGTGTATCTATGTTAGAAAAAAAATAAAAATAAAAGCTTGAAACAAAACAGGGGAAACAAATGGGGGGTCATTCCCACAACTTTTGTCTGCCCACTGCACATACACCCTTGATTTGTCAATCCTTTCAAATATCCAACATCAAACTTCCCCTTAGATGAACTAATATTGTCAGCCTCAAAAAATTTTCACAGCTTCTGCCACTGAAAAGCATGAATTCAATAAAAAGGGGAAAGATGCCCTTCCCTAAATTTCCTGTGATTCTTGAAAATCTCAAGTAAATTTCCATTTGAAGGTCAAGTTGAAGATTGGATTATTCTAATAGTGCCCACATGAATCAAGAAATTTCATTGATGAATCTCAGCATAAATTCAATTTTCATGAATGCCTGATTCAACTGCATCTTAATTGAAAAGAAATTTCAGTTACATTTGCAACATGTTTTAGTAAAACCCACGATTGACTTTTAAAAGATTTTTTATTGATGCTAAACACATTTTTCTGTAATCCAAAAGATATTTTAGAAAAATTCAAAAGACATTTTGGTGAAATCAAAAAAAAATTGCATTAAAAAGAGTTGAATTCTCAAATGTCTTTGAGCTGAATTCTCACTCAGTACCAATTTTAGACTTTCCAATCAATGTTGATGTTCAAAAGCTTTTTTCAGGCCTCAAGTAGCTGCCATCAAAACTGATATTTTCCGCTTTTCTTTCTTGAGATCAAATAATGTTGCTTTTTTCCCAACATGTCTTCCTAACAATAAATCACAGGAGGGAAGCTGCACATTTGAGAAATTTGGTTTCTGTTGAAGCCCAAAAACAATACCTTGGGATTTTCCATTGACATTTGGTTCCCTTGATGGAGAGATGTATACGGGTAATATTATATATCAAGGTGAAACTCTGTTGAATTTCATTATACAAAAAATTTGAAATCCAGTTGAACTTCATTATCCATCAAGGTGAAATCCAGTTCATTTTCATTTCCCATCAAAGTGAAATCCAGGTTATTGATTTTTTCCATAGCAGTAAAGCTTGGGATAATTTCAGATTATAAAATTTGAAATTCAGAGTCCATCATTGCCCATACCGGGTCAAATTTTTGATACTCATGGTGACAACATGGGCTGGAGATAGTGAAATCATGTCACTTGTCTGCCAGATCCCCCATTTGGGCTGTTGTGTTCTATTCCCACTCCTTCCTCTCAATCAAGCACTACAAGCTACATTCATGATCCTCTCATAAATTTGACAAACCTGAAAGACTTGCTAATCACAATTGAAAGAATTATGGCAGATTTCACATGGTGCAAACAACAATTCACAAAATTTGATTATGCATACTTGACCTGACTCCCACCTTTCCCTGTTGTCTGAGGTGGAATTCAAATCCTCTCTCTTGGGGTTTGAAAGGCACCTTGAGCTTGTACGCTTCATTACAACATGATTTCCAAAAAAACACACATCATGTCCCCAACTCTCTGAATGGCTTATGGGGTATTTGACCGCCATCACAAGTTCTACTAGTGGGCAAATCTGTCTCTTTTAGCCCCAGCATCCAAAAGTTGATAAGATTTGAGTGAATCCTGAAACCTGAACCAGGCTATTGATTGCAATGAAATGAGGTGTTAGAAAGAAATCATGAAAAGAAAAGGAGAGAAGACAAGTGAAACACACAATCCTGCGTGATTCTACAAGCTGGGTGATGGCCTATATGTAGACTGGTTGTAGAATCTTGCAGTTCCAGCTTCGTAGATTGATTCGTCTTGTGAATTGAAGGTGAGTGGTTATACTGTTGCGAGATTGATCCTGAATGCAGGGTTGTTGTGGACTGTTGTCGGGTCTGAGGTTTTTGAGAGTCGACTCGTTGAGAGAGATGAGGATAGAAATGAGGAAGAGTCGGGACAGCAGCAAGATGACAGCCATGTGAAAGACTCATGAGAGTAGGTCACTGCGTGTGGTGGATACAACTGACAAGTGTCTAACATGCAGGTGAAAGTGTATGAATAAGAGGAGACTGATAGAGAGCAGAAAGGGAAACAACGGATAGAGAAATGGAAAACAGGGCATTGGTGAGGTAAGCTGGTGCTGTGTGACAGAAGAGACAACATCTTCTCAACAAAAGTATGTTCTCATTATACCGCGCCGATCGAAGAAAACCAGCCCATGATTGGACCTTGCGCGTCCACCGAAACTGCCCACCAGAGGGCTGTGGACTTACCCATGAGTAGCAACCAAGCGGCCTACGATCGGCCACTGCACCGCAGAGGGACTGGCAGCCGCACCCTCAGTTTAGCATGGTCGTTTCAGTACCGCATGCTGATCGTCCGGAATCTGGACCCATGTCTCATAGAGATATAAACGAGCATGTTGACGCTGAAAAGCCGTGACTTTTCAGATCATGGACCATACGGTTCGCGACAGGAAAAGGAACAAGTTCCATCTAGTTCTTCATCGGAACCAAACGATCACGAATCTTGATTGGATTCAGCACGTGTAGTCCAGTGTGCATGTGTAGGAAGTGCTCATCCAGCTTTCAACGGAATCTTTGGCAGAAAATAAACTTCCCGTCATGCTCACATCATAGCCAAGAGGCAGAGCGTATTTCATGAGGCATCTAGGACCTCGGTTTGGCTTACTGATTTCTCAAATGGCTTGCTTCTCAGGTTTCTTCTTGATTTACTGTCCGGCTCATATTCTTTTTTCCAAGCCAATATTGGGGACAGGTTGGTCTAGTGTCAGGCCTGAAGGATTGGGCCTCGACCCTAGTTCCATGTACTGGCCTGATCCTGTGGACCTGCATCTATCTCCAGAAAATTTCCTGGTATGTGACTTATCTTCTTCATTCCACAGCGCTATTTGAGTTGAAAGTTAAACTGCATCCCTACTTGCTCGCGCTCCTCTGGGATTTTTCTGTTTTATGGCTCGCCTGACTACCCTCGCAACTTGTCCGAATCAACTTGAAGACGACTCCTCTGGGTGACGGGCATCAGGCTGAAAGTCCTCCTTGGCCTGACAGTCTCTGGGGTGAGAGATAAAATCTCCCTGGTCGTCCCCATTTCGTGAATTTACGCCCAGTCTTTGTTTGAGCGATTCGCCATTGGTCAGATTTCGATGGTACCGACCCCCAACTCATAATTCCGCTCGGAGCATCACCTTACCATGGGGAGAACGCTATGGCAACACAAGCACACATGGTGGCGACCAGGCCGATCGAGCAGTGGCTACCCCATACGGCCGGTTTAGCGAAAACAGCCCATCTGGTCGAAACACAACCCCATCATCAGTTGCATCGTACGAATTCGAATGCGCTAGCATCGGTACTAACGACAATGACAGCAGCCAGTGAGCATTCAGATCAACAGAATATCAATGCTATAGCAACAACTCGTGCACTGGGGGACAAACCCAGGATAGACACGCGGCTTCAACGACTTGTAGAGCCGAATATGAGACCTGACACCGCTGCCTTCCGAGTAACGCCTCAAGAGCAGACATATAATTTGATAACACCCCACTCCGTAGGGCGTCGAGAAGAGCAACTAGGTTAGCCAAATTCAAATGAGTTAGAAAAGATGTGTTGCTGGAGAAGTATCTACTATGCTAATGCTACACGTATTGTCCCCCAATTGTTAACGGGGACGCAACGAAAAAGTGAGAGAAAGAACCCTTGAGCCGACAATATCATCAGTCATAATGACGCGTACTCCCCCTTGGGCCCATTCGTTCGTGGCCAGATCCCGATCGCTTCATTCAAACCTCATTGACGTTGGTGAACAAACTATCAGGATATCACGAAAGCGAAGTTTTTCCTCCAGGAAGCCCCCTGAGGTAGCGAAGTTATTGATTGAATTTTCTGAGCGGTTTATGACAATTTTGAAGCAAATAACGGTGCATAAGGCTTTATCGATCTTTGAAAAGCGTGAAGATCCTCCTGTTAACATTTTTAGAAAGGGCGACCTTTTCATCATCCGCGTGAAGCAGGGAGGTACCGAATACACTCAAAATAAAACGGTTTTGATGAGTTCATTTGAAAGCCTCGTAGGGTGGATATGCGTTTTTCATAAAGAAATTCTGGGCCTTAAAATGGCTGAAGGATATCGTCCCCAAAGTGGTAATACACCTCAAGCTTTGCTCAAGTGGTTATGGGAAGAGGGTTTTACTCCTAATCATGGACTCCCGGCCGTGGGTGCAACCAAAGCAACCGATGGGATGAATTTTGGTCTGGTTGCAAGCGTATTGATCAAATACTTCTCGAACACTGCGGTAAAAAATAACAGGCGTCCTACTGCCCTGCGAATCATTGGTATTTGGTTGAAAAATTGCCGAGTAGATGAATGGAATGCATGGTTTGAGAGAAGCGAAGCTAATTTTTGGAGCTTCGTTGACAAGCTAGCGGAGAAAGAATCAAAGAAACCGGAGACCAAAAGATGTTTAGAAATGTTAAAACACCGACGGGGCGAGTTGAAGAAGTGCGCGTGGAAGGATGCAACTTCGAGAGATCACACCTGTCAAAACACCGACGGGGTGAGTTGAAGAAGTGCGCGTGGAAGGATGCAACTTCGAGAGATCACACCTGGAGGACAGAGGAGGTAATACAGCTCGCGATGAGAAACGGGGGCTGTTGATGATATTGAATGAATGAAGATGATGAAATACAACCCAGGTCTGACCTGTTAAAACACCGACGGGGTGAGTTGAAGAAGTGCGCGTGGAAGGATGCAACTTCGAGAGATCACACCTGGAGGTTGAAAGAAACAAGAGTGCGGAAGGAATTGAAGAGAAGAAAACATCAGAAGGAATGTGTATGTCTGAGATAATTGAGATAGTAGGAGACGCGCTTACCTGGAGGACAGAGGAGGTAATACAGCTCGCGATGAGAAACGGGGGCTGTTGATGATATTGAATGAATGAAGATGATAACCTCTGTCCTCCAGGGGTTGAGTACATAGATCTTGTTCTCAGAATGAGATTAGGTTAAGAACTTTATTTATCATCAATATTATCCGCAGTCAAGGGTGCTTTGCCATGTGTCATGCGCAGTGAGAATTGCGCTTGCTAGCGTAGCGTGAGTCAACGTCCCTTTATCTCAATACCCCCCTGTCATCTTCAACTTCCTAGATTCAGGGCAGCACAGTCCCTGTGGTGTTTTACCCGGGGTAGTGCCTTGGTGAACAAATCAGCCAGGTTGGATGACGTGTCAACGTATGAGACACAAATGGATCTGCCATCAACCACCTCGCGGACCCAGTGGAACTTGATGTCAAAGTGTTTCGAGCGGGATTGATAGATTGGATTTTGGCAGAGTAGGAGCGCTCCCCTGTTGTCGATGGACACCAGGGGGACCGAGGGAAGGGAATGGCGCATGGATTGGAATAAGGCAACAAGCCAGGTCGCTTCTTGCAAGCCCTCATAGAGGGCTTTGTATTCCACCTCAGTGGTCGAGGTGGAAACGGTCTCTTGCTTCTTTGATTGCCAAGCAAGAATCGAGTCCCCAAGCATGACGACGTACCCAGAATAGGAGCGGCGGGTATCAGGACAGTTCCCAAAGTCAGAGTCTGTATAGACACGGAGCTCCGCAGAGGGCGACCCCCAAAGAGTCAGTTGGTAATCCCGCGTGCCAGAGAGGTAGCGTAAGAGGTGGAGAACGGCATTCCAGTGATCACCGTTGGACTTTGTGAGATGTTGGGAAAGTTGAGAGACCGTGAAAGAGATGTCCGGCCTGGTGGAGACTGCCAAGTAATTCAAGAGACCAATAACTTGGCCGTAGTGGATGTTGCGCTGGGCGAACAGTTGATGCTCGTCATCGGTTGCCGTCAGGAGTTGAGTGTTAGGTACCATGGGGGTTGGAACCGGGCGGCATTCCTGCATGTTGTATTTTGTGAGGATGCGTTCCAGGTACAACCGCTGTGACAGTGTCATGACCTGACCATCCCGTTGCAACCAAAGACCCAATAGATGGCTCGGGGCGCCTAGGTCCTCCATGAGATAGCGGTCGTTGATCAGACGCTTGAATCTGTCGACGTCATGGCTCACGATGACCAGGTCGTCAACGTATATGTGCACGAAGCATTCCCACCCAGCCACGCCGGAGACAAAGAGACAAGGATCCGCCCCCGAGGCGGCAAAGCCAATTGAGCAGAGAAACTGCTTAAGGTCGCCATACCAAACCCTTGGCGCCTGTTTGAGGCCATAAATGGACTTATTGAGCTTGAGACAGAAACCTGATGGAACATCCATCCCAGCCAGTGGGCGTAAGAAGATGTCCTCCTTCAGATCACCATTGAGAAATGTGTTCTTGGCGTCCATCTGATGAATGTCGTATCCTTTCACTAGGCCTATGGAGATTGCTGCACGGAGGGCAGTTGACCGACCGGTAGGAGCGTAGGTGAGGTCGTAGTCCTCCTCATTCTGTTTGTTCCCCTGCGCGCAGAGGCGTGCCTTCAATTTGAGCAACTTACCAAGCTCTTCGAGCTTCTTCTTGAACACCCAGACCGTGTTGAGCAGCTTGGTGCCAACCGGAATGGGCACCATTGTCCAGACGTTCAGGCGGGACATGGCCTCTAGCTCCTACTTGATGGCCTTGAGCCAATCAGCGCAGTCAGGGGAGAGTTTGGCCTGTTTGTACGTCTTTGGAACATCAAGGCCAACCGTGCCGGCCAAGAGAGACTTGACCGTGGCAAACATGGTGATAGCGGTGTTGCCTCTGCGCTTGTGGTGAAGGATGAGCGATTTGTCCAGATTGGCGCTGACGCTTTTGGGTGCCTGGTCCGGCGTCAGAGCATAGTCCCATCCCAGTCGCGGTCTGGCAGAGCGAGCAGGAGGGGCGGATGCCCGTGAGGAGTCTAGGGGAGGGGAGGGCCGCAAGACGGGCTCTTGCGAGGCAAGTTCATTGCTGCCAGTCGGAGGAGAGGAATTGATGGCTTCAAGGGTTGGGGTGTGATCTGCAGCCTCTAGGGAATCCGGCTGGGTTTCTGACTCAGGGACAGGTATCTCTGGGGTCTCGGCAAAAGGAGTGAGGTCTCCCAAAGAGAGGGGATCATCCAGGAAGCTTAAGCCAGGAAACCTGTCCTTGACAAATTTGACGTTGTGGCTTCTGAATACCTTGTTGTCAGCAGTCAGGACCCTCCAGTTTGGGAGGCCCATTTGGTAGCCCAGAAGTATTCCTTTAACTGCCGTGTCCCCAAACTTTCCGTCCCGGACTGCTTTTGGAATGTTCACATAAGCGAGGCATCCAAAGGGCCAAAGACAGTCCAGGTTGAAGTCCTTGCCAAACCACATTAGGTAAGGGGATTTCCAATTTGACTTCTGCCTGGGAGTTATGTTCTCAAGGAACACGGCAGTCGTCACCGCCTCAGCCCAATAGCAAGGTGGGAGACAGGCCTGTCTTAGGAGAGTGCGCGCTTTCTCACTAGTGGTACGATTTCCTCTCTTGGCTACGGCATTTTGTTGAGGCGTATGGGGGCTGGTCACATGAATGGAGATGCCATTGTCATTGAAGAATTTGAGAAAAATTTTGGAGTTAAATTCCCCTCCACCATCCATGACAATGTTTAGGAATTTGACACCTTTGAGATTGGTCGTGGTACAATGAAATGACAAGAAACACGAGAAATCTTCGGATTTGGAGGACAGAATGTAAACAAATCTATAGCCTGTATACCAGTCGGTGATTTTAAAGTAGTATTGACCCCCAGACAGAGACGCTGGTATAATCTTTCTGCTCAAGTCCATGTACAGGGTTTGAAGAATTGAGTCTGCCTTTGGGAGTGTTCCCTTGAAGGGAAGACGATTTGATTTAGACATGAGAAATTGATCACAGTGAAGGTTGGAAGAGTCAACTCCGTACATTTGTCTCAGTGCTTTGACACCGGGGTGACCTGCGCGTCTGTGCAACAATTTGGTGTGAGTAAGTGAACGAGTTGGAGTGTGGAGAGCAAACTGACCTTTGTTCATCAGTTTCAGGTTCATTGTGATCACATCGTTAACTATATTGGCTTCGAGTAGGCAAACGTCCTCTTTTGTCAAGAATAGCTTGGTGTTGGTGTTGTGGACAACCTTGAATCCGTTGCGCAACAGTCGACCAAGGCTGATTAGGGTCCCTGTCAGGCGAGGGACGTACAAGACCTTGATTTTGATCAAGGAGCCATTGACAGCTTTGAGATAGGCAAATCCATCCCCTTCCACTTGCAGAGACTTCCCGTCAGCTATCTGGACGTCTGTTTTTTGTTCACAAAAGTCAAAGATCTTGGCTTTTTTGTTGAACATATGATGACTGGCTCCGCTGTCAAGAATGGCCTCATTAGGAGGCATCCTGATAGACATTGCCTTGCGGATGCAGACAAATGCGCCGGATGAGGATCGGGAGTCAATGGAAGCAGAATCAACGGTGACTTCCGCAATGTTGGCTTCGTTTTTGCGCATGGACGCCTTTTTGAGCTCCCTGCATTCAGTCTCTTTGTGCTTGGTGTTGGGGTTGTGACGCCCGTTGGAGCAGACTGGATAGGTACGTGTGAGCGCTTTGAGTGCCTTGTCTTCAGATTTGACGGTGGCAGTGGTAGAGGATGATTCTTGTTGTTTAGAGTCAAGCGCTTCTATCACCTTTTTGAGAGTTAAGGGTCTCTTGGAGAAGAGTATCTCTTTGGTGATTTCCATAGCAGATGGTAGTCGACTGACGATGTACTCAGCCATTAGTGGTTCGTAAAGATGAACAAAGCCATGTGATTCATCGCCAATTTGCAGTCCTACGGCAGTGAGAGCATTGATGTGCAGGTTGATGTCATTGAGGAAAGACTGAATGTCTTTGTTGAAGGACAGATCCAGGAATTTGTTGTAGACCCTAGCCTGGTTGTCCTTGGAGTTGGATTCAAAGCGCTCGATGAGCAGGGCCCAGAGTGCACTGGGGTTTTGCTTGTTCTCCAATGTCACCAACCGTTGGACGTTGGTGTAGCCCATATACATGGTGAGAATTCCAGCCGTCTTCCTCTGCTCTTTATCAAAGAGATTCTTATCTTCTCCGTCCTTGGGCATGGACGTGGTCAAATGAATGAGGAGAACATTCATGCTGAGATAGCTCTTGATGGCGGCTTTCCAAGTTGAGAAGTTTTCGTCTCTGAGGACAAAGAGGGGTTTGAACTGGTCTCCGGTGTTCATGGTGCGTGTCAAGGTGAATTTCAGCAAGCTGGGCTCATAACCTGTTAAAACACCAACGGGGTAAGTTTAAGAAGTGCGCGTGGAAGGATGCAACTTTGAGAGATCACACCTGTTAAAACACCGACGGGGTGAGTTGAAGAAGTGCGCATGGAAGGATGCAACTTTGAGAGATCACACCTGGAGGACAGAGGAGGTAATACAGCTCGCAATGAGAAACGGGGGCTGTTGATGATATTGAATGAATGAAGATGATGAAATAAAACCCAGGTCTGACCTGTTAAAACACCAATGGGGTGAGTTGAAGAAGTGCGCGTGGAAGGATTCAACTTCAAGAGATAACACCTGGAGGTTGAAAGAAACAAGAGTGCGGAAGGAATTGAAGAGAAGAAAACATCAGAAGGAATGTGTATGTCTGAGATAATTGAGATAGTAGGAAACGCGCTTACCTGGAGGACAGAGGAGGTAATACAGCTTGCAATGAGAAACGGGGGCTGTTGATGATATTGAATGAATGAAGATGATAACCTCTGTCCTCCAGGGGTTGATTACATAGATCTTGTTCTCAGAATGAGATTAGGTTAAGAACTTTATTTATCATCAATATTATCCGCAGTCAAGGGTGCTTTGCCATGTGTCATGCGCAGTGAGAATTGCGCTTGCTAGCGTAGCGTGAGTCAACGTCCCTTTATCTCAATAAGAAAGAAAGAGAGATCCGTTTCCAGATTCAAAAAGAGGAACTTACAAGGCCTCATGAATTCTCTAATGTTACTTTTTACTCACCAAACTGAGAAAATTTCACGAGACTCTTTATTTCAGCACTTAGTATAACCCTTGTAGTAGTATATACTGCAGTAGATGGTTGGCTAGTAGGCTCAGTTGAGGATCACAGTCAGGAGTATTTGCAAAACTAACCAATCAGTCTCCTCTGAGATTAGTCCTAGCTCCTCCTGGTGGTTGCGATTGACTATGAGGGGTTGAGGCCAGGTCTTGAGGTTTGGTGGGGACGGCTAGACGTATAGAGCTTGTGAATAGGAAGGAACGATGAGGGAGAGAGAGAGCCAAGACCAGAGAGGGCTGTCTGATGAGCCATGGACAATGGTTTCCTCCTGCCGCAACCGGTGTTGTTGCACTGGGTTGGGAGATTTTTGCGCGTGCTTGAAGTTACCGAGTGGTCTGCGCTTCCGCAGTGGGTTTCAAACTTGACCTCAAGGAATCTCTACTTGAAACTCCTCCTAGATTCCGATGGGGTCAGGTGAAGCTGTAGCCTAGCCTGCACTACCTTCACAAAGCCCAGAGGTTTGGTCAGAATGTCTGCAAGCATTTTGTCCAACGGAGTGTGTTCAATTGAGATCAACAAATTTTGCACTAGGTCTTGTATGTATTGGAACCATATTTCAATGTGCCTCAAATTAGGATTCAACTGCACTTCTTTGCTGATAAAGTTTGCACCTTGCTTGTTGTTCTTTATTTTTGGCTTGTTGATTGGGATTCCAATGCTCAGGATGAGGGTAGACAGCCACCTTACTTGCTTTGCACAGAGATTCATGGCTATGAACTCTGCCTCTATGGGTGACTGGGTGACCACTGTTTGTTTCTTGGTTTTCCAGCTTATTGGGTTGCCATACAAGGTCACTACATAACCCGTAGTGGATTTCTGAGTGATTGTGGTCCTACCGTAATTGGCGTTGGCCCATCCGGACAGCTGATTGTCTTTGTCCATTGACTTGGTAAACAGTAAGCTGACAGACTTTGTTCCCTTAAGATATCGGAATACGTGTTTTACCATTTTCCAGTGTGCTTGAGACGGTTTATTAGCAAATTGCAATAGAAGGTTGAAAATGAATTTTATGTCAGGTTGAGTATGAGTCGCCAGGTGGATCAGATGACCCAGTGCCTTCTGCATGGTTTTGATGTCAAAGTCCGGAGATTCTTGGCTTATGACATTGTGGATATTCATAGGCGCAGGGGCTTTGACCACATTGATGTTGTCAAAACCAAACTCCCTGAGTGCTTTTTTGTTAAAATCCCATTGGTGAAGGCTTACAGACCTGTCCCTGTTCCACTGAAGCGTGTATCCCAGGTTTTGAGTTGGAAATTCTTGAACTTTGATCTTGTAAGATCCCCCAGCAAGTTCAGGAATTGTTTGATTTCTCCGCAATTGCAACCCACAATGATTCCATTGTCCACATGAATGTGCAGACACAGAAACTTTGAGGCGTTGATAAAGATTGACTTGTCACCAGAAAACAGTTCTAGCCCAAGTTTTTCTAGGGTTGACACAAGATGCCCCCGCCAGCACCAAGGAGCTTGTTTTGTCCCATAGAGAGATTTGTTCAAGCACCACACCCAGTCTTCCTTCCCAAGCACCTCAAATCCTGCCACCTGAAACACATGGACCACCACATCAATATCTCCCTACAGAAATGCCGTCTTGACATCAAACTGAAAGATGTGGTGACTATTTTGAACTGCATCAGCCAATAGTACCTTTAGCAACTCACTCCGCCCCATCAACAAGTATGTGTCCAGTTAATGCCTGGGATATTCTTGGTGATTCCCAAAGCAAACCCAGCGCGACTTGCGTTGGGTGACTTCCCCAAAATTGTTCTTCTTGTTGGAATAGCAATTCAAGAAATGTCAGTAGACATTCAAGAACCATTAAAAAGAGATAACAAAACAGAATGGAAGAGAGAAAAGCACTCACCAGTAAAATCACCTATAGAGCGCAAAAGATGGCCTTCTCCTACACCTTGCTTTTCTCCTCGGAAGCGAAATAAGCACACTCGCCTTGGAAAGCAACTGTGCCATACCAAGCTATACTACAAAGATTGCTCAGGGAGCATCTTTTACAGACTCAGACCGGTCTATAAATAGACCGTGTTTGTTGTACCTAGTTTTTTCATTGTATCATCATCTTATCATACCCGTGTATATAGCGTTTTTATTATCATTGTTTATTTTTTCATTGTAATCCAAGCCAATTACACCAACACATTATCAGTACCGCTCACAGCCGAACTAAGAACTTGAAATCAAAATTTCTCACCTTTAAATGGATTGATCCGACGGAAGACAAGTCGTTCTTAACAAGAACAACTACGTAACCTGGGTCACGCTCATGGAAGCCAAACTTTGCCAACTTGGTTGCTGGAATTACGTTATCGAGTAGATAACGTGGTGACCGAAGAGAAAAGAAGGAGAAGTCGTACTGCCTCCTCATGCACTGTCTTGATGAAAGCATTGTTGCTTTTGTAGGAAACAAGATAACAATGAATGAGATGGGTGATTGTTGGGCCCTCTGGAATATCTTGAAGGATAGGTTTGTTGGAACAGGCATCCAAGCCCAAGGGATAGCACTAGATCAATTTTTGGAGTTAAAATTCAAAAGTCATGATCAGTGGATCAGAGACTTACAAGCCACAACTAGGAAGATGGAGCTTACCGGTACCTCAGTCAACAATGCGATTGTATCTAGGATCGCAATCCAGACGTTGCCAAGTAAGTACGAGTCATTAATTCGAGTACTAACTTGGGGAAATCACTACCCAACAATTGAAGAAATAATTGCAAGCGTCGAAAACGATAAAGAAATGTTTGGGAATGGCTCATCCCAAGTTAAGGAAGAATTAGCAATGTCATCAGAAGGAAAATTTAAATATAAGTGTCACAACTGTGGTAAGCCCGGACACATGAAAAAGGACTGCAGGGTTAAAAAGAAGAACAATGGACCCAAGGAGAAACCTACTGGAGGAATGCTGGCAGGCCCAGTAGCGTTTATAGCAACTCCCAACACCACAACAGCCATGATATCTGAATCCGAATTAAAACCTATTCTTGTCAACTCGGGTGACTCGGAGCACATGTTTGCAAATAAAAATCTATTCAAAAATTTTAGAAGAGTCAGCGGTTCCGTTATCATTGGAGACACAAGGAAGAAGATTGAAATTGAGGGAAGAGGAGATGTAGCGTTAAGGCTTTATGATAGGGAAGTCATCTTGAAGGATGTACTATTTGTCCCAAACATGACTTACAATCTCCTATCACTTGGAAAAATCTTGAAAAATGGTGGCAAGCTTGTGAATCACCAGAATAAGGAGTCTAAGGTCCGAAAAAACAATAAAGTTATATTCAGGGGAGAAATTTCGAACAACTTACTATATGTCCATTGTGACCACCTCCATGCAGCTCAAATCTCGGAACACAAATGTCTAGGCCACCCCGGAAGATCAAACTGTTGGGAATGCCACTCGTCCCCATGGCCAATAGACAACTTCTTCCTCCTTGACTACAATCTCTTGAAACCTATCCCAGGGAGACCAATCCCCGGGGATCTCTGGGGAGAACGGCCACATTCTCCTCTTCCAACTCTTCTTTGTTTGTCAGCGGGGGCGACAGGGCTGTTTTGGGTTCTCAAAGTTCTCAAAAACATCCTCTTGGAGATTTGGATCTCCTCTTTTATATCTCAATCTACTTTTCTTTCTTTTCTTTTCTTTCTCACTTTCTTTCCTCTTCCATCTCTATTCTCTTCTGGTCTCATTCTTCTTTATTTTTCCATCAAGATTCTCTCAACCGTCAAACCACCACTCATCCACTGGCCGACTCACCTCTTCGAACCCATACTATACGCTCCAAACATACTCGTCGTCATTCCTTGTCTGGTAAGGTGATCCGTACCTCAACTCTGTGACTAACCATCAGCTTATATCTCTATCAAACTAGCTCGTATATCTTTCTTGCCTCAAATCCTCTCCTTCTTGACCGCTCAACTTCTTATGTCCTATTGCTTGTTGGTTCTTTTTTTTCTCTTCATTTCTATTTCTTGCTTTCTATGTTTTCTGTTTCTGATGTTAAGAATCTTAGTCTGCTGGTTATTAGTTCTCAAATCATTCTGTGAAATTTTATCACAGTTAAAAGCCGAAACCGGACCAACCAACTCACCTTCACAATGAACGAACCAGCAGGAGCTACGGATTATTTCCATCAAGTCGCTTTGAAAGCTGCGGTAGATGCAATTCCACCCCTCAACAAAGAAAATTTCTCAATATGGCAAGATAAGATGAAGATTCTATTTGACCTCAAGGACATAAAAGACGCAATCACGAGAAACTCGGGACAACTCTCCATAAAACAAGATAGGGAGATTAGGGCGGTGATTCTTTCTAAACTGGACAACACAACACACACCAATGTCGTCAATTCCACCAACATAAACTCTTCTAAGCTTCTATGGGCGGAAATCACCCGACGCTTTGCCTCATTGGAGACCGCCAATCGAGCTCGAATATTTAACTCTTTCCTTCATTTTGGCTTCAGTGAAAACGCCATTGAAGGATTTGTGACGGATACTAGAAAGGCTCTAACTCGAATGACCGATGTTGGTATTGAACTGCCCAACGACATTCTTGCCTACCTGGTCCTTTTCAAGTTCCCACCTATCCTTGAGAACCTAAAACAACAGATAATGCACGTAGAAAAACATCTTACTGTCGACGTTGCCTTCAATCATCTGATCCAATACAACAACAAGCGCAAGGCCCAGACGAAAACCATTAAATCTAGCTCTGACCTCACTTTGGTGAAAACAAGAACTAAAACTGAGAAAGAGACAAAGAGGGTCAAGATGCATTGTAGAGAAGGATACCATGATCCAAATGCGCCCCACTCCAAATCCTCATGTTTCCATCTCCACCCCCAGATCGCTCCAAGTTGGTGGGTAGAACAGCAAAACAAATGGAAGAGTAAAATGAATAAAAAGCCCACCATCAACTACCACGCGCTCTTAACTCTCTGGATAAACGCTGATAGCAGTCCGAATTTGCTTCTCGACTCTGGCGCTAACATCCATATCTTTAATGACAAAAAATACTTCTACTCTCTGCAGATGCAAGATGAATTGGAGGAGGTGAAAACTGGAAAGCTCGAGCCTAATCTAAAGATTCGCGGCACAGGAACCGTGAAACTGGAATGGAAAGACTCAGTTATTACCCTAGAAAATTGCGCTTACATTCCAGATATAGTCGTCAACCTCATCAGCACGGGTCTCTTAGCAAGCAAAGGATGCAACCTTAATCAAAGCCAAGACCAGTTTCAAGTTACAAGGATGGGCCAAGCCATACTCAGGGGATCCATCAGAGACAATCTCTTCGTCGTGGAGAAGCCTAAGACCGTGGGGAAAGGAACTTCTATTCACCATATCAGTCACTCTCCAAACCCGTCATCAAACCAAGTTCTATCTCTAGAAGAAATCCATCAGATGTACGGTCACGCCGCAATGTCCACTCTCAAACCCATTCTCAAAGGACTCTTCACTAACAACAAACTGAATTGTTTCCAATGCGAGGGCTGCGCAAAGAGTAAGATTGTCTGATCTCCATTCTCAGCAGTATCGACTCCTTCAAGCAAACCTCTTGAACGGATCCACCTAGACCTTGTTGGACCAATCTCCCCGCAGTCCAAGGGAGGCCATCTATATCTTCTAACCCTAGTAGAAAACTACTCCGGCTATCTGGCCGCTTTTCCTCTCAGCTCCAAAGACAAGACCCCTAAGGTGATAATTGACGTGCTGGAGATGGAAGCAAAAAGACTCAACTATTATCCCTCCGAGATTTTCTCCGACAAAGGCACGGAATTCACTCAATTCAACATCAAGGGAGCGTTTCTCCATGCACCCCTGGATGAAGAAGTCATCATTAAAACCCCTGAAGGATCTCAAAGGAAATCCCCATATCTCAAACTCAAGAAGTCCCTATACGGATTGAAACAATCCCCTAAGAATTGGTACGAAACGCTGACTGGATGAATAAAGTCCCAAGGCTACCTCGAATCAAGCAGCGACCCCTGCCTTTACTACAACCCCGAATTGAAGGAAGTACTCTACTTCCATGTGGACAACCTCATTCATGTTGGGAAGAGCAAAATCTTCAAGTCAAACTTCTTAACCAAGTTCAAAAATTCGTCTTGTCACCCACCTAATACGATTCTGGGTATGCTGATGGAAGTGAAGGAGGATGAGATCCTCTCAAGTCAACCAAAAAATATAGATAAAGGACTAGAAGAGTTGGGCCTTACTGAATGCAAGGACACTCGTGCTCCTTTAACTCAAAATCTACACCTGGAGCCGGCCACCAATGAAGATCATGCTCTATTCACTCAAATGAACATCAATTTCCAATCAGTCAGCGGCCTTCTCAACCATCTTGCGCAATATACACGTCCTGACATTGCCTTTGTGGTGTCCAGCCTAGCCAGATTCAATTCTAAACCCGGCATGTCCCATTGGAGGGAAGCACGCAAGGTATGGAAGTATCTTAAGACCACAAAATACAAAAAACTCGTTCTCTGTTTCAACCCAAATGAGAAAGTGATTACTGGATACAGTGATGCAACTTGGGGAGACAATCCCTCCTCCCACAAATCCCAATCTGGATTCATCATCTTTAATTACGGAAGTCCTGTCGTTTGGAACTCATCAAGGCAGAGAAATATAACTTACTCATCCACCAAATCCAAGCTTAACGCCCTGCTTGACTGCTTCCTGGAAGTCAAGTGGGTCTCTAACTTGATAAGTGAAATATATCATCTTCCTATCTCCAAGCCTACACTTCATATTGACAACAAAGGACTTGACAATAAAATTAAACGGTTCGGCTCTCACTCTAAGTCTTGCCATATTGACATTAAAACGAAAGGTTTGAGAGAAGAATTTCAAAACTGCAACTACAATCTAGTCCTAATACCAACAGAGAACATGGTGGCCGACTCACTCACCAAAGCTTCGTCAATCAACTCTCTGAATCTACTCCAAAACTCCATCTTCGACTCTAGCCTACCACAATCTCAATAGATGTTCCACCTCACCAGACACAAGGAGTGTTGGGAATGCCACTCGTCCCCGCGGCCAATAGATGACTTCTTCCTCCTTGACTACAATCTCTTGAAACCTATCCCCGGGAGACCAATCCCCGGGGATCTCCGGGGAGAACGGCCGCATTCTCCTCTTCCAACTCTTCTTTGTTTGTCAGCGGGGGCGACGGGGCTGTTTTGGGTTCTCAAAGTTCTCAAAAACATCCTCTTGGAGATTTGGATCTCCTCTTTTATATCTCAATCTACTTTTCTTTCTTTTCTTTTCTTTCTCACTTTCTTTCCTCTTCCATCTCTATTCTCTTCTGGTCTCATTCTTCTTTATTTTTCCATCAAGATTCTCTCAACCGTCAAACCACCACTCATCCACTGGCCAACTCACCTCTTCGAACCCATACTATACGCTCCAAACATACTCATCGTCATTCCTTGTCTGGTAAGGTGATCCGTACCTCAACTCTGTGACTAACCATCAGCTTATATCTCTATCAAACTAGCTCGTATATCTTTCTTGCCTCAAATCCTCTCCTTCTTGACCGCTCAACTTCTTATGTCCTATTGCTTGTTGGTTCTTTTTTTTCTCTTCATTTCTATTTCTTCCTTTCTATGTTTTCTGTTTCTGATGTTAAGAATCTTAGTCTGCTGGTTATTAGTTCTCAAATCATTCTGTGAAATTTTATCACAAAAGGCTGTAAACCTTGCATGGAAGGAAAAATGGCAAGACCCACTTTTAAACACCATACCAAGCGAACCAAAAATGTCCTAGAGGAAATCTCGGTTGACTTGATGGGACCAATCACTCTGGACTAATTGGGAGGATCAAAGTATATTCTTGTTGTTGTGGATAGCGCAACCCTTTTTGTTTGGACTTCTTTCTTTCATTCAAAGGACCAAGCACTTGAACACATGCAGAGAATCATACAACTTGCCGAGAACCAAGCAGAAAGGAATGTTAAAAGGATAATTAGCAATGGGGGCGGAGAGTTTGTGAATAGGAACTTTAAAGAATGGTGTGGCTTACAAGGAATTGAAGTTGTAGTTACCACTCCATACACCCCCAAAATAATGGGATTGCTGAAAGGATGAATTGGATGTTGATAGAGAAAGACAGAGTTCTAAGAATTGACTCGGGACTACCAAAGGAATGTTGGGCAGAGCTGGTATCAGCAGCCACCTACCTACAAAATTGGACAAATGAGATAAAAGGAAAAACCTCTTATGAACTATTTTTTGGACAATCACCCAACCTGAATCATGTAAAGCAAATTGGATCTATTGTTTTCTTGACTAACCTACCAAAGAAAGGAAAAATGGACCCTCGCAGTCAAGAGGGTGTCATGTCAGGATATGAAGAAAACTTTGGAGTATATCAAATATACTTACCTAAAGAAAAGAAGATGATTTGATCTTGAGATGTTTGCTTTAATGAAGACAAAATCCCGTTGATTAACAGCTTGGACACAAATGTAAACCCCAGTGAACCCTACTTAGACTCAATCCAACCCGTATTTGCAAATGGAAGCCCCGTCGAATGTCCAGAATGTACTACTGAGGAATCAACCACTCCTCTAAACTCTCCACCAACTTCAAGCCAACCTGTAGTAGTCGACAAAGGAGGACAAGATTTTGTGATTGAATCAAATCATTCAGTTGCGACCAATACAGGGGTGAAGAATAAGAAAACCACCAAAACCAAACCTGGATGGGATTGGATCCCTAGAGAAGTAGCACCAAAGAATATTAGTCGCAACATTTAAGAGAATTCAATTATAGAGGGACGACTCCGACATCAAGCACAGGTAGCAGAAGAATTAGAAGAAAATTTCACTTACTCACCCAATGATGTTATACATATTGCCCTCAGCGGTGTAGTTAAAGAAAAAAAGAATGGCCCAAATGATCTTAAAGCTTCTAAATGGACTCCAGAATGGAACCTATGGAAGAAAGCGGTATTTGAGGAATTTGACTCAATAATCAACAGAGGAGTATTTGAAATAACCAAGCAATCAGAGTTACCCAAAAATAAAAATCTGATAAATACTAGGTGGGTATTCACCAAGAAGTTTGACAAAAATGGTAATCTTAAACAATTCAAGGGACGATGTCTAGCTAGAGGATTCCGCCAGAAACAAGGAATAGATTATGAAGAGACGTTCTCTCCAACTGGACGACTATCTACACTAAGGTACTTATTCAATTATGCAGTACAAACCAACCAAAAAGTACGACAAGCCAACTTTGTAACAGCTTACCTGAATTCCGAGCTTAGTGAAGATGAAGCGGTCTACATTGAACTACCTGAAGGATTTGTGGAATGGATCCAAGAAACCAAACCGGAATTATACAACCTTGAAAGCTGTAGGAAACTTGTAGAAAAACCCAACAACTATATAATTAAATTAAGAAAATCAGTCTACAGCCTTAAACAAGCAGCACGAAGCTGGTATAATACACTCAAAGCATGGCTAATTCAAAAATCATTTTCAGTTAGTGTTAGGATGAGCTCAATGAATACATCTGTACGCGTCTGCAGAAGTTTGTGTGACATGTCTGTATCATCTGGGTTCTCTCACACCACGGGACGACCCAGGTGACCTCTTGTCTTACTTTGTCTCGACTCCTCTCTTTTTTCATCGTTGTTTGATTATCAGTGATTATCTTTTCATTATTTCTTTCTATCTTTTTCTTTTTATCTTTTTATCTTTCCTTTTTATGACCTTGCTCGCCTCTGCTCGCTCTATGAACCTGCTTTGACTCAAATCTATCTCCACTCGACTCTTGCACCCGATCTATCTCTTTGTGAACTATCTCATGCCTGGTAAGAGTATAATCCCCAAGAACCTCTTAGCACAATCTCTCTGACAACTCCATTGGATTTGTAGTCATCAATTGTCTACGTCTAAGCCCAATTATCTGCGTCTAAACTCTTCCCACTCTATAAACTCCCTACGCTGTCTGATCTCTGCCTCATTTGAAATAACTCAAAGCTGTTGGTTTTCTCATCTTTTCTTTTCTTTTGTTTCTCATTTCTTATATGATTTTTCAAAAGTCTAACCCGTTGTCCTCAGTCTGCTGGTTCTATGTTCTAAGAAATTTAGTTGAAATCTTATCACGGTTAAAAGCCAAAGGACGACTCTGCACCATCAACAATGAACAAACCAGCGGGAGCAAACAACTATTTCCATCAAGTCGCTCTCAAAGCTTCTGTTGATGCTATTCCCCCACTCAACGAGGATAACTACTCAATCTGGCGTGATAAAATGTTAATGTTATTCGACCTCAAGGATATCAAGGATCTCATGACCAAAGATGTAGGACAAATACCTATCAGACAAGACCGAGAAATCCAAGCAATCATCCTCTCCAAACTCGACACTACCACTCATGCTAATGTAGTTAATACCACAAACATCACGTCCTCCAAACTACTGTGGAACAAAATCACCCGTAGATTTGCCTCATCCAAGACTGCAAACAGAGCACAAATTTTCAATCAATTCCTTCACGCTCCATTTAATGAACTTGCTATAGAAGGCTTTATAACGGACATTCGAAAATCCCTTACTCGGATGGCGGATGTAGGAATAGATCTACCAAGTGATATAGTAGCCTATTTAATACTCTTCAAGTTTCCACCAACACTAGAAAATTTGAAACAACAAATTATGCACGGTGAGAAGTTTATAACCGTAGATGTTGTGTTTAACCACTTAACCCAATACAATAATGAGTGCAAAGCACAGATCAAGACAGGAAAATCTACCACCGATGTCTCACTGGTTACTTTCAAGAAAAAATCCGACAAAGAAGAAAGGAAGATCCAGATTAGATGTAAAGAAGGCTTCCACAATCCAAATGCCCCACACCCGGAATCTTCATGTTTTCATCTCCATCCCCAAATTGCTCCCGTATGGTGGGTCAAACAGCAAAATGAGTGGAAGAACAAGACAAAAAAGACGCCTACAATCAATTATCATGCTCTATTAAATCTTTGGATTAATGCAGATAATACACCTAATCTTCTCCTCGATTCTGGTGCAAATATACATATCTTTAACAATCTCAAGTATTTTTCCTCCATTGATCTACAGGACAAACCTGAAGAAATTAGAACTGGCAAGTTAGAAGCAAGTCTCAAAATACGAGGAACCGGTACTGTTTGGCTCGAGTGGAAAGATTCTGTCATTACACTCAAAGGATGTGTGTACATTCCAGAGATTGTCGTTAATTTGATTAGTCCCGGCCTTCTGGCGAAGAAGGGTTGTGGTCTCTCTCAAAAACAGGATCAATTTGTCATCACTCAAGGTAACAAAATGGTGCTTAGAGGTTTAATTCGAGATAACTTATTTGTAATAGAGAAGCCTCAAAGTACTGGAAATAACCTGTTGGTCAACATCTCTAATCAACCATCTACCGCCACGTTGACTCAATCTCAGTCGCTGTCTGATCTCCATAAAACATATGGACACGCATCAATATCAACTCCAAACCGATTCTCAAAGATCGCTTCTCGAAGGATGAATTGGACAAGTTCCATGCGATGGCTGCGTAAGAAGCAAAATCACGCAAGCTCCATTCTCAAATACCTCGTCACCCCTCTTCAAAACCTCTTGAACGAATTCATCTAGACCTGATCGGACAGATCACTCCTCAATCTAAAGCTGGACATAACTACGTCCTGACTCTCGTGGACAACTTTACGGGCTATCTGGCAGCTTTTCCCCTTCAATCCAAGAAGAAACCCCGGTGTCATTATCCAGATTCTAGAAACAGAGTTCAAACATGAC
>CM062625.1:48613630-48689124 GCA_025617555.3 Puccinia polysora | reverse complement strand
GCAGACTAGGGACAGTCTGTAAGTTGGGGAGAGATGACGGGCCCCATCCTTGACACCCTGGCCACCTTAAGACCTCAATCCATAAACTGTTGCGCAAACGTACTGTCTGGCATCTAAAAAACACTTCCAACTCATCCTCAGGTTCATCCGCATCATCATCCTTGCCGTGGCGCGTTGCTCGTCATACTCGCGCATTGCGCGTCCCTCATCCGCGCATCATCATCCTTGCCATCGCGCGTTGCGCGTCCCTTATCCACGCCATCATTGTTGCATGCCGCGCGTCCTTATCCTTGCGCGTCCTTATCCTTGCCCGTCGCGCGGCGCTCATCCTCATTGCTACTGTTGCGCAGCGCTCATCCATTATTTACCAAATCCATCCCGACCGCACCCCAAGCATTTGTCAAATCCTTGGATCCGTCAAATCTCCCATCTCACTCGATCTATCAGTCGTGTATCCCAAGCCTGTCAGGATTTACTCAAACGTCTTGAGCTGATCTCCTATCCGCCCATCTGCGCTCTCACAAACTTCATCCGTCACCTTTCCTGGGGCTCTCCCACCCACTTCCGCCTTTGGACGAGGGGTGAAGAGTTTCAACTACCGCCGCGGACATCCGCAGCGGTTTGGTTCATTTCCCTTTCCCACCCTGTGAGCCTTTGGACAAGGGGTGAGTAATTCCGGTATTGTTGCGTGCGCCCATCCACGGACAGACGCAAGTGACCACATGATTTTCTTTCCTTTTTTGCTCTGTTTGTAGAATCCGTTTTACATAGTCTAACAGGGCCTCCTGCCCATATAAGGAGGGGCTCTCCCCTGCCTTTTTGATCCATCATTGGAGCATGGAATCATCCAGCATGAAATCAGCACACCCTTGATCTTTGAGCTTCCATACTCAAACCCTTGATCCTTGATCATTATCACCAACCAATAGCCTTGCTGGTTGAAGAAAAATTTTGTCTGTTGGAATTTTTGAGTGTGTTATACCACTCCTTGATCCCTTTCTCTGACCATACTGGTCCTGATCCCTGATCACCTTTCTGGAGCCAATCACAATTGATTGAAGAGGTCTTATTAAGCTTAAGACCTGGAGTGTTATACCTCCCCTTAGCTTCTTTGGAGTTGCATTCTGCCAGCCTACTCTTGAGTCCCTTGAGAAGTGTTGAGGCTATCCTTGCTTCAAATCAGTTACTGTTTGCTTTAGAGCTTCTTAAACATTGTGCTTTGTCCTGTACAGCCACCCACAGTTATCTGGTACCCTTCAAGCGCTTGATTGCAGAGAGTTGGGCAGGTTCATTGAGAACCTGGAGGTTGCTTGGGTTTGAGTTGATCATCCCCAATCTTCTGCTGATGACCAGAGTTATTAGCGTGTGGGCGTTGTTTACATACAACAGCTTTTGTTCTTTAAACTCTAAGGGAACTTTAACTTCTTTGTCCAAGTTTTTTCCCTGTATAATCTTGTCACAGATAGTGCTGTTCCATCGCTACCAAACTATTATCATCTTTATTGTCTACTCCTTGATTCCTCATTTACCAGGTTCTGGACCTTGATCTTGGTTACATTTAAATATTTTTGTAACACTCAGGAGGGCAGCCTAAGCAGCACCTTTCCCCTCCACAGAACTACCACAGCCTAGCACCGTTTGGAGTCTTACAAAAGCCCATTGGAAATCCGTGGGCCACGTGGGCCTATGTGGGTGTTATTGGTTTTGGGCATTTGGGTGCCAAAACATGTTTTTATGGTCTTTTGGGACACGGGCCCTCACGGGCCCGCCAGGGTGGATGGGCCACCCAAACCAGATGGGCTTAGTTGGGCATAAAAGGGCCCAAGCTTTATTATGGACATACTTGGCCAGACGGGCTGGCCCGCCAAGGTATGTCATTCTCACCATTTGGGCTTGGGGCGGCCCATTGGGGCTGCTGCCTCTGTCGGGGCCTGCTATGCGCGGCTGCCCCACGTTGCGGCCCGTTCGGGACCGCCTGTGTTCCTTGGTGCCGCCCACGCAGGGCCCAACGGCCCGCCCCGGGGCTGTGGCACGGCCAAGGGATCCCGCGTGGGCCCGGCTGGTCGCGCTAGGCAACCAGCGCCATGGAGACGGGGCTTGTGGCCCCAGCTTGCTCCCCCTCCCCTTGCTTTCCATTGCAAAGGGGATGGGGGCAGGCTGGCTGGGTTGAACCAGCCAGCAACCAACCGCGACAGCGTGGTTGGTCAGGGCAGGGGGGACCTGACCACACCCCTTGCCCAAGGAGGTGGCGGCGCCGGCCGCAAGGGTAGCAACCGGCAGGTGGGGGGGGAATTCATCACCCCCCCACCATTGATTTTTTCAGGCAACCAAGCAGGGCAGGGGCGCTCTCCCCCCCCCCCCCCCCCCTTTACCAAGGGGGAGGAGCGATGGGCCTGGGGGGACTTGATCACCTCCCAGGCCAACGTACTTGACAACGCCCTGGGGGTATCAACCCCCAGGGCCCCTGGTGAGGGGATTTGACTGCCCCCACCAGGGATTTGAGAGAAGAGGGGGGGGGGACAGCATGTCTGCTGGTCACACACCCCCCCCCCATGTGAGTCTGAGACTGGACCCAGGTGTGCCCTGGGTCCCACCTGGCCCATTTGAGGGGCCAGGGGCTGGCTGCATGAGGCAACCAGCCCATAAACAAGGCAATAAAGTTCATCATGGCTGGTTTTAAAGGACAACCAGCCAAGGGGATTGAACATTTAAGGGGCTGGTTCAGCCCCATTGAGGTGGAAACACCAGAAATAACCGGAATAGGCTGGTTGTAAGGGTACAGGGACTGATGCCATGTGGGCTGATGTATTCCAAACCAAGTAACAAGGCCAGTAGAGCCTTTAGAGCTCTTTTGGGGCGGAAAATTTTCCTTTTGGCTTGTTGTATCATGGGCTCACAAGAGGCCAATCTTTTGTACTTAAGGAGCCCTTCTCCCTGCTGTTTTCCATCCATTCATTCATCATTCCAATCAAATTCATCCAAGATATTGCCCCATTGTGAGAGCCCCATTAGACAATATTGACACCCAGTGTCCAGCATATCTTTTGCTTTAAATACTGCTAATTTGCCTAAGCTAATTGCTGGCCATAATTCTAACAAAATTTGATTTTTTTAAATTTTGGGAATGAATTATTTAAGATGTAAGAATTGTTAAAATTAGAGTTGAAGGCTCTGGTTATGATCGAAGGAAAGGATGGGAGGAGTTCTTATGTTGCTAAGAGCAGAAGATCTGAGGAGTCAGACAAGGGCACTCTGGTTCATCTTAAGTCTGAACCGATGGTTTGTCATTCACATGATAGCAGGCTGATTTAAGTAGACTAAGTACAAGCAGGGCTGACTGGTTGTTGACAGATGAGAAACTATAATTAATAGTAAGTATGCAAAGCTGAGCCTAAGGAATCTGCACTAATAGGAGGACACACAGGACCGACTGAGAAGAGAGGCCACTAGGATTGATGACAATGGAGGTACTGGAACTATAAATATTCATGTATAGTATAGAGAACTCACTAGGCAGCAATACTCAAGAGCATAACAATGAGAGAAAGAAGTCATACCAAGATGGACTAAAGATTTAGGCCAAACAATCAGATGACAAAAATTCCAACAAGAATACATCCACAAAATTCAAAAAAATAATACAGACATATTTCAATATTCTATCAAATTTCTGGGAGCTTAATTGAACCTGAAAAATTAATTCAAAATTCAAAGTAATTGATCCAAAAATCAAATGAGAAATTTTATTAAATTTACCTTTTATTATTATAATTATTATTTTGTTATTTTTTTGTTATTTTTTTGTTATTTTTTTTGTTATTTTTTTTATTTTTTTCATTTCCTTTTTTTTTTTTTAAACAAAATTATTTAAGGTTTAATATTCAATCTCAAAAATATCAAAAAAAAAAAAAACAATATAAAGCTGTTTCATTGTTGTTTTGGAAGAAAATTAATTAAACATGCAATGAGAAATTTGGTTTTTCAAATCAAATTTTTAAGGTGTTAAAATGCTTCAAAAATTGCCAATTATTTTTTGTAAGGGTTTCAGACGCCTAGCTACAAGGGCTGCCAAGTCAAATTTCCAAAAAATTGAATTCTTGAAAACCCATGAAATAAGGGTGTGAGTGACATTGCAAAGACGTAAAAATTCATGATTTAAAGGATTGGGGGCATGAAAAAATAATGCCCTTATTCTTTAATATTTTTCTATATCTCTCATCAATTTTGAGCCAATTTGTAACCCTTTTTTCTTTTTTTCTTTTTTTCTTTTTTTTTTTTAACTTTTTTAATTTTCAAAACTCATTTTAAAATAACAATAGCATGTTAAATAACTGAAATACATGCAATTTAACCTATTTTTGTGTGTATCTATGTTAGAAAAAAAATAAAAATAAAAGCTTGAAACAAAACAGGGGAAACAAATGGGGGGTCATTCCCACAACTTTTGTCTGCCCACTGCACATACACCCTTGATTTGTCAATCCTTTCAAATATCCAACATCAAACTTCCCCTTAGATGAACTAATATTGTCAGCCTCAAAAAATTTTCACAGCTTCTGCCACTGAAAAGCATGAATTCAATAAAAAGGGGAAAGATGCCCTTCCCTAAATTTCCTGTGATTCTTGAAAATCTCAAGTAAATTTCCATTTGAAGGTCAAGTTGAAGATTGGATTATTCTAATAGTGCCCACATGAATCAAGAAATTTCATTGATGAATCTCAGCATAAATTCAATTTTCATGAATGCCTGATTCAACTGCATCTTAATTGAAAAGAAATTTCAGTTACATTTGCAACATGTTTTAGTAAAACCCACGATTGACTTTTAAAAGATTTTTTATTGATGCTAAACACATTTTTCTGTAATCCAAAAGATATTTTAGAAAAATTCAAAAGACATTTTGGTGAAATCAAAAAAAAAATGCATTAAAAAGAGTTGAATTCTCAAATGTCTTTGAGCTGAATTCTCACTCAGTACCAATTTTAGACTTTCCAATCAATGTTGATGTTCAAAAGCTTTTTTCAGGCCTCAAGTAGCTGCCATCAAAACTGATATTTTCCGCTTTTCTTTCTTGAGATCAAATAATGTTGCTTTTTTCCCAACATGTCTTCCTAACAATAAATCACAGGAGGGAAGCTGCACATTTGAGAAATTTGGTTTCTGTTGAAGCCCAAAAACAATACCTTGGGATTTTCCATTGACATTTGGTTCCCTTGATGGAGAGATGTATACGGGTAATATTATATATCAAGGTGAAACTCTGTTGAATTTCATTATACAAAAAATTTGAAATCCAGTTGAACTTCATTATCCATCAAGGTGAAATCCAGTTCATTTTCATTTCCCATCAAAGTGAAATCCAGGTTATTGATTTTTTCCATAGCAGTAAAGCTTGGGATAATTTCAGATTATAAAATTTGAAATTCAGAGTCCATCATTGCCCATACCGGGTCAAATTTTTGATACTCATGGTGACAACATGGGCTGGAGATAGTGAAATCATGTCACTTGTCTGCCAGATCCCCCATTTGGGCTGTTGTGTTCTATTCCCACTCCTTCCTCTCAATCAAGCACTACAAGCTACATTCATGATCCTCTCATAAATTTGACAAACCTGAAAGACTTGCTAATCACAATTGAAAGAATTATGGCAGATTTCACATGGTGCAAACAACAATTCACAAAATTTGATTATGCATACTTGACCTGACTCCCACCTTTCCCTGTTGTCTGAGGTGGAATTCAAATCCTCTCTCTTGGGGTTTGAAAGGCACCTTGAGCTTGTACGCTTCATTACAACATGATTTCCAAAAAAAACACACATCATGTCCCCAACTCTCTGAATGGCTTATGGGGTATTTGACCGCCATCACAAGTTCTACTAGTGGGCAAATCTGTCTCTTTTAGCCCCAGCATCCAAAAGTTGATAAGATTTGAGTGAATCCTGAAACCTGAACCAGGCTATTGATTGCAATGAAATGAGGTGTTAGAAAGAAATCATGAAAAGAAAAGGAGAGAAGACAAGTGAAACACACAATCCTGCGTGATTCTACAAGCTGGGTGATGGCCTATATGTAGACTGGTTGTAGAATCTTGCAGTTCCAGCTTCGTAGATTGATTCGTCTTGTGAATTGAAGGTGAGTGGTTATACTGTTGCGAGATTGATCCTGAATGCAGGGTTGTTGTGGACTGTTGTCGGGTCTGAGGTTTTTGAGAGTCGACTCGTTGAGAGAGATGAGGATAGAAATGAGGAAGAGTCGGGACAGCAGCAAGATGACAGCCATGTGAAAGACTCATGAGAGTAGGTCACTGCGTGTGGTGGATACAACTGACAAGTGTCTAACATGCAGGTGAAAGTGTATGAATAAGAGGAGACTGATAGAGAGCAGAAAGGGAAACAACGGATAGAGAAATGGAAAACAGGGCATTGGTGAGGTAAGCTGGTGCTGTGTGACAGAAGAGACAACATCTTCTCAACAAAAGTATGTTCTCATTATACCGCGCCGATCGAAGAAAACCAGCCCATGATTGGACCTTGCGCGTCCACCGAAACTGCCCACCAGAGGGCTGTGGACTTACCCATGAGTAGCAACCAAGCGGCCTACGATCGGCCACTGCACCGCAGAGGGACTGGCAGCCGCACCCTCAGTTTAGCATGGTCGTTTCAGTACCGCATGCTGATCGTCCGGAATCTGGACCCATGTCTCATAGAGATATAAACGAGCATGTTGACGCTGAAAAGCCGTGACTTTTCAGATCATGGACCATACGGTTCGCGACAGGAAAAGGAACAAGTTCCATCTAGTTCTTCATCGGAACCAAACGATCACGAATCTTGATTGGATTCAGCACGTGTAGTCCAGTGTGCATGTGTAGGAAGTGCTCATCCAGCTTTCAACGGAATCTTTGGCAGAAAATAAACTTCCCGTCATGCTCACATCATAGCCAAGAGGCAGAGCGTATTTCATGAGGCATCTAGGACCTCGGTTTGGCTTACTGATTTCTCAAATGGCTTGCTTCTCAGGTTTCTTCTTGATTTACTGTCCGGCTCATATTCTTTTTTCCAAGCCAATATTGGGGACAGGTTGGTCTAGTGTCAGGCCTGAAGGATTGGGCCTCGACCCTAGTTCCATGTACTGGCCTGATCCTGTGGACCTGCATCTATCTCCAGAAAATTTCCTGGTATGTGACTTATCTTCTTCATTCCACAGCGCTATTTGAGTTGAAAGTTAAACTGCATCCCTACTTGCTCGCGCTCCTCTGGGATTTTTCTGTTTTATGGCTCGCCTGACTACCCTCGCAACTTGTCCGAATCAACTTGAAGACGACTCCTCTGGGTGACGGGCATCAGGCTGAAAGTCCTCCTTGGCCTGACAGTCTCTGGGGTGAGAGATAAAATCTCCCTGGTCGTCCCCATTTCGTGAATTTACGCCCAGTCTTTGTTTGAGCGATTCGCCATTGGTCAGATTTCGATGGTACCGACCCCCAACTCATAATTCCGCTCGGAGCATCACCTTACCATGGGGAGAACGCTATGGCAACACAAGCACACATGGTGGCGACCAGGCCGATCGAGCAGTGGCTACCCCATACGGCCGGTTTAGCGAAAACAGCCCATCTGGTCGAAACACAACCCCATCATCAGTTGCATCGTACGAATTCGAATGCGCTAGCATCGGTACTAACGACAATGACAGCAGCCAGTGAGCATTCAGATCAACAGAATATCAATGCTATAGCAACAACTCGTGCACTGGGGGACAAACCCAGGATAGACACGCGGCTTCAACGACTTGTAGAGCCGAATATGAGACCTGACACCGCTGCCTTCCGAGTAACGCCTCAAGAGCAGACATATAATTTGATAACACCCCACTCCGTAGGGCGTCGAGAAGAGCAACTAGGTTAGCCAAATTCAAATGAGTTAGAAAAGATGTGTTGCTGGAGAAGTATCTACTATGCTAATGCTACACGTATTGTCCCCCAATTGTTAACGGGGACGCAACGAAAAAGTGAGAGAAAGAACCCTTGAGCCGACAATATCATCAGTCATAATGACGCGTACTCCCCCTTGGGCCCATTCGTTCGTGGCCAGATCCCGATCGCTTCATTCAAACCTCATTGACGTTGGTGAACAAACTATCAGGATATCACGAAAGCGAAGTTTTTCCTCCAGGAAGCCCCCTGAGGTAGCGAAGTTATTGATTGAATTTTCTGAGCGGTTTATGACAATTTTGAAGCAAATAACGGTGCATAAGGCTTTATCGATCTTTGAAAAGCGTGAAGATCCTCCTGTTAACATTTTTAGAAAGGGCGACCTTTTCATCATCCGCGTGAAGCAGGGAGGTACCGAATACACTCAAAATAAAACGGTTTTGATGAGTTCATTTGAAAGCCTCGTAGGGTGGATATGCGTTTTTCATAAAGAAATTCTGGGCCTTAAAATGGCTGAAGGATATCGTCCCCAAAGTGGTAATACACCTCAAGCTTTGCTCAAGTGGTTATGGGAAGAGGGTTTTACTCCTAATCATGGACTCCCGGCCGTGGGTGCAACCAAAGCAACCGATGGGATGAATTTTGGTCTGGTTGCAAGCGTATTGATCAAATACTTCTCGAACACTGCGGTAAAAATAACAGGCGTCCTACTGCCCTGCGAATCATTGGTATTTGGTTGAAAAATTGCCGAGTAGATGAATGGAATGCATGGTTTGAGAGAAGCGAAGCTAATTTTTGGAGCTTCGTTGACAAGCTAGCGGAGAAAGAATCAAAGAAACCGGAGACCAAAAGATGTTTAGAAATGTTAAAACACCGACGGGGCGAGTTGAAGAAGTGCGCGTGGAAGGATGCAACTTCGAGAGATCACACCTGTCAAAACACCGACGGGGTGAGTTGAAGAAGTGCGCGTGGAAGGATGCAACTTCGAGAGATCACACCTGGAGGACAGAGGAGGTAATACAGCTCGCGATGAGAAACGGGGGCTGTTGATGATATTGAATGAATGAAGATGATGAAATACAACCCAGGTCTGACCTGTTAAAACACCGACGGGGTGAGTTGAAGAAGTGCGCGTGGAAGGATGCAACTTCGAGAGATCACACCTGGAGGTTGAAAGAAACAAGAGTGCGGAAGGAATTGAAGAGAAGAAAACATCAGAAGGAATGTGTATGTCTGAGATAATTGAGATAGTAGGAGACGCGCTTACCTGGAGGACAGAGGAGGTAATACAGCTCGCGATGAGAAACGGGGGCTGTTGATGATATTGAATGAATGAAGATGATAACCTCTGTCCTCCAGGGGTTGAGTACATAGATCTTGTTCTCAGAATGAGATTAGGTTAAGAACTTTATTTATCATCAATATTATCCGCAGTCAAGGGTGCTTTGCCATGTGTCATGCGCAGTGAGAATTGCGCTTGCTAGCGTAGCGTGAGTCAACGTCCCTTTATCTCAATACCCCCCTGTCATCTTCAACTTCCTAGATTCAGGGCAGCACAGTCCCTGTGGTGTTTTACCCGGGGTAGTGCCTTGGTGAACAAATCAGCCAGGTTGGATGACGTGTCAACGTATGAGACACAAATGGATCTGCCATCAACCACCTCGCGGACCCAGTGGAACTTGATGTCAAAGTGTTTCGAGCGGGATTGATAGATTGGATTTTGGCAGAGTAGGAGCGCTCCCCTGTTGTCGATGGACACCAGGGGGACCGAGGGAAGGGAATGGCGCATGGATTGGAATAAGGCAACAAGCCAGGTCGCTTCTTGCAAGCCCTCATAGAGGGCTTTGTATTCCACCTCAGTGGTCGAGGTGGAAACGGTCTCTTGCTTCTTTGATTGCCAAGCAAGAATCGAGTCCCCAAGCATGACGACGTACCCAGAATAGGAGCGGCGGGTATCAGGACAGTTCCCAAAGTCAGAGTCTGTATAGACACGGAGCTCCGCAGAGGGCGACCCCCAAAGAGTCAGTTGGTAATCCCGCGTGCCAGAGAGGTAGCGTAAGAGGTGGAGAACGGCATTCCAGTGATCACCGTTGGACTTTGTGAGATGTTGGGAAAGTTGAGAGACCGTGAAAGAGATGTCCGGCCTGGTGGAGACTGCCAAGTAATTCAAGAGACCAATAACTTGGCCGTAGTGGATGTTGCGCTGGGCGAACAGTTGATGCTCGTCATCGGTTGCCGTCAGGAGTTGAGTGTTAGGTACCATGGGGGTTGGAACCGGGCGGCATTCCTGCATGTTGTATTTTGTGAGGATGCGTTCCAGGTACAACCGCTGTGACAGTGTCATGACCTGACCATCCCGTTGCAACCAAAGACCCAATAGATGGCTCGGGGCGCCTAGGTCCTCCATGAGATAGCGGTCGTTGATCAGACGCTTGATCTGTCGACGTCATGGCTCACGATGACCAGGTCGTCAACGTATATGTGCACGAAGCATTCCCACCCAGCCACGCCGGAGACAAAGAGACAAGGATCCGCCCCCGAGGCGGCAAAGCCAATTGAGCAGAGAAACTGCTTAAGGTCGCCATACCAAACCCTTGGCGCCTGTTTGAGGCCATAAATGGACTTATTGAGCTTGAGACAGAAACCTGATGGAACATCCATCCCAGCCAGTGGGCGTAAGAAGATGTCCTCCTTCAGATCACCATTGAGAAATGTGTTCTTGGCGTCCATCTGATGAATGTCGTATCCTTTCACTAGGCCTATGGAGATTGCTGCACGGAGGGCAGTTGAGCCGACCGGTAGGAGCGTAGGTGAGGTCGTAGTCCTCCTCATTCTGTTTGTTCCCCTGCGCGCAGAGGCGTGCCTTCAATTTGAGCAACTTACCAAGCTCTTCGAGCTTCTTCTTGAACACCCAGACCGTGTTGAGCAGCTTGGTGCCAACCGGAATGGGCACCATTGTCCAGACGTTCAGGCGGGACATGGCCTCTAGCTCCTACTTGATGGCCTTGAGCCAATCAGCGCAGTCAGGGGAGAGTTTGGCCTGTTTGTACGTCTTTGGAACATCAAGGCCAACCGTGCCGGCCAAGAGAGACTTGACCGTGGCAAACATGGTGATAGCGGTGTTGCCTCTGCGCTTGTGGTGAAGGATGAGCGATTTGTCCAGATTGGCGCTGACGCTTTTGGGTGCCTGGTCCGGCGTCAGAGCATAGTCCCATCCCAGTCGCGGTCTGGCAGAGCGAGCAGGAGGGGCGGATGCCCGTGAGGAGTCTAGGGGAGGGGAGGGCCGCAAGACGGGCTCTTGCGAGGCAAGTTCATTGCTGCCAGTCGGAGGAGAGGAATTGATGGCTTCAAGGGTTGGGGTGTGATCTGCAGCCTCTAGGGAATCCGGCTGGGTTTCTGACTCAGGGACAGGTATCTCTGGGGTCTCGGCAAAAGGAGTGAGGTCTCCCAAAGAGAGGGGATCATCCAGGAAGCTTAAGCCAGGAAACCTGTCCTTGACAAATTTGACGTTGTGGCTTCTGAATACCTTGTTGTCAGCAGTCAGGACCCTCCAGTTTGGGAGGCCCATTTGGTAGCCCAGAAGTATTCCTTTAACTGCCGTGTCCCCAAACTTTCCGTCCCGGACTGCTTTTGGAATGTTCACATAAGCGAGGCATCCAAAGGGCCAAAGACAGTCCAGGTTGAAGTCCTTGCCAAACCACATTAGGTAAGGGGATTTCCAATTTGACTTCTGCCTGGGAGTTATGTTCTCAAGGAACACGGCAGTCGTCACCGCCTCAGCCCAATAGCAAGGTGGGAGACAGGCCTGTCTTAGGAGAGTGCGCGCTTTCTCACTAGTGGTACGATTTCCTCTCTTGGCTACGGCATTTTGTTGAGGCGTATGGGGGCTGGTCACATGAATGGAGATGCCATTGTCATTGAAGAATTTGAGAAAAATTTTGGAGTTAAATTCCCCTCCACCATCCATGACAATGTTTAGGAATTTGACACCTTTGAGATTGGTCGTGGTACAATGAAATGACAAGAAACACGAGAAATCTTCGGATTTGGAGGACAGAATGTAAACAAATCTATAGCCTGTATACCAGTCGGTGATTTTAAAGTAGTATTGACCCCCAGACAGAGACGCTGGTATAATCTTTCTGCTCAAGTCCATGTACAGGGTTTGAAGAATTGAGTCTGCCTTTGGGAGTGTTCCCTTGAAGGGAAGACGATTTGATTTAGACATGAGAAATTGATCACAGTGAAGGTTGGAAGAGTCAACTCCGTACATTTGTCTCAGTGCTTTGACACCGGGGTGACCTGCGCGTCTGTGCAACAATTTGGTGTGAGTAAGTGAACGAGTTGGAGTGTGGAGAGCAAACTGACCTTTGTTCATCAGTTTCAGGTTCATTGTGATCACATCGTTAACTATATTGGCTTCGAGTAGGCAAACGTCCTCTTTTGTCAAGAATAGCTTGGTGTTGGTGTTGTGGACAACCTTGAATCCGTTGCGCAACAGTCGACCAAGGCTGATTAGGGTCCCTGTCAGGCGAGGGACGTACAAGACCTTGATTTTGATCAAGGAGCCATTGACAGCTTTGAGATAGGCAAATCCATCCCCTTCCACTTGCAGAGACTTCCCGTCAGCTATCTGGACGTCTGTTTTTTGTTCACAAAAGTCAAAGATCTTGGCTTTTTTGTTGAACATATGATGACTGGCTCCGCTGTCAAGAATGGCCTCATTAGGAGGCATCCTGATAGACATTGCCTTGCGGATGCAGACAAATGCGCCGGATGAGGATCGGGAGTCAATGGAAGCAGAATCAACGGTGACTTCCGCAATGTTGGCTTCGTTTTTGCGCATGGACGCCTTTTTGAGCTCCCTGCATTCAGTCTCTTTGTGCTTGGTGTTGGGGTTGTGACGCCCGTTGGAGCAGACTGGATAGGTACGTGTGAGCGCTTTGAGTGCCTTGTCTTCAGATTTGACGGTGGCAGTGGTAGAGGATGATTCTTGTTGTTTAGAGTCAAGCGCTTCTATCACCTTTTTGAGAGTTAAGGGTCTCTTGGAGAAGAGTATCTCTTTGGTGATTTCCATAGCAGATGGTAGTCGACTGACGATGTACTCAGCCATTAGTGGTTCGTAAAGATGAACAAAGCCATGTGATTCATCGCCAATTTGCAGTCCTACGGCAGTGAGAGCATTGATGTGCAGGTTGATGTCATTGAGGAAAGACTGAATGTCTTTGTTGAAGGACAGATCCAGGAATTTGTTGTAGACCCTAGCCTGGTTGTCCTTGGAGTTGGATTCAAAGCGCTCGATGAGCAGGGCCCAGAGTGCACTGGGGTTTTGCTTGTTCTCCAATGTCACCAACCGTTGGACGTTGGTGTAGCCCATATACATGGTGAGAATTCCAGCCGTCTTCCTCTGCTCTTTATCAAAGAGATTCTTATCTTCTCCGTCCTTGGGCATGGACGTGGTCAAATGAATGAGGAGAACATTCATGCTGAGATAGCTCTTGATGGCGGCTTTCCAAGTTGAGAAGTTTTCGTCTCTGAGGACAAAGAGGGGTTTGAACTGGTCTCCGGTGTTCATGGTGCGTGTCAAGGTGAATTTCAGCAAGCTGGGCTCATAACCTGTTAAAACACCAACGGGGTAAGTTTAAGAAGTGCGCGTGGAAGGATGCAACTTTGAGAGATCACACCTGTTAAAACACCGACGGGGTGAGTTGAAGAAGTGCGCATGGAAGGATGCAACTTTGAGAGATCACACCTGGAGGACAGAGGAGGTAATACAGCTCGCAATGAGAAACGGGGGCTGTTGATGATATTGAATGAATGAAGATGATGAAATAAAACCCAGGTCTGACCTGTTAAAACACCAA
Source organism: Puccinia polysora (assembly GCA_025617555.3). NCBI lineage: Eukaryota > Fungi > Basidiomycota > Pucciniomycetes > Pucciniales > Pucciniaceae > Puccinia > Puccinia polysora. The sequence goes on along the minus strand of CM062625.1, from coordinate 48,675,324 downwards.
TGGGGTGAGTTGAAGAAGTGCGCGTGGAAGGATTCAACTTCAAGAGATAACACCTGGAGGTTGAAAGAAACAAGAGTGCGGAAGGAATTGAAGAGAAGAAAACATCAGAAGGAATGTGTATGTCTGAGATAATTGAGATAGTAGGAAACGCGCTTACCTGGAGGACAGAGGAGGTAATACAGCTTGCAATGAGAAACGGGGGCTGTTGATGATATTGAATGAATGAAGATGATAACCTCTGTCCTCCAGGGGTTGATTACATAGATCTTGTTCTCAGAATGAGATTAGGTTAAGAACTTTATTTATCATCAATATTATCCGCAGTCAAGGGTGCTTTGCCATGTGTCATGCGCAGTGAGAATTGCGCTTGCTAGCGTAGCGTGAGTCAACGTCCCTTTATCTCAATAAGAAAGAAAGAGAGATCCGTTTCCAGATTCAAAAAGAGGAACTTACAAGGCCTCATGAATTCTCTAATGTTACTTTTTACTCACCAAACTGAGAAAATTTCACGAGACTCTTTATTTCAGCACTTAGTATAACCCTTGTAGTAGTATATACTGCAGTAGATGGTTGGCTAGTAGGCTCAGTTGAGGATCACAGTCAGGAGTATTTGCAAAACTAACCAATCAGTCTCCTCTGAGATTAGTCCTAGCTCCTCCTGGTGGTTGCGATTGACTATGAGGGGTTGAGGCCAGGTCTTGAGGTTTGGTGGGGACGGCTAGACGTATAGAGCTTGTGAATAGGAAGGAACGATGAGGGAGAGAGAGAGCCAAGACCAGAGAGGGCTGTCTGATGAGCCATGGACAATGGTTTCCTCCTGCCGCAACCGGTGTTGTTGCACTGGGTTGGGAGATTTTTGCGCGTGCTTGAAGTTACCGAGTGGTCTGCGCTTCCGCAGTGGGTTTCAAACTTGACCTCAAGGAATCTCTACTTGAAACTCCTCCTAGATTCCGATGGGGTCAGGTGAAGCTGTAGCCTAGCCTGCACTACCTTCACAAAGCCCAGAGGTTTGGTCAGAATGTCTGCAAGCATTTTGTCCAACGGAGTGTGTTCAATTGAGATCAACAAATTTTGCACTAGGTCTTGTATGTATTGGAACCATATTTCAATGTGCCTCAAATTAGGATTCAACTGCACTTCTTTGCTGATAAAGTTTGCACCTTGCTTGTTGTTCTTTATTTTTGGCTTGTTGATTGGGATTCCAATGCTCAGGATGAGGGTAGACAGCCACCTTACTTGCTTTGCACAGAGATTCATGGCTATGAACTCTGCCTCTATGGGTGACTGGGTGACCACTGTTTGTTTCTTGGTTTTCCAGCTTATTGGGTTGCCATACAAGGTCACTACATAACCCGTAGTGGATTTCTGAGTGATTGTGGTCCTACCGTAATTGGCGTTGGCCCATCCGGACAGCTGATTGTCTTTGTCCATTGACTTGGTAAACAGTAAGCTGACAGACTTTGTTCCCTTAAGATATCGGAATACGTGTTTTACCATTTTCCAGTGTGCTTGAGACGGTTTATTAGCAAATTGCAATAGAAGGTTGAAAATGAATTTTATGTCAGGTTGAGTATGAGTCGCCAGGTGGATCAGATGACCCAGTGCCTTCTGCATGGTTTTGATGTCAAAGTCCGGAGATTCTTGGCTTATGACATTGTGGATATTCATAGGCGCAGGGGCTTTGACCACATTGATGTTGTCAAAACCAAACTCCCTGAGTGCTTTTTTGTTAAAATCCCATTGGTGAAGGCTTACAGACCTGTCCCTGTTCCACTGAAGCGTGTATCCCAGGTTTTGAGTTGGAAATTCTTGAACTTTGATCTTGTAAGATCCCCCAGCAAGTTCAGGAATTGTTTGATTTCTCCGCAATTGCAACCCACAATGATTCCATTGTCCACATGAATGTGCAGACACAGAAACTTTGAGGCGTTGATAAAGATTGACTTGTCACCAGAAAACAGTTCTAGCCCAAGTTTTTCTAGGGTTGACACAAGATGCCCCCGCCAGCACCAAGGAGCTTGTTTTGTCCCATAGAGAGATTTGTTCAAGCACCACACCCAGTCTTCCTTCCCAAGCACCTCAAATCCTGCCACCTGAAACACATGGACCACCACATCAATATCTCCCTACAGAAATGCCGTCTTGACATCAAACTGAAAGATGTGGTGACTATTTTGAACTGCATCAGCCAATAGTACCTTTAGCAACTCACTCCGCCCCATCAACAAGTATGTGTCCAGTTAATGCCTGGGATATTCTTGGTGATTCCCAAAGCAAACCCAGCGCGACTTGCGTTGGGTGACTTCCCCAAAATTGTTCTTCTTGTTGGAATAGCAATTCAAGAAATGTCAGTAGACATTCAAGAACCATTAAAAAGAGATAACAAAACAGAATGGAAGAGAGAAAAGCACTCACCAGTAAAATCACCTATAGAGCGCAAAAGATGGCCTTCTCCTACACCTTGCTTTTCTCCTCGGAAGCGAAATAAGCACACTCGCCTTGGAAAGCAACTGTGCCATACCAAGCTATACTACAAAGATTGCTCAGGGAGCATCTTTTACAGACTCAGACCGGTCTATAAATAGACCGTGTTTGTTGTACCTAGTTTTTTCATTGTATCATCATCTTATCATACCCGTGTATATAGCGTTTTTATTATCATTGTTTATTTTTTCATTGTAATCCAAGCCAATTACACCAACACATTATCAGTACCGCTCACAGCCGAACTAAGAACTTGAAATCAAAATTTCTCACCTTTAAATGGATTGATCCGACGGAAGACAAGTCGTTCTTAACAAGAACAACTACGTAACCTGGGTCACGCTCATGGAAGCCAAACTTTGCCAACTTGGTTGCTGGAATTACGTTATCGAGTAGATAACGTGGTGACCGAAGAGAAAAGAAGGAGAAGTCGTACTGCCTCCTCATGCACTGTCTTGATGAAAGCATTGTTGCTTTTGTAGGAAACAAGATAACAATGAATGAGATGGGTGATTGTTGGGCCCTCTGGAATATCTTGAAGGATAGGTTTGTTGGAACAGGCATCCAAGCCCAAGGGATAGCACTAGATCAATTTTTGGAGTTAAAATTCAAAAGTCATGATCAGTGGATCAGAGACTTACAAGCCACAACTAGGAAGATGGAGCTTACCGGTACCTCAGTCAACAATGCGATTGTATCTAGGATCGCAATCCAGACGTTGCCAAGTAAGTACGAGTCATTAATTCGAGTACTAACTTGGGGAAATCACTACCCAACAATTGAAGAAATAATTGCAAGCGTCGAAAACGATAAAGAAATGTTTGGGAATGGCTCATCCCAAGTTAAGGAAGAATTAGCAATGTCATCAGAAGGAAAATTTAAATATAAGTGTCACAACTGTGGTAAGCCCGGACACATGAAAAAGGACTGCAGGGTTAAAAAGAAGAACAATGGACCCAAGGAGAAACCTACTGGAGGAATGCTGGCAGGCCCAGTAGCGTTTATAGCAACTCCCAACACCACAACAGCCATGATATCTGAATCCGAATTAAAACCTATTCTTGTCAACTCGGGTGACTCGGAGCACATGTTTGCAAATAAAAATCTATTCAAAAATTTTAGAAGAGTCAGCGGTTCCGTTATCATTGGAGACACAAGGAAGAAGATTGAAATTGAGGGAAGAGGAGATGTAGCGTTAAGGCTTTATGATAGGGAAGTCATCTTGAAGGATGTACTATTTGTCCCAAACATGACTTACAATCTCCTATCACTTGGAAAAATCTTGAAAAATGGTGGCAAGCTTGTGAATCACCAGAATAAGGAGTCTAAGGTCCGAAAAAACAATAAAGTTATATTCAGGGGAGAAATTTCGAACAACTTACTATATGTCCATTGTGACCACCTCCATGCAGCTCAAATCTCGGAACACAAATGTCTAGGCCACCCCGGAAGATCAAACTGTTGGGAATGCCACTCGTCCCCATGGCCAATAGACAACTTCTTCCTCCTTGACTACAATCTCTTGAAACCTATCCCAGGGAGACCAATCCCCGGGGATCTCTGGGGAGAACGGCCACATTCTCCTCTTCCAACTCTTCTTTGTTTGTCAGCGGGGGCGACAGGGCTGTTTTGGGTTCTCAAAGTTCTCAAAAACATCCTCTTGGAGATTTGGATCTCCTCTTTTATATCTCAATCTACTTTTCTTTCTTTTCTTTTCTTTCTCACTTTCTTTCCTCTTCCATCTCTATTCTCTTCTGGTCTCATTCTTCTTTATTTTTCCATCAAGATTCTCTCAACCGTCAAACCACCACTCATCCACTGGCCGACTCACCTCTTCGAACCCATACTATACGCTCCAAACATACTCGTCGTCATTCCTTGTCTGGTAAGGTGATCCGTACCTCAACTCTGTGACTAACCATCAGCTTATATCTCTATCAAACTAGCTCGTATATCTTTCTTGCCTCAAATCCTCTCCTTCTTGACCGCTCAACTTCTTATGTCCTATTGCTTGTTGGTTCTTTTTTTTCTCTTCATTTCTATTTCTTGCTTTCTATGTTTTCTGTTTCTGATGTTAAGAATCTTAGTCTGCTGGTTATTAGTTCTCAAATCATTCTGTGAAATTTTATCACAGTTAAAAGCCGAAACCGGACCAACCAACTCACCTTCACAATGAACGAACCAGCAGGAGCTACGGATTATTTCCATCAAGTCGCTTTGAAAGCTGCGGTAGATGCAATTCCACCCCTCAACAAAGAAAATTTCTCAATATGGCAAGATAAGATGAAGATTCTATTTGACCTCAAGGACATAAAAGACGCAATCACGAGAAACTCGGGACAACTCTCCATAAAACAAGATAGGGAGATTAGGGCGGTGATTCTTTCTAAACTGGACAACACAACACACACCAATGTCGTCAATTCCACCAACATAAACTCTTCTAAGCTTCTATGGGCGGAAATCACCCGACGCTTTGCCTCATTGGAGACCGCCAATCGAGCTCGAATATTTAACTCTTTCCTTCATTTTGGCTTCAGTGAAAACGCCATTGAAGGATTTGTGACGGATACTAGAAAGGCTCTAACTCGAATGACCGATGTTGGTATTGAACTGCCCAACGACATTCTTGCCTACCTGGTCCTTTTCAAGTTCCCACCTATCCTTGAGAACCTAAAACAACAGATAATGCACGTAGAAAAACATCTTACTGTCGACGTTGCCTTCAATCATCTGATCCAATACAACAACAAGCGCAAGGCCCAGACGAAAACCATTAAATCTAGCTCTGACCTCACTTTGGTGAAAACAAGAACTAAAACTGAGAAAGAGACAAAGAGGGTCAAGATGCATTGTAGAGAAGGATACCATGATCCAAATGCGCCCCACTCCAAATCCTCATGTTTCCATCTCCACCCCCAGATCGCTCCAAGTTGGTGGGTAGAACAGCAAAACAAATGGAAGAGTAAAATGAATAAAAAGCCCACCATCAACTACCACGCGCTCTTAACTCTCTGGATAAACGCTGATAGCAGTCCGAATTTGCTTCTCGACTCTGGCGCTAACATCCATATCTTTAATGACAAAAAATACTTCTACTCTCTGCAGATGCAAGATGAATTGGAGGAGGTGAAAACTGGAAAGCTCGAGCCTAATCTAAAGATTCGCGGCACAGGAACCGTGAAACTGGAATGGAAAGACTCAGTTATTACCCTAGAAAATTGCGCTTACATTCCAGATATAGTCGTCAACCTCATCAGCACGGGTCTCTTAGCAAGCAAAGGATGCAACCTTAATCAAAGCCAAGACCAGTTTCAAGTTACAAGGATGGGCCAAGCCATACTCAGGGGATCCATCAGAGACAATCTCTTCGTCGTGGAGAAGCCTAAGACCGTGGGGAAAGGAACTTCTATTCACCATATCAGTCACTCTCCAAACCCGTCATCAAACCAAGTTCTATCTCTAGAAGAAATCCATCAGATGTACGGTCACGCCGCAATGTCCACTCTCAAACCCATTCTCAAAGGACTCTTCACTAACAACAAACTGAATTGTTTCCAATGCGAGGGCTGCGCAAAGAGTAAGATTGTCTGATCTCCATTCTCAGCAGTATCGACTCCTTCAAGCAAACCTCTTGAACGGATCCACCTAGACCTTGTTGGACCAATCTCCCCGCAGTCCAAGGGAGGCCATCTATATCTTCTAACCCTAGTAGAAAACTACTCCGGCTATCTGGCCGCTTTTCCTCTCAGCTCCAAAGACAAGACCCCTAAGGTGATAATTGACGTGCTGGAGATGGAAGCAAAAAGACTCAACTATTATCCCTCCGAGATTTTCTCCGACAAAGGCACGGAATTCACTCAATTCAACATCAAGGGAGCGTTTCTCCATGCACCCCTGGATGAAGAAGTCATCATTAAAACCCCTGAAGGATCTCAAAGGAAATCCCCATATCTCAAACTCAAGAAGTCCCTATACGGATTGAAACAATCCCCTAAGAATTGGTACGAAACGCTGACTGGATGAATAAAGTCCCAAGGCTACCTCGAATCAAGCAGCGACCCCTGCCTTTACTACAACCCCGAATTGAAGGAAGTACTCTACTTCCATGTGGACAACCTCATTCATGTTGGGAAGAGCAAAATCTTCAAGTCAAACTTCTTAACCAAGTTCAAAAATTCGTCTTGTCACCCACCTAATACGATTCTGGGTATGCTGATGGAAGTGAAGGAGGATGAGATCCTCTCAAGTCAACCAAAAAATATAGATAAAGGACTAGAAGAGTTGGGCCTTACTGAATGCAAGGACACTCGTGCTCCTTTAACTCAAAATCTACACCTGGAGCCGGCCACCAATGAAGATCATGCTCTATTCACTCAAATGAACATCAATTTCCAATCAGTCAGCGGCCTTCTCAACCATCTTGCGCAATATACACGTCCTGACATTGCCTTTGTGGTGTCCAGCCTAGCCAGATTCAATTCTAAACCCGGCATGTCCCATTGGAGGGAAGCACGCAAGGTATGGAAGTATCTTAAGACCACAAAATACAAAAAACTCGTTCTCTGTTTCAACCCAAATGAGAAAGTGATTACTGGATACAGTGATGCAACTTGGGGAGACAATCCCTCCTCCCACAAATCCCAATCTGGATTCATCATCTTTAATTACGGAAGTCCTGTCGTTTGGAACTCATCAAGGCAGAGAAATATAACTTACTCATCCACCAAATCCAAGCTTAACGCCCTGCTTGACTGCTTCCTGGAAGTCAAGTGGGTCTCTAACTTGATAAGTGAAATATATCATCTTCCTATCTCCAAGCCTACACTTCATATTGACAACAAAGGACTTGACAATAAAATTAAACGGTTCGGCTCTCACTCTAAGTCTTGCCATATTGACATTAAAACGAAAGGTTTGAGAGAAGAATTTCAAAACTGCAACTACAATCTAGTCCTAATACCAACAGAGAACATGGTGGCCGACTCACTCACCAAAGCTTCGTCAATCAACTCTCTGAATCTACTCCAAAACTCCATCTTCGACTCTAGCCTACCACAATCTCAATAGATGTTCCACCTCACCAGACACAAGGAGTGTTGGGAATGCCACTCGTCCCCGCGGCCAATAGATGACTTCTTCCTCCTTGACTACAATCTCTTGAAACCTATCCCCGGGAGACCAATCCCCGGGGATCTCCGGGGAGAACGGCCGCATTCTCCTCTTCCAACTCTTCTTTGTTTGTCAGCGGGGGCGACGGGGCTGTTTTGGGTTCTCAAAGTTCTCAAAAACATCCTCTTGGAGATTTGGATCTCCTCTTTTATATCTCAATCTACTTTTCTTTCTTTTCTTTTCTTTCTCACTTTCTTTCCTCTTCCATCTCTATTCTCTTCTGGTCTCATTCTTCTTTATTTTTCCATCAAGATTCTCTCAACCGTCAAACCACCACTCATCCACTGGCCAACTCACCTCTTCGAACCCATACTATACGCTCCAAACATACTCATCGTCATTCCTTGTCTGGTAAGGTGATCCGTACCTCAACTCTGTGACTAACCATCAGCTTATATCTCTATCAAACTAGCTCGTATATCTTTCTTGCCTCAAATCCTCTCCTTCTTGACCGCTCAACTTCTTATGTCCTATTGCTTGTTGGTTCTTTTTTTTCTCTTCATTTCTATTTCTTCCTTTCTATGTTTTCTGTTTCTGATGTTAAGAATCTTAGTCTGCTGGTTATTAGTTCTCAAATCATTCTGTGAAATTTTATCACAAAAGGCTGTAAACCTTGCATGGAAGGAAAAATGGCAAGACCCACTTTTAAACACCATACCAAGCGAACCAAAAATGTCCTAGAGGAAATCTCGGTTGACTTGATGGGACCAATCACTCTGGACTAATTGGGAGGATCAAAGTATATTCTTGTTGTTGTGGATAGCGCAACCCTTTTTGTTTGGACTTCTTTCTTTCATTCAAAGGACCAAGCACTTGAACACATGCAGAGAATCATACAACTTGCCGAGAACCAAGCAGAAAGGAATGTTAAAAGGATAATTAGCAATGGGGGCGGAGAGTTTGTGAATAGGAACTTTAAAGAATGGTGTGGCTTACAAGGAATTGAAGTTGTAGTTACCACTCCATACACCCCCAAAATAATGGGATTGCTGAAAGGATGAATTGGATGTTGATAGAGAAAGACAGAGTTCTAAGAATTGACTCGGGACTACCAAAGGAATGTTGGGCAGAGCTGGTATCAGCAGCCACCTACCTACAAAATTGGACAAATGAGATAAAAGGAAAAACCTCTTATGAACTATTTTTTGGACAATCACCCAACCTGAATCATGTAAAGCAAATTGGATCTATTGTTTTCTTGACTAACCTACCAAAGAAAGGAAAAATGGACCCTCGCAGTCAAGAGGGTGTCATGTCAGGATATGAAGAAAACTTTGGAGTATATCAAATATACTTACCTAAAGAAAAGAAGATGATTTGATCTTGAGATGTTTGCTTTAATGAAGACAAAATCCCGTTGATTAACAGCTTGGACACAAATGTAAACCCCAGTGAACCCTACTTAGACTCAATCCAACCCGTATTTGCAAATGGAAGCCCCGTCGAATGTCCAGAATGTACTACTGAGGAATCAACCACTCCTCTAAACTCTCCACCAACTTCAAGCCAACCTGTAGTAGTCGACAAAGGAGGACAAGATTTTGTGATTGAATCAAATCATTCAGTTGCGACCAATACAGGGGTGAAGAATAAGAAAACCACCAAAACCAAACCTGGATGGGATTGGATCCCTAGAGAAGTAGCACCAAAGAATATTAGTCGCAACATTTAAGAGAATTCAATTATAGAGGGACGACTCCGACATCAAGCACAGGTAGCAGAAGAATTAGAAGAAAATTTCACTTACTCACCCAATGATGTTATACATATTGCCCTCAGCGGTGTAGTTAAAGAAAAAAAGAATGGCCCAAATGATCTTAAAGCTTCTAAATGGACTCCAGAATGGAACCTATGGAAGAAAGCGGTATTTGAGGAATTTGACTCAATAATCAACAGAGGAGTATTTGAAATAACCAAGCAATCAGAGTTACCCAAAAATAAAAATCTGATAAATACTAGGTGGGTATTCACCAAGAAGTTTGACAAAAATGGTAATCTTAAACAATTCAAGGGACGATGTCTAGCTAGAGGATTCCGCCAGAAACAAGGAATAGATTATGAAGAGACGTTCTCTCCAACTGGACGACTATCTACACTAAGGTACTTATTCAATTATGCAGTACAAACCAACCAAAAAGTACGACAAGCCAACTTTGTAACAGCTTACCTGAATTCCGAGCTTAGTGAAGATGAAGCGGTCTACATTGAACTACCTGAAGGATTTGTGGAATGGATCCAAGAAACCAAACCGGAATTATACAACCTTGAAAGCTGTAGGAAACTTGTAGAAAAACCCAACAACTATATAATTAAATTAAGAAAATCAGTCTACAGCCTTAAACAAGCAGCACGAAGCTGGTATAATACACTCAAAGCATGGCTAATTCAAAAATCATTTTCAGTTAGTGTTAGGATGAGCTCAATGAATACATCTGTACGCGTCTGCAGAAGTTTGTGTGACATGTCTGTATCATCTGGGTTCTCTCACACCACGGGACGACCCAGGTGACCTCTTGTCTTACTTTGTCTCGACTCCTCTCTTTTTTCATCGTTGTTTGATTATCAGTGATTATCTTTTCATTATTTCTTTCTATCTTTTTCTTTTTATCTTTTTATCTTTCCTTTTTATGACCTTGCTCGCCTCTGCTCGCTCTATGAACCTGCTTTGACTCAAATCTATCTCCACTCGACTCTTGCACCCGATCTATCTCTTTGTGAACTATCTCATGCCTGGTAAGAGTATAATCCCCAAGAACCTCTTAGCACAATCTCTCTGACAACTCCATTGGATTTGTAGTCATCAATTGTCTACGTCTAAGCCCAATTATCTGCGTCTAAACTCTTCCCACTCTATAAACTCCCTACGCTGTCTGATCTCTGCCTCATTTGAAATAACTCAAAGCTGTTGGTTTTCTCATCTTTTCTTTTCTTTTGTTTCTCATTTCTTATATGATTTTTCAAAAGTCTAACCCGTTGTCCTCAGTCTGCTGGTTCTATGTTCTAAGAAATTTAGTTGAAATCTTATCACGGTTAAAAGCCAAAGGACGACTCTGCACCATCAACAATGAACAAACCAGCGGGAGCAAACAACTATTTCCATCAAGTCGCTCTCAAAGCTTCTGTTGATGCTATTCCCCCACTCAACGAGGATAACTACTCAATCTGGCGTGATAAAATGTTAATGTTATTCGACCTCAAGGATATCAAGGATCTCATGACCAAAGATGTAGGACAAATACCTATCAGACAAGACCGAGAAATCCAAGCAATCATCCTCTCCAAACTCGACACTACCACTCATGCTAATGTAGTTAATACCACAAACATCACGTCCTCCAAACTACTGTGGAACAAAATCACCCGTAGATTTGCCTCATCCAAGACTGCAAACAGAGCACAAATTTTCAATCAATTCCTTCACGCTCCATTTAATGAACTTGCTATAGAAGGCTTTATAACGGACATTCGAAAATCCCTTACTCGGATGGCGGATGTAGGAATAGATCTACCAAGTGATATAGTAGCCTATTTAATACTCTTCAAGTTTCCACCAACACTAGAAAATTTGAAACAACAAATTATGCACGGTGAGAAGTTTATAACCGTAGATGTTGTGTTTAACCACTTAACCCAATACAATAATGAGTGCAAAGCACAGATCAAGACAGGAAAATCTACCACCGATGTCTCACTGGTTACTTTCAAGAAAAAATCCGACAAAGAAGAAAGGAAGATCCAGATTAGATGTAAAGAAGGCTTCCACAATCCAAATGCCCCACACCCGGAATCTTCATGTTTTCATCTCCATCCCCAAATTGCTCCCGTATGGTGGGTCAAACAGCAAAATGAGTGGAAGAACAAGACAAAAAAGACGCCTACAATCAATTATCATGCTCTATTAAATCTTTGGATTAATGCAGATAATACACCTAATCTTCTCCTCGATTCTGGTGCAAATATACATATCTTTAACAATCTCAAGTATTTTTCCTCCATTGATCTACAGGACAAACCTGAAGAAATTAGAACTGGCAAGTTAGAAGCAAGTCTCAAAATACGAGGAACCGGTACTGTTTGGCTCGAGTGGAAAGATTCTGTCATTACACTCAAAGGATGTGTGTACATTCCAGAGATTGTCGTTAATTTGATTAGTCCCGGCCTTCTGGCGAAGAAGGGTTGTGGTCTCTCTCAAAAACAGGATCAATTTGTCATCACTCAAGGTAACAAAATGGTGCTTAGAGGTTTAATTCGAGATAACTTATTTGTAATAGAGAAGCCTCAAAGTACTGGAAATAACCTGTTGGTCAACATCTCTAATCAACCATCTACCGCCACGTTGACTCAATCTCAGTCGCTGTCTGATCTCCATAAAACATATGGACACGCATCAATATCAACACTCAAACCGATTCTCAAAGATCGCTTCTCGAAGGATGAATTGGACAAGTTCCAATGCGATGGCTGCGTAAGAAGCAAAATCACGCAAGCTCCATTCTCAAATACCTCGTCACCCTCTTCAAAACCTCTTGAACGAATTCATCTAGACCTGATCGGACAGATCACTCCTCAATCTAAAGCTGGACATAAATACGTCCTGACTCTCGTGGACAACTTTACGGGCTATCTGGCAGCTTTTCCCCTTCAATCCAAAGAAGAAACCCCCGGTGTCATTATCCAGATTCTAGAAACAGAGTTCAAACGACTGAATTATTATCCCTCCAAAATATTTTCAGACAAAGGAACAGAGTTCACAAACACCACCCTGAAAGATTTCGCCAAGAACAAACACATCAAACTCCTAACATCAGAACCATACCATTCTCAGCATAACGGTTGAGCCGAGCGAGCCAACCAAACAATCATTGAATCAGCCCGTGCAACGTTCTCCTCGTCTTGATTGAATAAATGTTATTGGCATATTGTGGTTTGAAGCTGTTGCTTCATGCTCAACCAGGTCCCTAGGGAAGGTAATGGCCAATCCCCTTGGGAACTTATGTTCAGCAAGAAGCTCCCTACTAATTATCTCAAACCTGTAGGATCATCTGTCATCTACTTAGAAAATAAGCTCCAAAAAGGAAGAAAGTTCGACGAGAAAGGACTAGAAGGAATTTTAGTTGGGTTCAATCCAGTTTTTGATTCTTATTTGATCCTCAACTCATCCGGTGCTATTGTGGAAACTAAACATGTACAGTTCCTCAAGAATCCGCTTCACGACTTTCCTCTCCTGGAATCGCCTGGGATTGATCTTTTCACCCAACCTAACTTAGAGTCTAAAGAACCCATCTTCTCATCATTTGAAAAGAAATATAACTTCCGAGAACCCCACAAAAATCTCTCCAAATCTGACTCAGACCAAGACAACTCCATATCAATAGACTCTCCATCTTCAGACCACTCTCCTCTGCCGTCGCCAGTTTGTGATCCCCCTATTCAAACTATCGCTCAACCTGATCCTCCTATCCAAGCCATCTCTCAACAACCCAGAAGGGAGGTGAGGAAACCCCAACAATATGGTTTCCACCACTATTATGAGCCCCCTTTTTACAAGGCTGCTCAAAAGTGCTCTGAATGGCTGAAATGGAAGATAGCCTCTGAAGATGAATTAAACTCTATAGAATTACAAGATGTCTGGGAGGAGTATTATGGCACTCCCGACAATATATTAAATACGACATGGGTCTTTAAAGTGAAAGAAAACTGCCACGGAGATCCTGTTAAATACAAAGCTCGACTTTGTGTTCAAGGTTTCAATCAAGTCCTTGGAATTGATTATAACGAGACTTGGGCACCAACTGGAAATCTTGGTTCACTTTGCGTCGCTCTTATCTACAGCCTGAAGAATAAGATGAAACTAACTCAATTCAACGTAAAGGGCGCATTTCTTCATGCTCCCATAGACAAGACTGTTATCATAAGAACTCCGGAAGGATTGACCAGGAAATTGCCCTATCTAAAACTTAAGAAATCACTCTACGGGTTGAAACAATCGCCCAAAAATTGGTATGAAACTTTAACCTTGTGGATCAAGACTCAGGGATATCACAAATTGACCAGTGATCCATGCTTATATCTAAACTCCAAGACGGGTGAAGTTCTTTTCTTTCACGTGGATGATCTCATCCAAGTAGGTAACTCTAACCACTTTGAGATCAGTTTTCTCAAACAATTTAAAAACTCTTCCTGCCATCCCCCAAACAACATTCTCAGGATGCTCATGGAGATTGAAAATGATAGGATTCTCCTGAGTCAACCCAACCACATCAAAAAGGGTCTGGAAGAACTTGGCCTTACTTTGTGCAAAGATGCTCATACCCCACTGACGCAGAATTTAAACCTTGAACCTGCCTCCGATCCCGATCACCCCGAATTTTGCCGACTTAATATTAATTAAAGATCAGCAATTGGCCTTCTCAACCACTTGGCCCACTACTCTTGACCGGATATTTCCTACTCTGTGTCTAGTCTGGCCAGATTTAATACAAAACCCGGCATGACTCACTGGAGGGAAGTCAAAAAGGTATGGAAATATTTAAGAACCACTAAAAATCTCAAACTCGTAATCAAATATGAACCAGGCCAAGAGATGCTCTCCAGCTTCAGCAATGCGACTTGGGGAGATGATCCGACCTTTCGTAAATCCCAAACTGGATACATTGTTCTTCACTACGGTAGTCCAGTCATCTGGAACTCCACTCGACAAAGAAACATCACCTACTTGTCTACCAAATCAGAATTGAATGCATTACTCGATTGCTACCTTGAAGTTAAATGGATTAAACATCTCATCAGTGAGATTCATCAAGTTTCAGAACCCAAGCCTACTCTACACATAGATAACAAAGGATTGGACAATAAGATCAAGCGGTTTGGCTCACATTCAAAGTCTAGACACATAGATATTAAAACCAAAGGTTTACGTGAAGATTATGGAAACAATGAGTTCAACCTAGTTCTAATTCAAAGTCATGCCATGAACGCAGATTCCCTCACAAAATTTTCCTCATCAACTTCCCTGAAACTTCTCCAAAATACAATCTACAACAAGACACATCAATGAACTTCAGGATTACACTCTCACCAGTCACCGGGAGTGTTAGGATGAGCTCAATGAATACATCTGTACGTGTCCGCGGAAGTTCGTGTGACATGTCTGTATCATCTGGGTTCTCTCACACCACGGGACGACCCGGGTGACCTCTTGTCTTACTTTGTCTTGACTCCTCTCTTTCTTCATCGTCGTTTGATTATCATTGATTATCTTTTCATTATTTCTTTCTATCTTTTTCTTTTTATCTTTTTATCTTTCCTTTTTATGACCTTGCTCGCCTCTGCTCGCTCTATGAACCTGCTTTGACTCAAATCTATCTCCACTCGACTCTAGCACCCGATCTATCTCTTCATGAGCTATCTCATGCCTGGTAAGAGTATAATCCCCAAGAACCTCTTAGCACGATCTCTCTGACAACTCCATTGGATTTGTAGTCATCAATTGTCTACGTCTAAGCCCAATTATCTGCGTCTAAACTCTTCCCACTCTATAAACTCCCTACGCTGTCTGATCTCTGCCTCATTTGAAATAACTCGAAGCTGTTGGTTTTCTCATCTTTTCTTTTCTTTTGTTTCTCATTTCTTATATGATTTGTCAAAAGTCTAACCCGTTGTCCTCAGTCTGCTGGTTCTATGTTCTAAGAAATTTAGTTGAAATCTTATCAGTTAGCAACGCGGACCCTTGTCTATTCATCAAATCAGATACTATACTATTTGTATTGGTAGACAATATTATCTTAGTTGGTGATGGGGCAGAAAGGACCATCAAAGAGATGAACAACAAATTCAAGATAAAGGATTTTGGATTAGCCAGCCATGTATTAGGAATAAAGATCACTCAGAACCTAGATTCCGTCAACTTGAGTCAAGAACACTATGTCAATGAACTACTAGAATATTATAACATGGAAGAATGCAAACCATCCATGACACCTACCCAGAGTAACCTCAAACTTGAAAACTCAACCAATCAAGAAAATGAAGAGTTTATCAACACTGGTCTTGATTATAGATCAGCAATAGGGTCCCTGAATTACCTATCTCAATGCACTCGACCGGACTTAGCATTCATAGTTGGAAACTTATCTCAATTCTTAGAAAAGCCAAGCATGTCCCACTGGGAAGCCTGCAAACAAGTTCTACAATATGTGAAAGGAACTAAAAATATGGGTATAACGTACCAAAAGGTTGAAGAATATCTTCCAATAGGCTACTCAGACTCCAGTTATGCAGAAGAAATTGGAAAAAAGTCTTGTTCTGGGTATGTTTTTATCTCAGGTAATGCCACTATCAGCTGGCGTAGCAAGCGTCTTGGAGCAGTAAGTGTTTAATCGACAGAGGCGGAATTTCGAGCCCTCTTAGCAACTTTCCAAGAAGCCAAATGGCTCAAATTATTACACTCCGAAGTCAACAGAAGTGATCCCGAAACACTTCTAATCTACAGCAACAATGAGGGGGCGATCAAGCGGTCCAAGAACCCTGTATACCACTCAAGAACGAAGCACATTGAAGTGCACTACAATTTTGTAAAAGATGTTGTCAAGAATAAAGAAGTAGAACTCCAATACCTAAGGAAGGCAGATATGATAGCTGAATGTATGATTAAACCACTTGATCGCGTCAAAAACACAAAATTCCAACAAGAAATGGGAATCATTGAAATCATACCAGCCCAAGCAAACATAGCAGCATCAGACCACGAATCGAGGGGGCGTGTTGGAATAGCGATTTGAGA
Source organism: Puccinia polysora (assembly GCA_025617555.3). NCBI lineage: Eukaryota > Fungi > Basidiomycota > Pucciniomycetes > Pucciniales > Pucciniaceae > Puccinia > Puccinia polysora. Next base: position 48,658,886 of record CM062625.1, on the reverse strand, counting down.
AATGTCAGTAGACATTTGAGAACCATTAAAAAGAGATAAAAAAACAGAATGGAAGAGAGAAAAGCACTCACCAGTAAAAGCACCTATAGAGCGCAAAAGATTGCCTTCTCCTACACTGTGCTTTTCTCCTTGGAAGCAACAAAAGCACACTTGCCTTGGAAAGAAACTGTGCCGTACCAAGCTATACTACGAAGATTGCTCATGGAGCATCTTCTACAGACCCAGACCGGTCTATAAATAGACCGTGTTTTTTGTACCTAGTTTTCGCATTGTATCATCATCTTATTGTACCCGTGTATATAGCCTTTTTATTATCATTGTTTATTTTGTCATTGTAATCCAAGCCGATTACACCAACACTTCTTGCGCACCAGACCCCACATCCCCCCAATAACTTTGTCATTGGCCGGTTGAGGTACAAGGGTCCTGGTTTCTCTTAACAGATGGGAGTTGTTCTCCTCCTTCATTGATTCAATCCAAAGAGGCCTCTTGTGCTTGTCAAACATAGCCTGCTCCACTGACACCAACTTGTTAATCATGGCCTCTTTGTCGTTGGTATTGGGGTCCCAATGTCCATGGCAAGAGCTCAAGTCAGGTAAGACCGCATTGGGGTTGATGTTGGAAGACATATCCCTTGGTGCCTTCTTGTAGTAGGGTACGTAAGCGTAGCCCTTCTTTGCACAACCTGGTGGAGGGCCGCTGTCCCCAATTGTTGGAGGGACGGTCTCACATGCATGCGCAGGGGACTGATCATTGGTTGACGAGGGGATTAGACACGGTGTTGGGTTGTTCAAGTCAGGCCAACCGGAGTCATTAGGGTTTGGGAAGTCATTGGATCAAAGGTGTCTGTCGTGATCACCCGAGACCATGGGAATTGATACCACCGCAGACAAGGACTGAGAAAAGTTGGTACTGGGAGCAGGCAGGCTCTGAGGAAGCGCGGAGGGGGGCTTTTTCAGCAACAGTGAAGAGTTGTAGTGAAAGAACAATCTTGTTGGCGTAAAATCCCTGCTTACTGTAACTTGGCGCTTGGATGGATTGATAAATCTGCCCGCGTCTGAGTATGGTTCATAACCCAGAAACAGAAGAGGCTTTGACCAAATTTCCAGCTTGGACCGGTGAGGAGAGTGCACATGTACCTTCAGACCAAATGGTATCAAACTCAGCAGGTCCCATACGGGTTCTATTGTCAAATTGACATTGAGCAGGGTGCTAACTGGAGACTTCCACAAGAGAGCTTAGGATGGCAGGATATTGATCAACATTGACAAGTATCTTGCTGCCTCATCCCAATAACTGATGGGTACCGCAAATTGCACCAGTATGCAACACATCTTGGTTAGAATTGTTTGATTGAAATGTTCTGCCAGCCCATTTGTTTGTGGAGAGTGCGCGGGACACTTTTCCAGTACAATGCCTTGCAAGCCAAGGAAGTCGCATAGTTTGGACAACACAAACTCACCTCCGCCATCACAGTGGAGAAAGGCTGGAGTGATGTTGAGTTGGTTCTTAATCTCGTGGACATAACCAATTATCTTTTTGGGAACTTCAGACTTGTGTTTCACCACATATATCCAATTGAACATTGAAAATTTGTCTATTATTGCCAGTATGTAAGAGGCGGACTGCTTGCACAGAGGAGTTATCTGGAGCACGTTGAGATGAAGTCTATCGAAGGGTTTTGTCAATGTTGGGAGTGGGTTAGAGTGAGGCCTTTGCTTCATTTTGCATTTGATACATATCTTGCAGGATAGGGAGGAGGGGAACTGTTTGGGTTGGATGTTATGGAGAGATAGGAATTTTTCAGATAAACATTGGATGGATGGCCAAGGATAACATGGCAGTCTTTATTGGTGTCTGTGACCCCGGCCATATTGATTTTGTTTTCTGGGTTGTGATAGGATATATAGAGGTTTCCTATTGGAGGGAACCAATAGACTATGCTATTTGCAAGCTTGACCAGGATCATGCAATGTTTGTGAACCACCTTCAGTCCGTGGTCTTCAAGCTGGGAGGCTGATATCAAGTTTCTAGGTCCCTCAGGTGCGTAGAATACCGGGTAGATGATCATAAAGTAATTGGTTTGGATTACAATGATAGAATAAAAGATGATAATAGGTGCCCTATATACACGGGTATGATAAGATGATGATACAATGCTAAAACTAGGTACAACAAACACGGTCTATTTATAGACCGTTCTGAGTCTTTAGAAGATGCTCCCTGAGCAATCTTCGTAGTATAGCTTGGTACGGCACAGTTTCTTTCCAAGGCAAGTGTGCTTATGTCGCTTCCAAGGAGAAAAGCACAGTGTAGGAGAAGGCAATCTTTTGCGCTCTATAGGTGCTTTTACTGGTGAGTGCTTTTCTCTCTTCCATTCTGTTTTGTTATCTCTTTTTAATGGTTCTTGAATTTCTACTGACATTTCTCAAATCGCTATTCCAACACGCCCCCTCGATTTGTGGTCTGATGCTGCTATGTTTTCTTGGGCTGATATGATTTCAATGATTCCCATTTCTTGTCGGAATTTTGTGTTTTTGACGCGATCAAGTGGTTTAGTCATACAGTCAGCTATCATATCTGCCGTCCTTAGGTATTGGAGTTCTACTTCTTTATTCTCAACAACATCTTTTACAAAATTGTAGTGCACGTCAATGTGCTTCGTTCTTGAGTGGTATACAGGGTTCTTGGACCGCTTGATCTCCCACTCATTGTTGCTGTAGATTAGAAGTGTTTAGGGATCACTTCTGTTGACTTCGGAGTGTAATAATTTGAGCCATTTGGCTTCTTGGAAAGTTGCTAAGAGGGCTCAAAATTCTGCCTCTGTTGATGAAACACTTACTGCTCCAAGACGCTTGCTACGCCAGCTGATAGTGGCATTACCTGAGATAAAAACATACCCAGAACAAGACTTTTGTCCGATTTCTTCTGCATAACTGGAGTCTGAGTAGCCTATTGGAAGATAGTCTTCAACCTTTTGGTACGTTATACCCATATTTGTAGTTCCTTTCAGATATTGTAGAACTTGTTTGCAGGCTTCCCAATGGGACATGCTTGGCTTTTCTAAGAATTGAGATAAGGTTCCAACTATGAATGCTAAGTCCGGTTGAGTGCATTGAGATAGGTAATTCAGGGACCCTATTGCTGATCTATAATCAAGACCAGTGTTGATAAACTCTTCATGTTCTTGATTGGTTGAGTTTTCAAGTTTGAGGTTACTCTGGGTGGGTGTCATGGATGGTTTGCATTCTTCCATGTTATAATCTTCTAGTAGTTCATTGAAATAGTGTTCTTGACTCAAGTTGATGGAATCTAGGTTCTGAGTGATCTTTATTCCTAATACATGGCTGGCTAATCCTAAATCCTTTATCTTGAATTTGTTGTTCATCTTTTGGTGGTCCTTTCTGCCCCATCACCAACTAAGATAATATTGTCTACCCATACGAATAGTATAGTAACTGATTTGATGAATAGACAAGGGTCCGCGTTGCTAACTGAAAATGATTTTTGAATTAGCCATGCTTTGAGTGTATTATACCAGCTTCGTGCTGCTTGTTTAAGGCCGTAGAGTGATTTTCTTAATTTAATTATATAGTTGTTGGGTTTTTCTACAAGTTTCCTACAGCTTTCAAGGTTGTGTAATTCCGGTTTGGTTTCTTGGATCCATTCCACAAATCCTTCAGGTAGTTCAATGTAGACCGCTTCATCTTCACTAAGCTCGGAATTCAGGTAAGCTGTTACAAAGTTGGCTTGTCGTACTTTTTGGTTGGTTTGTACTGCATAATTGAATAAGTACCTTAGTGTAGATAGTTGTCCAGTTGGAGAGAACGTCTCTTCATAATCTATTCCTTGTTTCTGGCGGAATCCTCTAGCTACACATCGTCCCTTGAATTGTTTAAGATTACCATTTTTGTCAAACTTCTTGGTGAATACCCACCTAGTATTTATCAGAGTTTTATTTTTGGGTAACTCTGATTGCTTGGTTATTTCAAATACTCCTCTGTCGATTATTGAGTCAAATTCCTCAAATAACGCTTTCTTCCATTGGTTCCATTCTGGAGTCTGTTTAGCAGCTTTAAGATCATTTGGGCCATTCTTGTTTTCTTTAACTACACCGCTGAGGGCAATATGTATAACATCATTGGGTGAGTAAGTGAAATTTTCTTCTAATTCTTCTGCTACCTGTGCTTGATGTCGGAGTTGTCCCTCTAAAATTGAATTCTCTTAAATGTTGCGACTAATATTCTTTGGTGCTACTTCTCTAGGGATCCAATCCCATCCAGGTTTGGTTTTGGTGGTTTTCTTATTCTTCACCCCCGTATTGGTCGCAACTGAATGATTTGATTCAATCACACAATCTTGTCCTCCTTTGTCGACTACTACAGGTTGGCTTGAAGTTGGTGGAGAGTTTAGAGGAGTGGTTGATTCCTCAGTAGTACATTCTGGACAGTCGATGGGGCTTCCATTTGCAAATACGGGTTGGACTGGTTCTAAGTAGGGTTCACTGGGGTTTACATTTGTGTCCGAGCTGTTAATCAACGGGATTTTGTCTTCATTCAAGCGAACATCTCGAGATCGAATCATCTTCTTTTCTTTAGGTAAGTATATTTGATATACTCCAAAGTTTTCTTCATATCTTACCATGAAACCCTCTCGACTACGAGGGTACATTTTTCCTTTCTTTGGTAGGTTTGTCAAGAAAACAAGAGATCCGATTTGCTTGACATGATTCAAGTTGGGTGAACGCCCAAAAAATAGCTTGTAAGACGTTTTTCCTCTGATCTCATTTGTCCGATTCCGTAGGTAGGTAGCTGCTGATACCAGTTCTTCCCAACATTCTTTTGGTAACCCCAAGTCTAGTCTTAGAAATCTAGCCTTCTCTATCAATTTCTGATTAATTCTTTTGGCAATACCATTGTGTTGGGGGGTATACGGAGTGGTAACAATAGTCTCTATTCCTCGTGAGTTACACCATTCTTTAAAGTTTCTATTCACAAATTCACCACCCCCGTCGCTGATTATTCTCTTGACATTTCTCTTGGCTTGGTTTTTGGCAAGCTGTATGATTGTTTGAATATTTTCAAGTGCTTGATCCTTTGAGGATAAAAAGGAAGTCCAAACAAACCGTGTTGCACTGTCAACCATAACAAGGATGTACTTAGATCCTCCTAACGAGTCTGGGGTGATTGGTCCCATCAAGTCTATCAAGATTTCCTCCAAAACGTTATTGGTCCGCTCAATCCAATGCTTGAAGGTTGGTCTGGCCATTTTCCCTTCCATACACACTTTACAACCACCCAATCTCCCCCCATGCCCTAATTGCTCATGTTCAGTTACTTGGGCAATTGGGCATCTTGTTTATTCTAAAAAAAGTAATTTGTTAACAATATTTCCACAAAAAACAACATCATTTCCCTTTTTGACGCTGAATTTCTTGTTGCATTGATTGACAAGTTGTCCACCACTTTTCCAAATCTTGACTAAGGATAGGAGGTTGTATGTGATTGCTGGTACGTATAAGGCCCCTTTGAATTTCACCTTCCCTCCATTGAGAGTAAGTTTGACGTCTCCTTTCCCTTTGATTTCAATTCCTTTGCCCGCATCACCAATTATGAACAATCCAGTTGCCTCTTCAAAATTCTTGAACACCTCTCTTTCAGAGAACATGTGTTCCAAAGCACCTGAGTCAATCAAGATTGATTTACTTGTTTGGTTACTAGTGAGTGCAATTGCATCCTGAAATGTTGCTAAAAATGCAATGGATTTAGCTGACATGGCACTATGCGGTTTATATTCCATTTTTTGTTGTAAATTTTGCCTCTTCTTTAGTCAACAATCCTTTTTCATGTGACCAGGTTTCCCACAGTTGTGGCAATTGAACTTTAACTTTCCTTCTGCTTGCATTGCAACTTCTTCTTTAATTTGTGATGAGCCATTCCCAAACATTGATTTATCATTTTTGACACTCGTGATTATTTCTTTGATTGTTGGGTAGTGATTTCCCCAAGTTAGTACTTGAATTAACAACTCGTACTTACTTGGCAGCGTCCGGATTGCAATCCTAGATACAATTGCATTTTTGACTGAGGTACCGGTAAGCTCCATCTTCCTAGTTGTGGCTCTTAAATCTCTGATCCACTGATCATGAATTTTGAATTTTGTTGAGTATCCCTTCCCCGTTCACCACCCTCTGCGCCTCAGTGCGCGGGTGCTCTCTGAGTCCACAACGGGGACCCTGACAACATAGCTCTATTCATGACTCTCATGACACGGTGTCTATCTTCTCCAAGGAATCTCTAGCTCCATATATTTCTAATCATCTCTGTCCTCAACCGTCTTACTCGTCTACAGTCTACCTTTCTATTTTCTTTTTTGTTCTTATTTCATTTTCTCTTCTTCTTTCATTTCTTTTGCTTCCATCCGCTCGACTACCAACCACGTACCAAACCAATCCAGTTGCCTCTCAAATCTCTGACTGGTAAGATGCCCAATTCTCCAATAAAGCTATCAAACCCGGTCTGACCATTCATCAAATCTAGCGGCTATTTCTGTCTTTGCCCAAATAACATCACTCTTGTCTTTTCAACCTGTCCTCACGTTCTAACATCACTCTCATCTTGTCAACCTGTCCTCACGTTCTTAAAATCTCACTACTCAAAACTGTCTCTTTGTCTATCCTGATGAATCTACGCTGTAGGGCTCTACTTTTTTTATATTTCCATTTCTTCTCTTATCTCTAAAGTTCTCCTCTGATTTTTCTTGTTTATTCTCATAGCCTCAGCTGGTTTTAGTTCTCAAGAAATCCAATAGAATCTTATTAAATTTCAACTCCAAAAATTGATCTAGAGCTTGTGAGATTTTAAAGCTGGTGCTTGAGATGAAGGGATCAAAGGATGATGATGAGCTCCAGGTGGAAGGGTCAGAGAGATGATAGGGAGATGTCTTGTATTGCCAAGAGGAGAGCGGATCCAAGGAGTCAAGAGGGGAGCACTCCGGTTAGTGTAAGGTAAAAATGGATGGATGTTCATTCACTTGAGGTTCAGCTGGCTTCAGTAGACTAAGTACAAAAGAGGCTGACAAGTGGTTGAACAAATAACTGGAAATGAATAAGAAATATTCAATACTGGGCCATCAGAGACCGCATAAAGTGAAGGACTACAAGACAGGTTGCACTCAAGATTCAGGCAACACTAACAGTAGACAAAAATTCTAACACACCCCCTTGACTGAAGCTTGAGGGAGGTTAAACACAAAAATAATGAGGTGGGAACTTCAGGACTCTTGCATGTCTATTAAATCCAACATTAAAACATAGAATGGAGAGATTTTTGAACTCTGCAATAAGGGTGTATTCCATTAGAGAGGAAGGAAAATTTGTGATTTTTGAACTACAGTTGAACTACAAAGGAGTCTATTACATCAACAAGTAACAAAAATGTTCCAATCATAATTTTTGAACCACGGTCTGATAGTAACAGCAATTGCTGATAGGATTAGCTCACAAGGGAGCAATAATCATGGAAGACTTTAATAGGTAGCTACCGGACCAAAAATAGATGATTTGAGACAGTCGCGGCGAAGAGGTGACAAAATAAGTTGGTGGTTGACCGAGCAAGCGCAAGGTCGATAAGGATGATTGAGCGAAGATGGTGAAGCTGTTGCTCGATTGTTTAGGAGATGGAGAAGGACCGACTGAGCTGGGAAACGAAGGCAAAGAGAACGAGGTCCATGACAGGAGAGATCACCAACCGATGAGGAAGCAAGCTGGGAAACCAAGGCGAAGAGAACGAGGTCCACGACAGGAGAGATCACCGGCCAATGAGGAAGCTGAGATGATGAACCAAGGTTGTTGAATGAATGCAACAACTTAAGTAGCAAACAGATGGACGGGTGCGAGTTTGATAATCAATGAGATTGAATGGATGATAATGGAAGGAGGATGAGTTTGAGCCAGAAAGTGAAGAGATTGATCAACCGAGTGTAACGCAACCAGGCAATGATGGTGTGAGGGCGCCCAATTGAGTGAGTAAGGTGAATTGGAGGAACTAGAAGGTGTAAAAGTGAGCTTTGTCCTTCTTGTTTGAATTGGGAAGAGACATTGATTTGGGAGCCTTCTCCGGGTATTTCACCCAACAGTTCTTGGCAGGGTGTCCAGGATTGTTGCAGTGAGGACAGTTGGTTGATTTTGAATAGAAGGCATGGTTGATGTCTCTGGGGGAGTTGTCAATGGGATTGATTTTAGCTTGGGCCTCATCTTTCTCTAATCGCTTGAGAATGTAATTGATAGTCTTGTTTTTGCATGCATTGGATTTCTGCAAGTAGTTGAATTCCGAGGGCAGTTTGGATAAGGTGAGGATGATCATCAGTTCTTCTTCTAACTTTAACCCCACAAGTTTCATCTTTTGAGTCGAGGCTTGGATTCTTGAGACAAAGTCAACAATGTTATTTTCAAATTTGATCTCGTTGAATTGAGTAAAGGCAAGATTTTTATTAATGAAGTCGTCGGGCATGTATCAAGACTTGAGTAGATCCCAAAGGGCTATGCTGTTGCGTTTGTCAGAAGAGGGAAAGGAACCAGCAACATAAGACAAGTTGTCCTCATTGAGATGGTCAAGGATAAGATTGTAAGCTTTCAATTTAATTTATCAAATAATTTAGCATTATCTTTATCTTTGTTATTGGAGGGCCGGACTACTTCTTTGAGGATGATCTCGAGAGCTTTGATGGAATCTAATTTCCCTTCCATAGCAATAGACCAGGTGTAATAGTTGTCAATGGTCAAGAGTAGTTTCTGGTTGACAGTGACAGAAGACATTGGATGGATCAGAGGGGAGTCTTTGGCTTTTAACCATGTGAGATTTTAAAGCTGGTGCTTGGGATGAAGGGATCAAAGGATGATGATGAGCTCCGGGTGGAAGGGTCAGAGAGATGATAGGGAGATGTCTTGTGTCGCCAAGAGGAGAGCATATCCAAGGAGTCAAGAGGGGAGCACTCCGGTTAGTGTAAGGTAAAAATGGATGGATGTTCATTCACTTGAGGTTCAGCTGGCTTAAGTAGACTAAGTACAAAAGAGGCTGAAAAGTGGTTGAACAAATAACTGGAAATGAATCAGAAATATTCAATACTGGGCCATCAGAGACCGCATAAGGTGAAGGACTACAAGACAGGTTGCACTCAAGATTCAGGCAACACTAACAGTAGACAAAAATTCTAACAGAGCTATCCCTTGGGCTTGAATGCCCGTTCCGACGAATCTTTCCTTTAAGATATTCCAGAGGGCCCGTCCATCACCTCTCTCGTTCATGGTTATCTTATTTCCAACAAAAGCAACAATACTTTCATCAAGACAACGCATGAGGAGGCAGTACGACTTTTCCTTCTTCTCCTTGGTTACCACGTTATCTACTCCAATAACTTAATTCCAACAACCAAGTTGGCGGAGTTTGGCTTCCATGAGAGTGACCCAAGTCACATAGTTGTTCTCGTTGAGAACAACTTGTCTACCGTTGGATCAATCCATTTCAAGGTGAGCGATTTTGATTTCAGGTTCTTAGTTTGGTTGTGAGTGGTACTGATAATGTGATAAAGTAATTGGTTTGGATTACAATGATAGAATAAAAGATGATAATAGGTGCGCTATATACACAAATAGGATGAGATGATGATACAATACAAAAACTAGGTACAACAAACACGGTCTATTTATAGACTGGTCTGAGTCTGTCAAAGATGCTCCCTGAGCGATCTTCGTAGTATAGCTTGGTACGGCACAGTTGCTTTCCAAGGCAAGTGTGCTTATGTCTCTTCCAAGGAGAAAAGAACGGTGTAGGAGAAGGCAATCTTTTGCGCTCTATAGGTGCTTTTACTGGTGAGTGCTTTTCTGTCTTTCATTCTGTTTTGTTATCTCTTTTTAATGGTTCTGAAATGTCTACTGACATTTCTCAAATCACTATTCCAACAGATGACAGTGCCTCCTATTTCAAGCTTTCCCACATGAGTGATTTTTATGCTACCACTGTAAGTGTTGAGGTGTTTATGTATGGGTCAGGGGTCTTGCAGAAGGGAGAGGTTGCATACCCTTGATCTGGAGGCCCCCAAGTCGTAGAGAAATTCTTGCAATGTTTTGTTGCAATTGTTGATGCTGTATAGGTTTTTGTCCTGAACAAGAAAGCCACAATTCTCTGGATCTTCATCCACGTTGGAGACTAAATCAGCACATTTTTCCTGCTCTTCTGGATTGCTCTCCTAGCTGTCATTGTCCACTTTGTTGATTGAGTGAGCAGTTTTTAATTGCTCCAGTTCTTGGTCCAAAGATTTGATTTGCATGGCAAGCTGCTTTTGGTCTTGAGATTGAGGAGTTTTCCTGGTTTGAATGGCAGATCTTGGCTTAAATTGTTGTTTGCCCTTGTCTTGAGAAGATTTCTTATTAGGAAGATGTTGAGGAACTGGGAAAGGTTTGGAGGCAAATTATGATGACTCGGTTGAGTTAGATACCCTTCTTGAGTCTTCCAGAAGAACTTGGTTGGATACCGTTTCCAGACTGAAAGGTTGTAAGTTGTATAGCGTTGAGATCAGGCTTGACATGATTTCTTCAAGACAAAGACTCTTGATGAATAAGATAGCCGCCAGTCCCAAAAGGACGTTCATTATCCTGTTCTCCGGGGGTTGACCTTCTATCATCTCTGTAAGATTGACGTGGGCGTCCTTGAACGCTGATGTATGCTTGAAAAGACTTCTACCCTGTTTGTAAGTTATGTTTACTAATAAAATGAGGGCATCACCCACAACAATTAAAAACTTCTCACCGCATTCCAGTGCCAAGGCTTTATAGGCTCTTGAGAAATTTGACTTGCTTGCTTTGATGCACAATTGGAGATCCTTATCCACCAACATCCTGAGTAGGCTTAATGCAAGAGCATTTTTACGGCCGTATGTTTTCAAGGTGAGGTTTTCCTTTATCCAATCTTTGCTCAGGATTTCCTCGTGGCCTTTACCTACAATGATGTCCTCAAAGGCGGTTTTCCAGTTGTGCCAGTTATTGCATTTGAGCTTGATAATCTTAGTTTTGGTGGAGTAGTTGTTGTCGGATTCCTCGGAGGTTGGAATATTTATTGGGTGCCCTCCAGAGTTTGCCATTTCCTTGAACCTGTTTATACTGGATGATATCTACTCAAGGGTTGTAAGTGCTGAGAGTTGACTCATGCTACCATGAGAAAATTTCACAAGAATCTTTATTTCAGCACTTAGTATAACCCTTGTAGTAGTATATACTGCAGTAGATGGTTGGCTAGTAGGCTCAGTCAAGGATCACAGTCAGGAGTATTTGCAAAACTAACCAATCAGTCTCCTCTGAGATTAGTCCTAGCTCCTCCTGGTGGTTGCACTCGACTATGAGGGGTTTAGGCCAGGTCTTGAGGTTTGGTGGGGACGGCTAGATGTATAGAGCTTGAAAATAGGAAGGAAAGACAAGGGAGAGAGAGAGCCAAGACCAGAGAGGGCTTTCTGATGAGCCACAGACAATGGTTTCCTCCTGCCGCAACCGGTGTCATTGCGCTGGGTTGGGAGATGTTTGCGCGTGCTTGAGGTTACCAAGTGGTCTGCGCTTCTGCAGTGGGTTTCAAACTCAACCTTGAGGAATCTCTACTTGACAAAAACAAAAATGACTAATCTGATATCCAGTTATCCCCAAAACTATGGTACTTCTTGAAAATATAAACACCTCATTGTGCCTGTACAGGGCGGTGCAAATTGAGACGCAAGGGGATGAGACAAATGGGATCACAAATTGAGGATTAAAGAAGAAAGGACATGCGGGAAGAACCCAGTTAGTCCGCCATTGCATGACAAGGAGATCAAGAAACAATTCTCCAGACTAAAGAGATCCTGAAATGCAAGACGTTTTGGGCCAGGTGAAGAGGTGATTAGTCCTCTTGTACAAGACAACAACAGGAGTGAGAGTAGTACCTTGAGGGAAAATGGCAAAATACCATGAGCAACAGGTAGAACAGTTGAAGTTGGATGTGACATCAATGGTTCATTATTTCAGCACACCTTTTGGGCCAGGTGAAGAGGAAATTAGTATTCTTGTACAAGACAATGACAGGAGTGAGATTAGTACCTGGCAAAGAGCACAGGGAAGGAAGAATCAAAGGAAAGGTGTGAGCAATGAGTATGAAATGAGAGAGACAAGAAATAGGGAGAGAGTAGTGGCAGACCTGGAGGACAAATGGCACAATACAATGAGCAACAGGGAAAACAGTTGAAGTTGGATGTGATGATAGAGATTACAACGGGGTGAGAGCACCGGAATAATAACTATCTACAACTAGGTTTCTATCTCAATCTCCAACTCTGATTATCATTAGTTTCCCCTTGCTCCAGCCACAATCCCAGGAGCATTTCAACACAGAAAAGAGGAAAGGAATCCAAAAATGAAATAAAAGGGCCAACCTGATTGTGCCTGTACGGCGCAATGGGAATTGATGAGAAATTTATGACAAGTCTGGATTTCAACCCTTATTTATAACTCTTAGAGTAGTATATGCTAGTGACAAGACACAGGATGAACCAAAAACAGGTGTAACAGTTCCAAACATGAGGACAGAATGGCCGTTGGGTGAGACATAAATAAGGAAGGGAACATATTTGATTTACCCGCTGTAATATTTTGAGATCAGATTTTTATTGCAGCACGTTTGAGTCTTTATCAGAGAGCACAGAATTGCAGTAACAGTAAATAGTAGACAACTAGGGACAGTATGAGATTAAGCAAGTTGATGTGCAAACCAAAGTAGATAAAGGTATTGTAGAAAGAAATAAAAAGAAAGACACGGTCATTAACCTATTATTGGCCAAGCTAGAGTATTAACAGATGTTGATTTTCAGACTGGGGCGTTTTTAAAGAGAGGCTTTCACCTGGGCTTCTTTGTGCTCCTCCTGGATATTAAAATGGTCTTGGGTTTGCAAGGAAATGGCTTGGCTGGACAGCGGCTTGAGCTACGACTTGAGCTTTGGCTGGATGAAAGGAAAGAAGGGAAGGAAAATTGAGGACGGGGAGTGAGGACAGAGGATGGAGAGGGAAGACAATTGAGGGGAACGCCTGAGGGACTAAGGTGTTCCACAGCATGAATCTGTCCGGCTGTTTTAAGCGGTGAGGCCGGGGTAAGAATAGATTTTTAGTCGCACGTCATGTGGAATCCGGGCAGTAAATACTATCAGTTTTGAGAAAACTGTCCTGTTTTTTCATGATTCTTGTCCAAATTTTCAGAGTTTCTGTCCTATGTTTTTTTTTAATTTGTCCTGTTGTTTCAAGTTATTTTCCTGTAATAAATGTTTATGTCCTAATTTTAAATATTTATTCCCTGCAATAAAAAGAAAATGTCCTAGCCATAAAAATGGCTGTCCGGTCTTACAGGGTTTTGGTCATGAATTTTCAGGTTTTCTGTCTGCCTGTTAATTTTGGAGGACAAGATTTTTTTGTTGGGAAAATTGAGTATAACTAATATTTTTAAAATTGTTTTTTTGTCATTTCAAAAAAAATATAATTTTCTCTTGCTTAAATTGAGTAAAAGGAAACTGTTAATTAAGTAATTTAAAAGATGAAGTAAGAGCAAAAAAAAAAGAAAAAAATAAATCAAAAGAAAAAAAATTGAGGAAAAAAATGAATTAAGTATTTTGAAGATAAGAGCTAGGATTGATGATAATATTGCCAGTTATAGGTTGCATATTCCCACATCCTTTGTAAAATTTTTGGCAATGGGTGAAGCACTTTTGTGCAACTTCTGAAGTGATTTCATTTTCAATAGCCAGATGGATTGCTTGTGCAAGATCTTTCCGGCTTTGAATGTCTTGATGTTTGAATTTAATTTTGACAATGTTGAAAACAAGCTTTATTGGGTTGAGCATTGGAGAGTATTTTGGAAGAAATTTGATTTCATTTTTTCGGGTTGATTCCTTCATTATATGGATACCTCAATCAAAATCTTCTCCACAATGAATTGGTGCATTTTCCATGATAATGAGAGAGTTTGGCCGGCATCTTTCATGTAGTTGGAGAAGGAAATTGGTGATGTCAAGGGAGATTGTACCAACTTTGTTTTTAACATCCTTGTTCAGCAGTTTGTAATAGATCATACAAGAATTTGCCAGAGCCCCAACAAGATGGATAATGCTTCCCCTAGCATTGGTTGCAAGGGAAGATGCCTGACCTGAATAAAAACAAAATAAACCAAAAAATAATAAAATAATGAGCATTGATCAAAATCAAAAAGAATCAATTAAAAGCAAAATAACTTACCAGAAAGTGAGAAACCGTGAGTTGGCTGAGTCTGAGAGTTGAAAACAGACTCATCAATAAAGATGAGGTTCCTTCCTACATCAGTGACAAAATTGAGAACAAAATTGTGTTTCTTTTTTAGGAAGGAAGCCTTTTTCCACTTGTGAGGAACTGGAGTGACCATCTTCCAGGTGATGTCAAGATTGCGCAGAAGCTTCTGGATTGAGGGGATTGAGATAGAGACGTCAAACTCATCCTTGATTTGGCCAGCTAGGTCCTTCAAACATGAGGCTGGATTATCTTCAAGATGCATCAAAGTTGATGCAATGATTTCATTGGAAATCTTTGACTTGGGTCCTTCTGTGGCTCTTGATTGTTCCTCATTTCCATCTCAAGCCTCACCTATAATCCTTCAAACATGACGGTTGGAGATGCCAAATGTTTTGGAAACCTCCACTTGAGATTTTATTTTGTTGAGGACTTGTTGTTCAACCAGTTTCTTGATCTTGCCACTGATTGGTTGATGAGGTTTTCTTGCCTTACTGATTTGGGATTTTGCTTTTTTCTGGTTTTCTTTGTTCTTTTGCATGTTTTTGAAGGCCTTCAATAGAGCCACATTGGAGGTAAGGTGGCAATGGGCTTCTTGGATAGCCAAGGAATGTTCTTGAATATCTTCTTGGTATTTGCAAGCCTCATCTTCATAACCCTGGGGAAACTTGTTGTTTTCAATTGTCTCATTCATTGCTATACTGAGGCAAATCAAACCCAAAAAAGAAGAAAAAAAACTTAGTAAGTAAATTTAAATACTTAATTGATCCAATTGAAGGCAAATAGGAAATAAGAGAGTACTGACTTACCACAATGATGTTTCAGGTTGATGTTGGGGGTTGATGTTGGAGGTCAATGTTGGAGGTCAATGTTGGAGGAGAGGGGTGTGGTTTGAAGGGCCACGTGGTCTACTGTCTGGTTTGGGCAAAACCAAGAAAGGAAACCCAATACAGGTGACCTGTCACTTGAAAAATTGAGAAAACAATTTTGCCTGCGCGCTTCCGGGTTTTTCCCCAGGCTGTCCTTCCATTTCAATATATTGGCCGGCTGGACATTCCGGAAAAAAAAACTGGACAGTTTTCTTGAAACTGATAGTACAACAGCCCGCTGCCGCAGAGGCGCTTTGCAGAGGTCAAAGTTGTATAGGCTGCGTTTGGCTGCCGCTTGTAACTGTAACTGTAGGTTACAAGTTACAAATCTACCCATGGGCAGATTTTTAACTGTAAATTTGGATGAGTCCATGGTGCCCTGCAGCCAAACATCCCATGGATTTGTAAATGTATCCTTCAAGAATGGGTGGGAAAGGAGAAGGTTATGGCTAGTTGCAAGGTCAAAACCTTGTAGGTTGCTGTTATCTTCTTCTGCAGGGTCAGTGTGGGAGTGTAACTTTGGTGGAAATTGACACTTGATGGGTTACAGTGCTTGCCAAATGCCCAAAATTGTTTAACTGTAACTCTAACACCCTGTAACTCCCTGTAACCTCAAATTTGCAGGCGGGGGGAGTTAAAGTTACAAATACACCTGGTAGCCAAGCACCACCTTAATCAGCACCTGATTTGGGCTCAGGTCAACAGTTGGGGGCAGGAGTTTATTCAGGACTGGGACATCAGGCTGAAACATGAGTCAACATTCAACAGATCATCTGTGGAAAGTAAGATAGTGGGTATATAACAAGGAACATATGGAAGTGAACAAATTTGGTTTACCTGCTTCTGGCACAACACTGGTGGGCTGGGTTTAACAGTTTTAAATTGGGGTTTTGTACCCAGTCCTGACGGTTGTGGTGGTCTTTTATAGACGCGAGTTAGAATAGGCTGTGCGCTGCGCGCTCAGCAGTAGCAGGGGGCTCAGCAGGGGAAGCGCGCTCAGCAATGGGTGTGGCTTTGCCGCAGCAAGTTGCGCTACAGGCTCAGCAGAAGTTGAAATGGTCTCAGCATCTGGAGGCGCAGGATGGATTGTATCCAATTGGACAGATCAGGCATTGCAAGAGGCGAATCCAGATTGCGCGGATATATCCCCAATATCTGGAATGGCGCGTTGGGCAGATGCGGACATGCGCAGGGGGCTCCAAGTTGGGTGCAGCGCAAGGCAGCCTCATGAGAAGGACAAACCAGGTGGACGTAATTGCAGGCGGGTAATACGGATGGATATGGGATATGGGGCATGGGATATGGGTTGCGGATTATGGGATGGGAAGGATAGGGTTGAGGCTAGGGTTTTGTGCTTAGGGTTTGTATTTCATTATTCTTGCTTGTTTCTGGTTTTGCTTAGGTTAGGGTTGAGGGGTAGGCTACTTAAGCCACACCCTCAACCCTGATATCATGGAGCATTGGATCATGGAGGATCATGGGTTCTCATAGGTTTTGGAAGGATCTTTACTCTCAATTCTCTATCTATCAGTCAAAGGGTGAACAGTTGCACTCAGGGTTTACAGAGGCAAGGGATCAATAACTTCCAAACTTGAAAATATTAAAGGAGAATTCCTCTTCTGAATTTCACACCGTCTCATGTTCCATAAACCTTGCTCCTCTGTGTAGTCTTGCTTTGTGAGTTTTTACAATTCTCAAGTCACCATCTGTCCATATGGTGGAGGATTAACCACAAAACATGTGATCGAACTTGCTAGCAAGTGCCATCAAGGAGATCTTGCCAAACAAATGACCAATCTCAGGATGACCTTCTAACCAAGCTTTGGTCAAGCTGCAACCAAGCCCCACTGCATGCTTGCTGTGCATTTGGCACAGCAACTTGGCATTTGGCACAGCTACTGTGCATTTGGCACAGCTACTGTGCATTTGGCACAGCTACTGTGCATTTGGCACAGCTAATGTGCAATTGGCACAGCTACTGTGCATTTTGCAAAGTTACTTTGAATTGAAGTGCAAAGTTGCTGCCAATTTCACACAGTGAATGTGCATTGTGCATGGATTCTGTTCCTCACAGTGCACAGTGACTGTGCATTTGGAACAGTTACTTGGCATAATTTTCAATGTCACTGTGAATTTTGCACAGCAACTTTGTATTTGCATAGTCACTGTGCATCACTTTGCACAACAGCTATGCATCAAAAACTTGGTTGAAGGATGGAGATAGGTTCAACTAATGAATGGACACCACTTCACCTGGAGCGTCCTTGACAGCACTTGCTAGCAAGTGCCATCACATTTTTTGCGGTGATTACTCCATGAATTGCTTACATAATTTTCAACACTTGAATTTTAGTATACAGCTGTCTTCTTCAAGATAATACCAGTTACAAAACAGCTCAAAAATATTTTTGATTCTTTTCCTTCACTCTTCAAAGGAGGAGACTCTCTAATAATCAACCTTATTTTTGAAAAACAAACAGAAATGGTGTGTGGAGGTGCAAAAGGAAGGCATAAACCTATTTAATAGGGCTCATTGGAGTTAGAAAACCAACCATTTTTAATGGAAGGCTTCTGAAATTCGCGTACCCCCTAACTAGTGTATTTCAACAATGTGTGTTTCATGGAAATGGTGGATTTCAAAAATCAAATCTGCCATTTATGTATCATCATCCATCCACCATTCATTGCATGCAAAACACCCATCCACAACTCCACCTCAGCAAATCCATACCAATCCCATCTCCACCCCTTCACACACATCTCATCTACCTTGCTTCACATATCCATTGAATTTCATCTCCATTGATTCATACATCCCATCATGATGACATCACCATCTTTCTCAACATGTCCAATCAAACTTCCCAGCAGCAAGTTGAAAACACAAAAAAGCTGACTGAACTTTTTTTATTATTTGACTCTGATTCAGAATTGAATTTTAAATGAACTTGGTTAGCTTTTAATTCTCTATTGGAAATGTGATTAATTGTTCCATGAAGACAGACTCTCCACTACCCTATTTATCAAAGGAAAAAGATTCATCTCCTCTCCAACTTAAGCTTCCAGCCACTGCTCCAAACTTTATTTCCTTCATTCATGACACTTTTGGAGATAATTGAAGACCACCACAACTTCCGGAAAAATTCTTGGAATACTCAATTCAATCCTGCTACCCATCTGCCTGTTGCTCTATGTAGATTGGGATCAAATGGAAATGGAGCAGAAATTCATCAACTAGAAAATCTATTCTCCATTCGTAATGGAAACATTGACTTATACACCAGGAGATTCATGATTTGTATACTATCTTTCTGTTTCTCAGTACTTTGTTGGCCAACCTTAGAAGAACGCAAGGAGATATCTCAAGTAATGGAGACTGAAGGATTTACAAGTTGAATTTGTTTTGTTGATGGAACCACTATCCCCTTGAGTCAAAAACCCAAGCTAGATTGCAACCACCATTTCAATTGGAAAAAAAGGCAATCAATTGATTTATTTTCCAAATCCTTTGATAATACCTTTGATAAAAAACTGACCAAATATGTTTTGTCTGTTTGTATAGATACTCTGTGGCACTAAAACCTTTTTGTGATAAAAACAAGAAGTTCACTTCCCCCCAGGCTGGTGTCACATGACCACCCCACGTACTATAGGTTAATCTTAGATGATTGTGAGCTCAAAGGGAGAGACTGAGTGTGAGGGAAAGTGCAAGGTAGCAAAGCTAACTGCAAAGTTCAAACTTATGGTTGAGTAACTCAACAAACAATGAGGGGGATGAATTTTTCCAATGGAAAGGAAACTAAAGCCAAGCCTAATGTGATAACTGGATTTAGAAAAATGCAAAAACGTATGAAATTAACTAACTGAGGAGACAATCTTCAGGCAAGCAGCATAGCCTTTATAAGGTAATCCAAAGTTACTAGATACAACCTGATGGACAGCCAACGACAGTTAAGAGGCAATGAGACAATGAATGAAATGAAATGATTGGGAGATGAAATAAAAGTATAGACATTTCCAAGGTCATAACGTAGATGAAAGGCTGTTAAGCCAGGAGTGACCGTCCCTATGGGTGGTGACCCTGGCTGATGATCCAACAACCATGAGCACCCAAACGGGGAAAAACTCCAATCAAATCTACTGCTTGAGTGGGGGATCTGGTTTTCAGGGTTCTAATTTAGAGGTCTTCTCATTTTCTTTTCCTTTAATTGTTCTAGCTGCCTTTTCATTTTCTTCTTTCATTGTTCTTATCTCATTTTTACTCACATTTCCTTTCTTCATTGATTTCATTTTTCATTTTCATTTTTCCTCTTGCCTACAACTATGCAACTAAATCAATCAAAAGCAACTCAATCAATCACAATGATCTCAGTCAACATTGACCAACTGTTTCTCAACTCTTCAACAGATAAATCTCTAACTGGTGAGATCAATCCATGCTAACACTCATCAGAATTCAGCTCAAACTAGAATCATGTCCTTTTTTAGTGCTGTCATGTTCTTTCCTTGCTTACTCTCACAGCCATAGTCATTCCTGGTAACTATCTCACTGTGTTGATATTCATATTCTCTGTTCTTTTTGATTTATTCTTATTTATCATCTGATTCTTATTGGGTTTTTTCTGTCACAGCCTGCTGGATAAATATTCATACCGTAAATCAAAGTTAGACAGTTAAAAGCCAAAGGCTCAACTTGGCCAGAAAGACATAGGACTATTGCATCAGGATTTTGATTCTTGTTGGACTCCTTCAAACAAGCCATGCTCAAAAAGTCTCTAGAAACAACCCCGCCCCTGACTGATGGGAACTATGGAATATGGAAGAAAAAAATGAAGGCGCTACTCAAACTCAGGGGAGTGCTGGATGTACTTGAATCAACCACTGGTACTATCAAGACTCAAGAAAACAACAAAATCCAATTACTCCTCATATCAAAGGTGGATTCCATCACTCACAAAAATGTCATTAGCGCTTCCAACATCAACTTGGCCAAGGACATATTTCAGGCCATCAAGGAAAAATTATCCTCTTCTAAAGCTTTTAATCAAGCCAGGATCTTCAACAAATTCATACATTTGACCTTCAAGGAAGACAAAATCTTAAATTCTGTCACAGATATTAAAACTTCAATTAAGAAGATGATTGACATAGGTATAGAACTACCAGACAACATCCTGGCCTATCTAACCATGTTCAAATTTCTGTCAACCCTTCAGGATCTCAAGCAGAAACTTATTCACTCAGACAAGCAGATCTCAGTTGAGTTTGTGTGTCATCATCTAGTTCAACATCATAATAAAGTGAAGGCCAAAATCTCCAAGAGAGGAACTCCACAAGGCACATCTGAAACCGCCCTACCCACTATGAGGACCAAGACTATAAATCTTCCGTCCAACCAATGTATCAAAGGGTATCACAATCCAAAGCAAGACAAGAATCATCCCAAATCCAAATTTTTTCATCTTCAACTAGAAAAGGCCCCTGAGTAGTGGAGGGAAAATCAAACTAAATGGAAAGACAAGCAAAAAGGCTCAGGACGCGGCCCACTTCCATGCCTTTGTGACCAGGTGGATAGACTACAAAATTGGTGTGGAGAAGAACATCTTGGTCAACAGCGGAGATACCTCTCACATTTTCAACAAGAAACAATTCTTCACCTCACTTGAATCCTATACAGGAGAACATATCTCTACAGAAAGGCTGGTGCAGACCTATCCATCCAAGGGTTGGGAACGGTCAGACTGGAATGGAAGAATCAAACAATTACGCTTTCCAACTGTTTTTACATTCCCAATATTTTCATCAATCTGTTCAGTCCGGGGAAGCTCCTTGATCAAGGATGCACTCTGAAGGCCAAGTCTGGGAATTTCAAATTGAGAAGAGATGAAAAAAAAATATTTCAAGGATTGATCATCAACAATCTCTTTGTATTGGATATGCCGCACAAAGTCAGTGATAACATGTACTACTGGGCGCAGAAGGAGAAGCCAAGGACCCTGAAAGACTTTCACTTATCATATGGCCATGCCTTACTTGGTTGCTTTTCTAAAATCAAGGGTTTCCAGTTCAATGCTGCAGACAAAGTTGAATTTGAGTGCAAAGATTGTCTCCTATGCAAAATAACTAAAGCTCCCTTCAAATCTATCTCCAACTCAGCCACAAAACCTTTTGAAAGGATACATCTGGAAATCATTGGACCAATCACACCTGAATCTCAAAGACACAAATAATACATCCTCACAGTGGTTGACAACTATTGCTGTTACATCTCTGGTATCCCATTAACTCAAAAGGACAATGCAACTCAAGTGCTGATAGAAGTGATAGAGAAAAAAAAATATCTGCGGGCACTAACCTTCCACAGTATGCTTGGACGGTGGTACAGAGTTTGTCAACACCAGGTTAGTGAAATATCTCAAAGAGAGATTCATCAATCATCTGATAACTGAACCCTAGCATCCCAAACACAACAGTAGAGCTGAAAGGGCCAATCAAACAATTTTTGAGAGTGTGAGGGGGTCATTAAGCTCAGAAAAACTACCAAAAAAGTACTGGTTGGAAGTTCTCAAATCATGCTGTATCAGCCTCAATCAAATCCCAAAAGACAGCCTAGATCAGTCTCCCTGGGAAATAATCAAACAAAACAAGTTTCCATCCAACTACCTTCAGCCAATTGGTGTCACAGCCATTGTTCTGAATGAAAGAAGAAGAAAAGAAGCAATATTCAACCCTAAAGGACTGGAAGGAAAAATTGTAGGCTATAATCCAGAATTTCCCTCTTACTTGATTCTCTTGCCAAATGGAAATATCATACAATCAAAACACGTTTGATTCTTGAGACAGTCCATGGACAAGCTGGGAATCAACTCATCCTTAGATCTTGACTTCAGTATGACCAAATCAAACAACAAGCCTCCATCCGTACCCAAGGAGACAGCTACTACCTGTATGAGCTATTGAAATCCGCCTGCAGAAGTGGATTCATCCAATAAAGAGGTGTCAATCTCTGAATGAGAGTCAAGCTCCAAGAGCAAACTACCACTGCTTACTTATCAAACTGATGAGTCAAATGCCAACCCAAGAGCTCCTCAGACAGTCAACAAGCCAGTTAGAAGAACTCTTCAAGAAAAATCCTGCATCAAGCCTCCTCAACAATATGGATTTCACCACTACTTTTGAACACAAGACTTTTGACCAGGAAAGGCAGTGTGCAGACAGCTTCAAATGAGGAGGGGAAATCAAAAAGGACATTGATCAATGCAAGCTACTTGAAGTATGGGAAGACTATGAAGGAGATACCCCTCTGAACCCTCTAGATACAACCTGGATACTTAATATCAAAGACAAGTCTCACAACAGCTCTATCATCTACAAAGCTTGGATCTGCCTAAAAGGATTCAACCAAGTTCATGGCCTAGACTTTGACAAGAGATTTGATCCTGCAGGAAAGATTGCCCTGTTAAGAGCAATCCTTCTGTGTGAATTAAAAAACAGACTGAAAATCCAACAGTATGACGTAAATGCTTCCTATCTGTACGCGCTCATTGAGTAAGAAGTAATCATAAAGACACCACAATTATTTCAACATAAGTGTCAATAATTAAAACTCAAGAAAAGTCTATACGGGCTCAAAAAGTCTCCAAAGAACTGGTATGGCACGCACACTCACCAACTGGATCAAGTTGATTGGCTTCAACAAGTCAGACACTGATCCCTGCATGTATAAATCTGATGAAAATAAGTCATTCCTCTTCTTCCATGTTGACAACTTAATCCTAGTGGGTGACAGAAACAACTTTGAAAACAAGTTCAATGCTTGTTTTAAAGAATCTCAAACTCAAAAACCGGACACCATCCTTGGGATGAAGTTCAAAAGAACGTCAAACAGCATTTTGCTGAGTCAACCCAAGCATATTGTGCATGGCCTAGAAGAACTTGGCCTGCTTGAATAAAGACCATTTCCAACTCCCTTGACTCCTCATCTCCAACTTTGCAAGGCATTGGATGAAGACTTTGAAAAGTTCAAGAAACTCAATATAAATTACAAGTCTGCAATAGGACTTCTCAACTAGGTAGCAAGCATAACTCATCCAGATCTCAGTTACTCCGTCTCCAGCTTAGCACTTTTCCAGAACAAACCTGGTCTGACACATTGGAAGGAACTCAAAATGACATGTAAATACCTCAATCACACCAAGGACTTGAAGCTTACCCTGACCTATGATTAATTCAAAGGTCCTATCATGTTTTAAAGCAACACTTCTTGGGGAGAAGACCCTACCAGCCGCAAATCCCAATTGGGCTATCTGTCTCTGTCCTTTGGCTCACTTCTCTCATGGAACAGTTACAAACAATGAAACATAAACTATTCCTCCACAGAAGACAAACTCAACCCTCTGCTTGACTACTATCTCAAAGGCAAATGGCGTCGCCATTTTTTGGAAGAGATCTTTCAAACTAATCTCCCATCATCTAAGCCCTTCATCAATAATAAATGCCTTGAAAACAAGTTAAACAAATTCAGATCAAATTCTAAGACTAGACACATGGATCTCAAAACAAAGGAACTTTGAGAAGAACTCAAAGAAGGATCCCTAACTTTCCATTTTTTAGGCACTAGCATGATGCTGGAAGACCCACTAACCAATAAAGTTGGCCTAAATAAATTAGAAAAATTTACCAATCTTGTTTTTAGAGTAGAGCAGGCTTGATCTCCAGTTAAGGGGATTGTTAAGCCAGGAGTGACTTTCCTTAAGGGTGGTGACCATGGCTGATGATCCAACAACCATGAGCACCCAAACAGGGGAATAACTCTAATAAAATCTACTGCTTGAGTGGGGGATCTGGTTTTGAGGGTTCTGATTTGGCGGTCTTCTCATTTTTTTTTCCTTCCATTGTTCTTTCCGCCTTGTTATTTGCTTCTTTCATTGTTCTCATCTCATTTGTCCTCACATTTCCTTCCTGCATTTTTTTCATTTTTCATTTTCATTTTGCCTCTTGCCTACAACTACGCAACTCAATCAATCTCAACAATCTCAGTCAACATTGACCAACTGGTTCTCAACTTTTCAACAGATTCATCTCTAACTGGTGAGATTGATCCACGCTACCACTCATCAGAATTCAGCTCAACCTAGAATCATGTCCTTTTTTAGTGCCGTCATGTTCTTTCCTTTTTTAATCTCACAGCCATAGTCTTTCCTGGTAACTATCTCACTGTGTTGGTATTCATACTCTCTGTTCTTTGTCATTTATTCTTCTTTATCATCTGATTCTTATTGGGTTGTTTCTTTCACAGCCTGCTGGCTAAATATTCATACCATTAATCAAAGTTAGAGATGCAATAGAGTCTTAGTGTGCAAGGGCGTAACAGATGAGATAGGAAGGAGTGATGTGAGAGACAATGCAAATATAAGGATTTATTTTATGCAGAGTAAGGGATTATTCCTATTGCGAACAATACAGTTGGTGTGACTAACTAGCATGAGTGCAAGCTAGCAATATTGCATGACCGGGAATAAGAACCCAAGGGCTATTGATACCCAGAGTGGAAGAGCGGAGCTTGAATGGATGGTCAACCAAAGTAGAGTTAACTGCAAGGTTTGCAAGTAGGTGCTGAGTCAGTTGCCAAGAATGGAAGGTTGTTATGCAAGCCAGATTTGATAAGCAGAAGGCACCATTGATGTTGTGATTTATTTGTGTCATGCGTATGGACAGTGGTAGAAGGTAATGAGGAAAGGGTATGTCTAAGTGAGGGAGACAATAATTCTTAAGCTTGAAGTTTGAAAGTTTCCTGGGTATTACAATGCAAGCTCCTGCAAGCGTTCAGATGATTTTCCAATCAATTCCAAAAAAAATTGTGAGTACTGTATACCCCTAGTTATTATCCTACTTCTTTGTCTCTCAAATAAATTTATAGTTCAAATATGTTGTCATGGTCATCTTGCCATTGTGAAAACTGCATTCATCAAAATGAACAATGTATCCCTAGGACTGCAGCAAGGGGTCTCCAAGGCAAATGCAAGCAATGTCAACTGCAAACATTTGCTTGAACTTTTCCTATAAATAGAAAAAAGATAGTGGATACCCCAGTAGCATCTAGGAGTGAGGGGCAAAGCCAAAGTCTGCGCCTGAAGTGAACTATAATATACCACCAGTGCCAGAGAGCAAATTATTAGGCATCCAAAACCTTGGTAAGTTTAAGACTTAGAGAATAAAAATATATAATAAAAAAAAATGTAACTAATATAATTTTTGTTCCTGATAGTGAAAGGCTAATGGACTTAAAAAGACATTTGATTTCGGTAAGGAGTGATCAAGGAAAAGAATCAGGGGAAAAGAAGCATGGTTGAGTAGACACCTTAAAAGGAACAGATAGCATGTTGACTAGACAGAAGCAGTAATGGAGAAAAGGAAAGGAGAAAGTAAGCATAAAAGAGTGTTGATCTGGTGTGATACTCTTGATGTTGGTGATTGGTTGAGCTTGAGCTTGAGCTGTAGCGGTAGCTGGTGGTTGAACTTATTGATGTTAATTAGGACTGGTTTTTGATGTTAGTGATAACGCATTGGGGTGAATGAAGACAGCGGTTTGAGAGATCCTGGGGAGTAGACTTGCAGGCCTTCAGGATTGGAGCTTTGGCAGCGGTTGATTATGAGGCACACGCGTGGGGGAGAATCAAGACAGCGGTATAAACTGAGAGACAAATGAACACAATAAGAATCAAGACAATAGTGTGATGAAATAGTTTGAGCAAGTACTTGAATACCAACAGCCTCCCTTGCTCAAATTATTTTGATACGTTGAGAGCGTCAAAGGCGGGGCAAAGCGCTACTTGGGTTACCGGTTTGGTGAGAAAATCTGCCAGATTCTTCTTGGAAGATACTTTCTGAAGCTTGATAGTGTTTTTGAGAATTTTGCTACGTACATAGTGGAACCGCAATTCCATTTTCTTTGTGTGGAAAGTGGTGTGGTTAGCTTGGTTAAGCACTAGTTTAATACAGCCTTTGTTGTCCTTGTGAGTGATGGCTGGTCTAGCCACTTCTCCCAGCAAAATCTTGCTCATGAGCAATTTCACCCAGCTCACTTCCTTGATGGTGTTGCCCAGCGCCTTGTATTCAGCTTCAGTGGTGGATAAGGATAGGTTTGGCTGCTTCCTGCATTTACAGGTGATGACACTTCCAATCTAGCAAAAAACCAACCCAGAGACTGACCTCCTAGTGGTGGGACAGGTTGCCCAGTTGGAATTGACATACGCTTCAAGGTGAGGGGCAGAGGAGGAGGAGATGAAAGCTATTCCATGGCTTGAGCTGTGCTGGAGGTATTGGAGGATGTGTAGGGCTGCTTGAAAGTGGTGAAGATTTGGTTTGACAAGGAATTGAGAAAGATAGTTGACAGAAAAAGTACTGTTGGGTCTTGTGCATATACTGATATGATTAAGCTCCCCAACAATCTTTCTGTAGTTAGCGCCCGACTGCAGAAACTCCTCATGGTCTTCCTTGCTTGAGGTGTATAGCTTGCTGTGAGGTTTGAAGGGAGTTGAGAACAATTTGTGTGGCGGAAGCAAATATTGTGCACACACTTGATTGATTTACAAGCTGTGAGAGAGCTTGAATTCATTTGGTAGGTGACTGAAATTCATTCTGAGCAGTATGGAGTCCAGTCCAAGGTCCTTTATTTTGAACTTGGAGCTGAGTTGGCCAACAAAAACTTCTGGTTGGTCGCTGAATGATGAAATATTGTCAACATGAAGGTAAAGGTAGGTGGAGTCTTTCCAGAACACACATTGATCCGCCTTTCTCTTGTGGAAACCAAGATCAAGAAGCCAGCTGCTTAGTGTTTCATACCAGGCCACTGGTGCCTGCTTGAGACCTTAAAAGGCCTTCTTTAGCTTGAGGTGCTTGCCACTAGCCACAGAGATGTAGGGGGGAGGAGTGAGGTAGACTTCTTTGCGCAGCGGAGCGTTTAGAAAAGCGGCTTTCACGTTGACTTGGTGGAATTTCAGTTTTAGATGGGAAGCAAGGGCAATGAGCATATGGAGGGAGGTCTTGTCCCCAGTGGGTGAGAAGGTAGAGGTGAAGTCAAATCCATAATGCTGGCTGAAGCCTTGAATGCATAGTCGGACTTTGAACTCAAAAATCCCATTTTGATCATCTTGTCTTGTTCAAAGGCCCATACGCACTTGAGTCCTAGCTTGCCATCAGGAAGGCTGGATCCTTCCCAGAGTTGATAATTGAGCAGTTTGAGATCCTTGTGCTTCATTGCTTCAAGCCATTCTTATTGGTATTTGGAGTTGAGAGCCTCCTGGACTGACTTTGGGTCAGAATAGCTATTGTTGACAATGAGATAGATGGCGGGAAGACCTATTTTTGAGTTAAGACAACGTAAATAAGGGATGATATTTTTGTGAGTTAGCCTGTCGTGAGACAGTTGATGAAAAGGGAGAGAGGAATTGGCAGCAGATGGGGTGATAGAATGAGGAGAGGTATGAGAGAATACAGGCGCAGGAGGAGAGATGGCAGGAGGGACAGCGGAAGAGTTTGGGGAAGAAGGAAGAGCAATAGAAGGGAGCTCCGAAGATTTGTTAGTGGGAGGAGGGAGAGGAGAAGAAGGAGTCAGTATGAGGCCAGAGCTGGTAGAACAGGGAGATGATTTCAAGCGGGATAGAGAAGGAAAGGAGAGCTTGTCAAATGACGCTTTTGCGGAGATGAAGATTTTGGAGGAGTCCAGGTCAAGCAATCTGAATGACAAAAAGTCATTGACGTAACCAAGCAGAATAGCTCTTTTGCTGGTGGGGAGGAGTTTGAAAGTTTGATCAGCTTTGGGAATGATAGCAAAGGAGGCGCAACCAAATGGCCATAAGCAGTTGAGGTTGAACAATTGTCCATGCCAAACATTGTAAGGAACAATGTTGCCACGGGACCTTGAAGGGAGAGCATTAAGAATGTGGGTAGCGGTGTTGACAGCCTCATCCCAAAATTTGAGCGGTAAGTTGCTTTTATTTAGCAGGAAGTGTGCCTTCTCCAAAATAAGGCAATTTGATCTCTTGGCTAGTCTGTTTTGCTGAGGATTTTAAGGGTGAGGGAAATGCTGACTGATTCCTTTTTCAAGACAGAAGTAGTAAGGATCAAAGAAGATGAAATTTCCGCCATCGTTGGAGATCAGAAGCGTAACGGTGTGCCAAGTTTGAGGCTTGGCTCAAGCCAGAAAATTTTTGATAGCGGAATTAGCCTCACTTTTCTGTTTGAGGAGGGCCACGGAGCAATATCCGGAGAACTGATCCATGAGGGAGAGAAATTAGGAGAATCCCAAGTTTGAGGTGATGGAGAAAGGTCCAACAACTTCCAGATGGATGGCTTCAAGGAGGTTGGTGGCCCTTTTGAATTCATGATTGAAGGGAGTTGAGACTTGCTTGCAAGTCTTGCAGATTTGACAGACGGTGGATTGAGTGTCAGAGTTGTCGGAGAATAGGTTGAGGGTCTGGAGGGATTGAGTACTAGTGTGACAAAAACGCAGATTCCAGAGATTTTCCCAAGCCTTGAGGAGCATTGTGGACTGGTTGCATTGCAGAAATTTGGTTCCACAAAATTTTGTTAATTTGTTGTTTGTGGTGCCTACAAAACTGATCTTATCCAGCTTCACTTCAAACCCTGACTATCCAAATTTTGAGAAGGTCGCCTTAGACAATTTGAGTTGGGTGAGGGAGATTAGACACTGTTTGAGCCGGTTCCTACCTCAAGATGGATGGGAGTGCACTCAAACAGAAACTGGGGGTCATTGACTATGTGGTCGCTCACGCCAGAGTCCAGGACTGGAAGGTGGGAGTCTTTTCTGTTGGACAACAGGTACATTTCAGCGTTGAAGTGAAGCTTGACGCCTTTGGAGTTGCTTTCAAATTTGGCGGCTGGGCCTTCATTGACTGAGTGGAGATTGGATGAGGGAGTCTTGTTCCATTCAGGTCTGAGGTGGGGATGAACAAACCAACATTTACTTTCTGGGTGCTTGGCTAAGGGGTTTGGGTGTCCTTTTGAGAAGGGGTGCTTGGGCTTTTTCTTTGCTGTGGGCTTGTGTAGTGAGACTGATGTTGTAGTATCTAAAGTTGGGTTGGTGTCAGGCAGTTGAGAGGATTCAACATCAAGTACCTCGCAAAGCTTGTTCAAGATCCCAGTTGGATTCTGAAGGAGGGAGTTGTTGAGAATCAGAGAGTTGACAATGTGGTAGAATGAGCTGGGAAGTTTGGCAAGGATGGTGTCGCTGAGGACATTGGGGGGAACTTTGAGTCTCACAACTGTGTGTTTGTTCATGAGTTTCCTGCAGTCCTTGATGTATGTGGTTAGATCACCTTTGAAGAGATAGCAGATGAAATTGAGCCAGATGTGGCTGCAATTATTTGAGGATTGCAAGGTTTATTGTTCAAGAATTGCCTGCCAGATGGCATGGGGATTTCCATTGTTGTCGTCATTGACAATGGATTCAAAGGCAGATTTGCCAAGATGTTGGATGATTATGTCTGCGGCTTTGTATATCTTCTTCTTTTGAGGCACGGTAATGGGTGATGGAGGGGGTTCAACAGTCAATTCAAGAAGTCCTTTCCTGCAAAGATAGCTCTTGATCCTGAGACTCCAAGATGGCAAGTTTGAGTCATTTAGAAGGGGGATGTTGAGTTTTGATGGATTAGGTTGTCCTTCTGAGCCACAGATAGAGCCTATCTGGTCCAGTAAGTGAGATGGGACTGTAAATCTGAAAGGTTAACAGACTTAAAAGGATGTTTGATTTCAGTAAGGAGTGATCAAGGAAAAGAATCAGGGGAAAAGAAACATTGTTGAGTAGACACCTTAAAAGGACCAGATAGCATGTCGACTAGACAGAAGCAGTAATGGAGAAAAGGAAAAGGAGAAAGTAAGCATAAAAGAGTGTTGATCCGGTGTGATACTCTTGATGTTGGTGATTGGGTGAGCTTGAGCTTGAGCTGTAGCGGTAGCTGGTGGTTGAACTTATTGACGTTGATGAGGACTGGTGGTTGATGTGAGTGATAGCGTGTTGGGGTGAATGAAGACAGCTGTTTGAGAGATCCTGGGGAGCAGACTTGCAGGCCTTCAGGATTGGAGCTTTGGCAGCGGCTGATTATGAGGGACGCCCGTGGGGCAGAATGAAGACAGCGGTATAAACTGAGAGACAAATGAAGACAATAAGAATGAAGACAATAGTGTGAGGAAATAGTTTGATCAAGTACTTGAATACCAACAGATAGTACTACCAGGATTCAAAAGGTATACTACTAATACGCCTCTGCTGCCGCCACTGTATATTGGACCTTTGTCCAAATTCAAGATGAATCAGATGAATCCCAAGTTACAAAGCAAAGTGCAAGATGAGGAATTTGCAGTAGTCAAAGAAGCAAGGGAGGAAGGGATAATGGATGAAGGAGAGGGTGATATGGAACAAAGGGAAAGAAATGCAGAAGAAGGAAACAGGACAGAGGGAAGGGATGGAATGTAATGAGACATAGTGGAAAGGGGAGGAATGGAAGGGAGTGAAATGGAAGTCCAAGATGGAGGGAACCGGGTGAAAGTCAAAGCACCCCTCAAAAACAATGTGAGGCAATTAACTGGCAATATTGGAGAAGGTTCTTCAAGGGGCCAAAGGAAGATAGTATATGAGGAGCTCTTGGAGGAAGGTGGATGGAATTCCTGGCCAAAGAGGGCTTGGACAGCAAGGTGCAAGGAAATCTTTGAAAGGCACCTGTTTGCGCAAGTAATGGTGTTTCAAAGGATGTCTTCTCTGATAAACAGAAAGGATTTGAATGAATTTAGGTAGATGGTAGAGGAAGTGACCATAAATTGGGAGGAAGTGGAAAAAGAAGTAAAGGAAAACTTTTAAAAATGTATTTTATTTGTAATCTTATAGGTTATTTCATTTTATTATAATATATATATATATATATATATATATATATATATATTATTTGAAATAAAAAAACGTGAAAGAATAAAAGATTGTGAAAAAAAATGAAAAAACTTTAGGAATTGAAAAGGAGATAAAGGAAGGAAATGGGATGCAATTGATGGGATAGTTGAGATGGAAGTGCGGAATGGTATTTGAGTCATGATTGGCAAGGTTTGCAATCATAACTTGCATGAAAGTCTCAAATCACATTGGGAGAGTTACAAAGGTGATGGGCTGGTTCCCACAATGTGTGATCTTTTTTGGACTGGAAGCCTGTCCATTCAACAAGGTAGTGAAGTTTTCCTTTAAATAAGCTGAAATCAAGAATATGACTTACTTCCCACTCCAACTGATATTGGACATTGACTGGTTCAGGAGGGGGATGAGTCTTGCCTGGGTATAAGAAATCAGCTGGCTCTATGAGAGACACATGAAGGACCGGGTGGATAACTTTCCATTTTAAAGGTAAGGTGAGTTCAAAAGCATTAGGGGAAATGAATGGTTTGACTTTGAAGGGGCCAAGTGTTCTTTCAGAGAGTTTTGGGGTTGGGCAAGTACTTTGAATATTGCTAGCATCAAGCCATACCTGATCTATTACTACAAAGTTTGGGGACAAAGTGCAAAGTTGGTCTGCTTGTTCCTTTTAGTGCTGGTTTGCCTCTTTCAGGTTGGTTCAATGTTGTATTTGAAGAGATTGAATGTGATTATGGTAATTGGTAGCAGGTTGAGAAGTTGCTTTGTGAATAGAAGAGAAAGTTTGGTGCCTACCATAAAGAGTCTGTAAGGGCCATTGTTTGGTGGAGGAATGAGTGGATTTGTTGTAGGAAAACTTGGAATGAGAGCCATTGCAACAAGCCATCCTGCTGTTAGGCAACTTACATTAAAAGGTACTGTTTGAGAATTTGATTGAATTGCTTGGTTTGCCCATCTGTTTCCAGGTGGTAAGCTGTTGATAAATTGGGAGTGATTTTCAAATGTTGGAGACA
This sequence comes from Puccinia polysora, assembly GCA_025617555.3. Taxonomy (NCBI): domain Eukaryota; kingdom Fungi; phylum Basidiomycota; class Pucciniomycetes; order Pucciniales; family Pucciniaceae; genus Puccinia; species Puccinia polysora. The sequence continues at coordinate 48,626,765 of CM062625.1, read as the reverse complement.
CAAGTTACAGAAGCTAGAGACAAACAAAGATTGACAATCACTAATTATATTATCAGGGATACCATTTTTTGAGAATACATATTCTATTAATAAATTAGCTAAGTCTTCTGAAGAGGCTGTCACATTATTGCAAATGAATAAAGCCATCTTTGAGAAGCAATCTACTACTACTAAAATAGCATCATAACCATTAGAAATAGGTAATTGCAAAATGAAATCCATAGACAGCGCTTGCCAAGGAATAGGTGGAATTTGAAGTGGCTGGAGCAGCCCATACTTCCTTTGTTTCAAGGACTTGTTACAATTACATTCATAGCACGCATTAACATAGTATTTTACTTACTTGGTCATAACAGGCCAGTAAAAGTCTTGTGCAATCAATTGGTATGTTTTATCCTGCCCATGATTAACAGCAAGCTGAGAATCATTACTTGAATTGAAGATATCTAACTTAATTCAAGGATTATCTGGTACTAATATATGGTACTTATAAACTAAATAACCTTTCAGCCTCCTGGGTTGTTGAGACAGACTGGGCCTGGGCCTGGGCCAGTATGAGTATGATGTGGAAGGATGATATTGCATGAGTAAATGAGAATTAAACATCACATGAGATTCAAAATAAGAAAGAGGAAAACATGAGGAATAAATGAGAAAGAGAAGAAGACTTACCTGGGCCAGTATGAGCATGATGTGGAAGGATGAGGAAAAGGAGATCCTTCCACTCACCGCAACTGACCCAGGTATACTACACAGTGCGTCACATGTAAGTGAACTGTGTGTAGCATACAAAAGAATAAGAATGGATACGTCCAGTCTAACACCCCCCCTTGCTGCACACCTGAGAACAAACATGAAGAGAAAGAAAGGAAGAAAACAAAAGAAAAGGAAGAGGAAAAAAAAGATCAAGGGACAACTCCGAACATGTGACAATGCGTTTCCAGAAGAGTCTTGCTGAGAGGTTTGGTCAACATGTCCGCTAGCATGTTCTTTGTGGAGACATGAATGAGATCCATTGCACCGTCCTGGATGCATTCTTGAATGAAGTGGTACCTAGCATGAATATGCTTGGTATGGGCATGGTGTTTGGGGTTTCAAGCAAGAGCCTTGGCTCCTTCATTATCAACATGCATTGGGATAGCTTCATTTGGTCAGAGAGAGAGTTCGGAAAGAAGATTTTTGAGCCACAACCCCTCTTTCCATGAGTCTGAGAGGGCCTTGTACTTGGCTTCAGTGCTAGACAGCAAGACAGTGGCCTGCTTACGCGATTTCCATGAGATTGCACCGACTCCCAAGAGGTACGCATAGCCAGAAGTAGATTTTTGATTGTCCCGGTCCTCAGCCCAGTCGGAATTGGAAAAGCCGGCTATGTCCAAAGAGCCACCCAGCCTAAGTCTCAAAGATTTGGTGGTGACTAGATAGTTGAGGACACGCAGAGCCGCCTGCCAGTGTGTTTCTGACGGATTGCAAAGGTGCTGTGAGAGACGGTTGACAACAAAGGAAACGTCGGGTCTTGTGCACTGTGAAACCCAGAGGAGAGAGCCAATTAGTTGGTTGTAGGTTCCCAAGGAGAAATCCTCACCAGGCGTCCTCTTTTTGATGGTTTTGAAGTGCGAGTTGGTCGGTGTCCAAACAGGTGTCAACTTGTCTTGAAGAAAGCAAGAGCAAATGTCTTTGATGTAGTGCGACTGGTTGAGGTAGATTAGGCAATTTGGTTGGTCGCGTTCAACTAGAAGAGATAGAAAGTGGTGAAGCTCCTTGTTGGCTCCAATTTCAAAGGAATTTCCGAGTGAAGCTATGAGATTGTCAACAAAGGAAGGTTGACCCACTATCGCCAGATTGTCCACATGAGTGGTCAGGGCACCCACAAGCTTACCCTTACGCAATTGAAAGTAGAGTGTTGGATTGTATTTGGAGTTTGATAGGCCTTGTTGGGTGAGCGTTTCATGAAGGCAAAGGTTCCATTGGCAAGGAGATTGCTTCAATCCATAGATTGAACGGTTGAGTTTGCAAACCCAGTCAGGGTGTTGGTGATCAACAAATCCGGGAGGCTTTTCCATCAGGACTCAATGATCGAGACGGCCGTTAAGGAAGGCTGTCTTGAATTTGACTTTCCTACCTTTCCAGTCGTTTGAGGCCAGCAGACTAAGGATCATGCGGAGAGTTTCAAGGCCTAGGGTGGGAGAGAAGACCTCTTCATAGTCAATACCATGGGTTTGGGAGTAGCCCATGGCGATGAGGCAAGCCTTCAGTTTCTGGATGGTATGATCAGGGCGCTTCTTAACCTTGAAGACCCATTTAGATTTGATGATCTTACGTTTTTCAGGACAAGGCACTAGTCGCCAGGTTTGCATACCAAGAAGAGATGCGAACTCGTCATCCGCTGCCTTCAGCCACTTGTGCTTGTTGGGTGATTTGAGAAGTTGATGCCAAGTTTTTGGAGTGTCGACATCTGCAGGTGCATCAGCACTTTTGGACCAGTGGCCGTATTGGTCAGGGGCTTGACGAGAGCGAGTGGAACGTCTAGGGATAGGGGGTGGAGGAAGGGGAGGGAGGGAAATAGGTACAACTGCATCAGGCACTGGATTGGGGCTTTCTGGTAGGACAGGAGTTGGGTTTGGTGATGGAATGGGGGATGGCGCTGTAGAGACTCCAAGGGATAATGGGATTATTTAGCAAATTGCTTGCTGGCAGTCACTAGAAGGGGAATTTAGTTTACTACTTATCTTGAAGAGATAGAGGTAACCTAAGATGGTTTTGAATTTCCTGCCCTTCTGAACTATAATAAGTCTGCACAATAATTTTTTTTATTAATGGCTGGTTTTCTTTGAGACTTAAAATAGGTCTCTTATCAGAACTAGATTAATTATTAATAGAGATTTTTAGGAATTGCAAGACTATTCCAGGTTGGATTGGATTATTGGCAAGCTTCCACCAATTAATAATCAAGAATTTTCGACTTTTCTGACTATTTTTTCCAATTTCCAATCAAAGGACTGAGGGTTGACTAAAAGGTGTTTAAACAGTTGGAGGACCCAAGAATGGGCTTGCCCACAGGGAGCTGGGCGGAAAAAAAGCTTGGTTAGTTGTTCTGTTGTGCTCTTCCTCTTTTATGAATTTACTAATCAAAAATAAGGGGTTTTCCCCCTCAAAAAAAATAGGTGCTGAATAACAGGCCTTTTCTCAAGAAACCTACTTCAAGAACAGCTGGATTTGGTTCAAATGGTCAATGATAATTTCGTGATTGATCCTTTATTTCCTTTTCACTTGATTCTGGTTCACTTATAACTGGGTACTAGGCAAGTAACTGGTCAGGCAGAGGCCATAATTCACACCCCGGGCAGAAGCCATGCTAGACAACTTGGATAGGGCAAAAGAGGCCCCCTTAAATAGACGAATACTTCCTCAGGGGATCCTCAGGGTTCCCCTGAGTGCGGTTCTGAGCCTCTCTCTGTACTGTTGAAGCACAGGAGGGTACAGTTACATGAGGGAATAATGCTAGTGAGAAAACATGTGAAACAAGCCAAGAGATAGCTGTATTTTTCAGTATAAATTTTGATAGACAGGCAAAAGTATGAGGAACAGTCTAAGATTGGTGAGTTATGGACGCTTCTGGGAGCTTATCTTGTATAAAAAATGATGCAGAAGTTCCCTGCAGCTTGAGTGAATTTTGCTGGTTGGGAAAAGCATGAAACATGCTTGGCAGCTGCAAGCCCTCTTTGGTAACTGATGTTGTATAACTTATATTGTTTAATTGGTGGAACACTGCTTTGTTGGGTGTTTCTCAGGACGCTTCTGAGGCCTTATCATGTATAAAATGTTGCAGGAACTGACTGCATGCTTTTTCAATGGAATTAGCTGTAGAGATATGAGGTATTTTGTTTTACCACATCCTCCCTTGGGTGACTTGAGAGTGTGGCTTGCAGGTGTTTTATGGTTGATATGGTGGCAAACTGAGTATCAGAGTGCTTCAGAGGATGGTTCAGAGGCCTTATCTGGTGGTGGAAGTTCCAGAAAGGTCATGTGTACTGAGGTTTTATTGCTGGTTGGTGTGAATTGAGATGTACTTGGCTGCATGAGCCCCTACTTCTGTTGGTGCATGTATGAGTGTTGTATGGTTGGATTGGTGGCAAACTGAGTGTCAGAGTGCTTCAGAGGACGGTTCAGAGGCCTTATATGGTGGTGAAAGTTCCAGAAAGGTCATGTGTACTGAGGTGTTATTGCTGGTTGGTGAGAATTGAGACATACTTGGCTGCATGAGCCCCTACTTCTGTTGTTGCATGTATGAGTGTTGTATGGTTGGATTGGTGGCAAACTGAGTGTCAGAGTGCTTCAGAAGACGGTTCAGAGGCCCTAAATTGTACTGAATGATCCAGGAAGGTAGTTTAACTTGGTGTCATAGTACTGGTTGTAGTGTAACATTGGTACTGGTATGGTTTAAGTCCTGCTGGTATGGGTCTGTTGTTCTGTTGTGTGGTTATTTTAATCATAATCTTTTGCCATTATATATTCAATGAATATTACATTTAGTACTCCTTGTGACATCATCCAGCCTTTGCAAGGTGTTGGGTTGTTTGTGACAGGTGTTTGATATGGTTGAAGGGGGTATCTAGTGATGTATTTGGGCTTTGAGGTTGGTTTTAGTTGAGGGTGTAGTTTATGAGAGGTTTGGAATTAATTTTTGAGGCTAATTTGATAAAAAGTACAATAAAAATTGAGTCTGATGGCTATAGGACAGGTTTGGTTTACCACAGCGCCTGGCGTGGCACGGAGGATGGACTTGGTAGAGAGATGGGGGAGGGAGACTGTCTGGAAGTAGCGTCTGAAGAGCCACTTTTGGTGGATGGAGATCAATATCTGTTTGCTGGAGCGTGTATAGAGGCAGCAAGGCGCCAATCAACACCCCCCCTTAGAGGGATGTCAATCATCGGGGGAAGCGATTTGGAGGAAATAGGAATATTGACTTGAGGCTGAGAGCGTGATGATGATGGTGGTGGGGGCCAGGGAAGTTCAACACTAAGGGGAGATGAAGAGACCGTGAGTTTTGATGAGTAGGGAAAAAGCTGATTGTCAAAGATTACATCACGAGTCTTTACAACGGTTTGTTTTTCTAAGTCCCAAGATCTAACACCGTTACCATCTGATAGAGTGGATAGGAACATTGCTTCTCTTGCCTTAAATTCCAATTTCTTGCAATCTGCCACCGGGAATTTGTACCAGACATGACATCCGAATGGATGAACTTTGGAGAGAGGGGTCAAAGGTCGGCCAAGAATGGAGAGAGGAGTTTTGAAACCAGCAGGGGTGTAAAAAGGAAAAGAATTGTGATAGTGTAGAGCATGCCTGAGGGCATCAGCCCAGAAGACCTTTGGGACCGAAGCTTGCAAGAGGGCGCAGCAAACAAGGTTTCCGATGGTCCTATTTGAGCGTTCAGCAACGCTGTTTAGCTGTGGGGAATGAGGTGGCCCCGGTTTGTGGGTGATACCGTGTGTTTGTAGATAGGTTGAAAAAGCTGTAGACATGTATTCGCCGCCGTTGTCGGTGCGTAGTGATTTTATGGCAAAGGCACCATCTGATTTGAAGCAGGAGCAAAACAACTTGAAGCAGTTGAACGTTTTGTGTTTGTGCTTCATGGGATAGACAAGGATGAATTTAGAGAAATTGTCAACAAATGTGGAGAAAAATTTGTACCCTTCTCTGGAGGGAACTTCAAACAATCCAACATAAGAGTGTATTATTTGACCAGGGAGAGTTGAGCAATATGGGCGATGAGATTTGAATGGGACCCTGCTCATTTTGCACTGGACACAGATGGGGCACCGTTGCACTTCTTGTTCATTCATAGGAGAGGGTTGAATTTGATGATCTCAAAGGAGCCTCTTGAGAGGCTTGAGACCTAGGTGATTTAGTTGTACGTGATAGTCAAACAAGGAAGATTTAGTTTTAGGGACTTGAATAGCCTGAGAGAAATTTGATCTCACAGGCTCAGAAGGGAGATAGAACAAATTTCCTTTGCGGTAGCCTTCCCCGACTGGTTGATGGGGAACTTGAAAACTCAATATTGGGTAGATAAGACAGTCCTTTGAAGTGAACACTACAGTGAGACCAAGATCACAGACACCAGCTATAGAGAGAAGCGGTTCATGAAGGGACGGAACAATTAGGGTTTTGATTTCTTTTTCCATCTTCAGAGGGAGTTTCAATGAGCCGCGATGAGTTGACTTCACTAGAGAGTGATCGGCCAGGCAAACTGGAGTATTTTCTGGTTTGATTTTGCCCAGTGAGGCCAAGTGAGGGGTCATGGACACTAAGCATCCGGAATCTAGGTTGGCATCGACACGAGTCGATGATGTAGAGTCAAAGGTTGTAGCGTGACTTGCCCTAACTTCAACTTCTGACCCCAAATAGTCGCTCTCTTCATCCGGGCATTTGGATTTGTGGGTATTGGATAGAGTGGAGACGGTAGTTCTTCCAGCTTTAGCTGGTGGTTTCTGTTCCCTAGGAGGCGGCCTCTTGAAATGATCCGAGTTTGAATTACGAGAGGCCTTAAGTTTGTTTAGAACTTTTCAAGTGTTGTTGCACGTGTTCAAGTTGTGACCAACAACATTACAGAAGTAACAATGTTTGGGTGTTTTGTCACTAGATGCCGATTGTCTAGACTTGGACTTGGAGATAGCTGAGGAGACTAAATCTTCTACTTCAGTATGAGACTGACAACGGGTATGCTTGTTTTTGAGAGCTAGGATAATGGTTTCCGATTTCACACCGTCTTGATTCATTAATGACAATACACAATGAAGCCAGTCTTGAGGAATAGAACTCAGTAAAGCAGCCGAGTGGACATTGTTGGCCGTAAGCGGGTTTTCTGGTGAGATAAGAGCGTCCAACCTCTTGTGAAATTCGGCCATGGTCTCAATGTGGGCTAATATGTCGTCACCTTCCATTTTTGTGAGCAGGAGCTTGCGGAGCCAGTACACACGTCCTCCTGTTGTTTGATCTTGATGGGCTCAACGGAGAGCTTTCCACATGCCATAGGCGTATCGGCGATGTTCTCAGACATATTGAATATTTGAGACATCTATAGATTGAGTGATGAGAGAACACACCATCTTGTTGTCGTTTAGCCAACTGGCGGAGGGATTATCCGGTTTGGGTTTTTTGATGACATACTCAAGTCCAGCAGCTTCAAAGTACAAGGTAAAAACAAATTCCCAGTCGAGATAGTTGGAGTCCGGGCCTGAAAACTGAAGGACGGGGAGCTTGGCGTTTGGAAGTTTTTGAGAGCCGGAGGTGAAGGAGTCTGGACCAATGTTGATCATCTTTGTTGGTGGCTTAAGGTGCGGAGAAGGAGGTGATGAAATGCACGTTTAGTTTGCTTTATTGCTAAGCATACGGATCCTGAAATTAGCTCTGAGTGGAGTGCAGTGGAGCTCTGGGCTCATAACCTGTTGAGACAGACTGGGCCTGGGCCTGGGCCAGTATGAGTATGATGTGGAAGGATGATATTGCATGAGTAAATGAGAATGAAACATCACATGAGAGAAAAAATAAGAAAGAGGAAAACATGAGGAATAAATGAGAAAGAGAAGAAGATGTACCTGGGCCAGTATGAGTATGAAGTGGAAGGATGAGGAAAAGGAGATCCTTCCACTCACCGCCACTGACCCAGGTATACTACACAGTGCGTGACATGTAAGTGAACTGTGTGTAGCATACAAAAGAATAAGAATGGATACTTCCAGTCTAACATTGATGCCAAGACCCTTGCTATCCTTTAGCTAACAGAGGTGATAGAATAAATAATAAATATATTATTTAATAAATGCAGCAAAAATCCTTAAAATATTTGGATTAAGCTTATTGCAAGGTTAAGTGGTTTGGTTATTGTTTATTGTTTTAAATCAATATGAATAAATTGATTATTAAATATTTTTATAGAGGTGCCACAATTATATTGGGAATCTTCAACACCTCTCTTCAGGGATTTCAGTATTAAAACACGTAGTCCTGGTTACTTTGGGCTCTTTATTTAAAGAATATTTTACCCAAAGATAATATGTATATAAAATACACAGTGGAGTGGTAGGGCCTTGTAGCCAAGCTACCACGACAGAGAAAGGATAATAAAACTTACTGGTATATTATTAAATCCTTTGGGTATCTGTTTGAGACGTGTACTGATGGGTGAAACCTGTTTACTGGGGTTATAAGGTTGTTCAGCAGTTTTAATTGATAAAAAGAGGTTGAGGACGGATATTATTAATCAGAAATTGCCATAAATCACTTACTTATCTCTTATAAGTAATTGATTACCTTGGCACGGTGCCTGGATATGAATATAACTGGGTCTCTGCCCATCAATATCCTCAAAAGAGCTCTTTATTTATAGCTTTTGGAGTCCCAATATTGTCCTTCTGAGAGTTGTGGGTGCTCAAAGGGACGGACACTAATGCTAGCAGGGTAGCCAGGGGTAGCCAGTCATGTGTTCTTGGTGCTATAGCACGGGTAGCATCTAATTCCATAGGGTATGGGAATTGTTCCACTTTATAATAGACATTAGGATGTGTGAATAACACTAATCTGTCCTATTTATGTATTATTTAATTAATTATCCTTAGTAAATGTTCCCAGTAATTTAATAATTATATAAATAGACATTTCTACGGACATCTTGATGTCAGGTAAATTCTCATTATGTATTATATAACTGGAGTAAAAGTCATAATATTGATTTTACTCATTATTTTCGAGTTCCAGTTGATTTACTAAGATCATTACTTCAAAATATAATTCATGTGAATTCAAGTAATATTTTTACATCATTAGTTTCCTTAGTATTTCACAAAAATATTGATTTCTAGCGATTCTCATAAAAGTATATTCAAGTATTTTAATAAATTTTTAGAAGTTGTCATTGTCTTATTTTCGACATTCTTGGTACTTTGAATTATATTAAATAAAAAATACGTATAAGGATTATTTATGTATTTTTATATAATATTATGTATTTTTAGACTGTCTACTATCCACGGGAACATTTATTACATATGTAGAAAGTTCCCCTGTAGGTTGTAGCATGTTTAGGCGGTACCTGAGCCTTTCAGGCCGCCTGTCACTCTGTCAACTCGTAGTCCTGCGGCTGCATACTTGTCAGAGGCCCAGGGCTGCATACACAACCTCAATGGAGTGACAAGGCTGTATCTCAGCCGCGCGCGGGTGCATTGGCTACCGCAGCTGCATGCGGGAATTGTGACAAGACACATTTCCGCCTGTAACTCCTAAAATATACACAACACCTCAAATCTGACTGAATTTGAGGTGTGAAACCTATACATGACAATGTGTGTGAAATATTTAATTGGCCAAAAAGCTCAATAATGGAGCCATAGTATTTTGGTCTTTCTTTCTTTAATTATTTAAAAATATAAGGAGTTGGATTTCAAGGGTGGGTCAGTGAGTGACCCTACCTAATTTTCGGTGGAGCACCCATTTCTGTAATAACATTTATGGTTTTCCTACTCTTTTTAGGCTAATTGTATTGTTATTATTTTCATGTTATTTTTGTTACTTTTGCAGCTTGCTCTGCAATAGTAGCAAGCTGACATTCCCCCACTCCAAGATATGGCCATATCTGAAAAAAATCTGGGGGAAGTTGGGAGAAAAAATTAACAAAATATGCGCTTCAGTTCCTTTTGCTGGCTCTGTAGTTACTGAGATGTATTGGTCCATCAGTTATATTATTATCTGGTAACCGTTTTTCTTTATCTGCAGATTCTCCTTTGTATCTTACTAAGTATAGTCTGATATCTTTTCCTTGTACTCTCTCTTTCTTATCTCTCAATATCCTTCTGACTTTCCTTTTTCTTTTACAGGGTCAGGTTCTATGATTTTTTGTTGTAAAGTTCCTTGGAAATGTTTCCACAAGGCTACACAAAAAAGCCACTGTTGATGGCCAGAACAAATGGGTTTTTGGGGCAATAGCCAAGGGGGACCAATATTGTCAGGTCATAAACCTGGATTGGTTGATGATCAACTAAGGGCAACAACAAGTTGTTTTTCTTCTTTTGTGATCCTCATGACCATTAATACCAGTACAATGGCCTCCTTTCAATTCCAAAATCTTGGAAACTTCAGTTGAAAGCTGCCACTTCCAAGTTGAAGGCACACCCCCATTGGTTGACTAACTGCCACACAGCTTTGAGACAAACCAACCCTGGTTTAACAAAAAAATCACTGAGTTGAAAACCCAACCAAATTCAGTGGACAAACCATATAATCAAGGTAGATGATCAAAAAACCAAGAAAAAAAATACTTGTAAATGATCCTAACAAAAAAAAATGCTCAGTTGGATTTTTTAATCATAAGTATTGTGGATAAAAGAGGAGAAGGGGGGCTCAATGACCTTTTTTTGGATAAATGGACAGGGATTGATCAATGGGGGGGGGGGGGGAATCAATTGATTGTACCTAAAACAATAGATCAATCAAGTAGAAATTTTTTCTAATCAATCAATCAGAAGGAGGAGGAGGAGGCAGGGATTACCTGATCAATATTGCTTGGCTAGAAGGGGTGGTGGTGTATCTTGCAGAATGGATTGATTGATCAGTCAATCAATTGGCCAAAGGAGGTGGTGGTGGTGGAGGGGTAAGGGGACTTATGGTACTTCAAGCTTTTCTGGGCACACTCCCAAGTCCTGCTGCGCACAGTTCCCGGAAGGCTTGGGTGTGTGCCCAGCAGGCTTGATTTGCACATCAGGTTGCGCTGCCAATCTTGGCACACAGCCAACCTCCAATTGGCCAAGGCCAAGCTGTTGGCACCCCCACTAACTCAATTGCTCTCTCTCCCTCACTTCCTCCATAGGGAGATGAAGGATATGATCAAATCAATTATCCAAGGATTAAAACTGGATTTCCAGTCTGAGAATTCACACTCCAAGGATGATTATGGTTGATAGAGTAGTTTATCGTCAGCGGGTTAAAAACTTAGGCTGGAAGGGGAATTGAGGTCACAATTTATCAGTAGATCATCAGGGTGAGCTTGGGTGTACTCCTTGGGATTTAGGATTGGTTTGGATGAGGGTGAGGATGGATGATGATTTTCTTTTTACCAGTTTCTTGAATAAAAGAAATAAATGAACAAAAATGCCCCCAATCACCAATCTGGCGGATGTGGCTGTTTGGCTTGGGTATTGGCCAAGCCAAATTGAGGCCAACCCACCCAAACCTGGGTGTGTGCCATGTTGCGCTTTGCTATGTGCCAAGTTGCGCTTTGCTATGTTCTAAGTTGCGCTTGGCTATGTTCCAAGCAGGTTTGAGGGGGTTCCACAAGGGCTTTAGGGGCTGCCCAGAGCACTTTAGCAAAAAAATGGCAAATTTGGGTGGGTTCCCAAAAAGCTTGATATACCATATGTGGACCATTTGATTGATTGATTGGGAGCAAAAGCAGGAGGAGGAGGACAGGGTGTCAGGTGGGTGGTTTGGTGATTTGTGAGGTATGACATGGATGTTTTTTGTAAGTCCACTAAAAAAAACAAAAACAAAAACAAAAACAAAAACAAAAACAAAAATAAAAAATAAAAATAAAAAACAAAAACATAAACATAAACAAAAATAAAAATAAAAATAAAAATAAAAATAAAAACAAAAACAAAAACAAAAACAAAAACAAAAACAAAAACAAAAACAAAAACAAAAACAAAACAAAAACAAAAACAAACAAACAAACAAACAAAAAAACAAACAAACAAACAAAAAAACAAAAAAAAAAGCAAAGCCAAAAAAACAAAATCAAAAATCAAAAATCAAAAATCAAAAAAAACAAAAAATTAAAAATTAAAAAAAAAAAAACAAAAACAAAAACAAAAAAACAAAAAAAAACCATATGTCAGCCTAGGATTCTGGGTTGAACAACCAAAACCCAAAAAAAAGGGTGATGTCAATTTTTACCTATTTAACCAAAGGCTACTCATCAAAGTGAGCCAGTGTGAGGGGTAGAATTGGCTGTCTCATGGCAGAAGCTGAGGGACTAGATGAGACAGGGATGACTTGAGGATGATTGGGAATATTGTCTTCAAATATTTTTTCCCATTCATCTTTGATGTTTTCCAAGAGGTTGTGAAGGATTACACCACTGATAATCCAGTTGTGAGGATCTTCATGTCTATGGGATTTTCAAGCTGGTTTTCCATTTTCCTTAAGCTGGCACATCTTCCTTTCAGCACACCAATTGCATTTTCAATTCAAATGTGTGATTGAGCAAGATGTTATTTGAAATTGGATTTTTGTAGATCATTACAAGAAAAATCCCAATAAGGTGGAAAAAGATATTTCCTACTAGCATAAGCTGAATTGGACAGAATTTATTGATCTTGGTCAAAGTAGTTTTCTGTTCTTTGGGAAATCCACATTCAATGGAAAACATATGAATTGTGACAAGAACCTCAAAGGCCAGCTGTCAGGCTTCAAGCTTAAGGATTATTGTCTACCTCACTTTGAAATAAACTTTCCTCAGTACCATCTACCTCAGTCCATAAGACTGACAAAAATAGAAGCACAAAATCAATGGTGCCTTCCACTTATCAGCTCTGGCTTGCATAACAACCTTCCAATGTTGGCAACTGACTTGGCACCTACTTGCAAACCTTGCAGTTAACTCTAATACAGTCAACCATCCATTCAAGCTCCACTCTTCCACCCTGGGTATCAATAGCCCTCAGGTTCCCATTCTCAGTCATGCACTCTTGCTAGCTTGCACTTATGCTAGTTAGCCACACCAACTGTATAGTTTGCAACTGGACTAGTTTCTTACCCTGCATATGTTAGAATTAGGGCCAGCAATTAGCTTAGGAAAATGAGCAGTATTTAAAGCAAAAGAAATGCTGGACACTGCGTGTCAATATTGTCTAATGGGGATCTCACAATGGGGCAATATCTTGGATTAATTTGATTGGGAATGATGAATGAATGGATGGAAAACAGCAGGGAGAAGGGCTCCTTAAGTACAAAAGATTAGCCTCTTGTGAGCCATGATACAACAAGCAAAAAGGCAAATTTTCCGCCCCAAAAGAGCTCTACAGGCTCTACTGGCCTTGTTACTTGGTTTGGACTACATCAGCCCACATGGCATCAGTCCCTG